>VWPW01026056.1:53100-124486 GCA_013389825.1 Crypturellus undulatus | reverse complement strand
GGGCAGCCGCCCAGGCGGAGGTCGCGACCGTGGGCGCGCTGGGTCCGCCCGTGGGCGCTCCCGGGCCGTCGCTGCAGTGTCGCCCCGAGGCGCTGCCGGGTTTGCCGGTGCCCGCGGACCAGAGCTGCGTGCCCCGCTCCGCTGCCTGTCCTTGTGCCTGCGAGCAGAGGCCTGGAGAGCGGCCGCGGCTTCCCGGGCAGCGCGGTGTTTCGGAGAGCAGCGACAGCGCAGCCTGAGGAGCGGCCTCGAGGCGTGCCTGCAAAGTGGGAGGAAGAGCAGCCCTCCCAAGGGGCCTTCCTGCATTTGCACGCATCAGATTTGGCTCCTCAGCCTTGACATCGCTGACTTGTTACGGCCGTGTCCTGTATTGCCACCCCAGCACCTTTCCACATCCACACACTTGGGAATCGCCACTGCCACTGAGCTCAAAATGACTGAGTCCGTGCGAACAGGCCTCTTGCAGCTGAGGATCACTGCTTGCTCCTGTTGCCTGCGCACGTGCGGACGGTGTCAGGCCCAGGCAAGAGCACATGTAGTGCTTAATCACATTTAAAAGGAGTCATTCCTTACGTAATTCAGTTTTCAAGGGCAATGCATGCTGTTCATTGATCAAGTAATCATCATTAGTGAAAGTTTATTATAAGAATCCTAGAAGAATGTCTGTTTATCAGCACGAATTCTTTTCTTTGCTTAACGAGAAAATGTGCTAGAACAGTACAGGTGAAAATGTATGTTGCGCTAGTAGACAAATTCAGGATAGGAAACATGACAAGTACCAGCTCTCAAAGCTAACTCTCCAGGCAGTTTCATGATTGCCTTAAGCCAATGTAGTCCACCAGGAATATCTTGACAACACATCGTGGATATATTTCTCTTCTGCTGCTTTGTGGACTTAAGTGAATTTAAATTATTTTAGACCCTTCTTTTCACTAGGTTTGAACGTATTTCAAAATGACATTGCCAGCTTTGAGCATGCTTATGGAAAACAGGAGGAACAACTTTAGCTATGGAAACTTTTGCGATAGAATTATTATGTTATGTGGGAGAAGTGCTTTCTCCTGGTGTCCCAGGTGGAGGCCTGTGTCCCTACAAGGGCACACAACGCGAGTAGGCACTCGGAGCAGGCAGGAGCAGTGCGGATCTGTTGGGATTTCACCTTTGTAAACAGGGCTGGCCATGCATGAGGGCAGGGTCCCCTCCAGTGCCAGGCCTGTCCTGGCCTCCGCAGGCTCCTGGCAGTCACGAAATTCCATGGAAATGCTGTGTGGCCTGCCCTGATCTGCTGTCCTTGCAGTGTCCTCACAGGCACCGGTGCAGCTCCTCCACGCTGCAGCTCCAGGGCACGTAAAGTGAGAAGTGGAAAAGGAGGTAGCACCTCCAGAGGTGCAGGGCTGGGTACTCCGAGGGTGACAACTCAGAACTGTGCATGATTCACCCCATTTTACTGCCATGGAAACTCAGTAATGAATCATAAGGGTTTTTATTCTGATCACCTCGCAAGGTGTATACCAGAGGCAGCCAGACACTCAGAGATGCTTATACAAATCACTGCCCTGGATCTGGCAGTCATCACAGTACAGAAGGAATGATGGTTAAAGGATTTTTTTTGGTGGGGAGGGATTTTCTAGAGCTCTTTGAGAAGTACGTGAGAGTTTATGAGAAGTGGAAACCATTCCTAAGAGATGAAAACCATAAGGTCGGAGGTAAAACAGGGTGGATTCCCTATGGCTGCAGCTGCAAGGGAAGGAATTTGTGGTGACCTTGGAGGCCACATAAAAGGCCAATATCCAGCTCAGAATAATAGTGATGAGGCAAAAGCAATTGCTGGAGCACACGGACAATGCTGGTTCGCCATCTCAGCATCTCGCTGCATTCAGGAAGCATCGAGTTTCATTGCCCTAGTGCCACAAGCCCTGCATCCCACCAGGCGCCCTGAAATAGCCCCATGATTCAGAGAGCCCAGCAGCCGCACGAAAAAGCTTTGTGAATGATATCCTGTGCTGAGCACATGCCTCGAAGGAATCCCTCCAAGTGCCTCTTCGCCCTCCGGGGATGGAAGCAATGACTCACTGGAAAGCAAAAGGTGCTTGGATTCAACTCCTGGGTGCTCCTTAGCGTGAAGCAAAGATACTGAGGGCAATTGCCTCATGCGCACAAGCTCTCCCAAGTCACAGCCCTTGGCTTTCTGCTCCTGCACATCGCTTTCGCTTCTCTGGCCACTAGGCTAAACTCGGCATTGCTGTTCAGCCTAAATATCTGTGGAGCGAGGCCGGTGCTTGGCATCCTGTGTCTCACTTAGGCAAGTCCTTGTCCCAGTAACTGTTTAGCTTGCTAGCTTGTTTCAGTCATATCTGGCAGAAGGATAGAGGTCTCGGAAGTAATTAAGATAGCTAATTAAGTAATTAAGCTTCATAAAATAATTCATTTGAGACACAAGAAAGTGGGGGGTTGTGTCCACAAGTCCCTTGTCATCTTTTTGAGTTCTGCTATGAGACAGCAGGCTGCTTAAGGAGTAGCCAAACTCTTTTCAGGAAGAGGACTGTAAAGGGAGAGTAGAGGAACATGCATAAATGCATGATGAAGTAACTACAAGTCCTGATACCGTTCAGCTACAAAGTCAATCAGTCAAGAGAGAGAAATCCGCAGGAAACTGCGTTTCACTAGTTTGCTCACGGCTTTTCTCATTTTCCCTTTGCTGTGCCGAGTACTCCTGGAAAACGTCCAGTTTCCCTACAACAACTCCGTATTTGCAGTGGGAGTACAAAGAATGCAGAATAAAATCTAAATTCATGTTATATGAAAGAGTATTATAGAAAAGCCCAGCAAAAGGCAAACACTAGAGGTCTTTTTATATTTTTCCTTACATTGCGGATACATTTGTCCTTAAAAGCTGTGTTGGCTCCCGCGGGCTGGCGCGCGGGATGTGCAGAACTGCTGTGCGCGCCGGTCCTCGTGTGCTGCCGCGGGGGGCAGGTCCGTGGGCCGACCCGTCCTGCCGGGCTGCGCAGCCGGGGAGGAGAGTGCATTTCCCTCTAAGGGAAGCGCGGGCTCCGCATTCCTTGGCAGGACTCTTGCCTTGGGCTGAGCCGCCTCTTCCACCTCCCGCGGCTGCTTGCTCTGCCTGCGCCGTGCCAGCGTGCGCCTTCGCGGGAACCCGCCTCAGCCACCATCCCATCCTGCTGGAGGAGCAACCAGAACCCCCCAAATCACTCCGCTTCGGGGCGGAGGATCCGGGCGATTCCCCCACCCTGATGAGCTCCCAGATGCAGCTCCCCACACACTTGGGCTTGGCCTTGGGAGGAGAGCAGGGAGAGCAGGGACAGGGGCTGCCGAAGGGATTGGCATGGCCGGGACCTCGAAAGCCGGAGAGTGCAGCACGCTGAGGGGCACGGGCGCCGCGGCGGAGCTGGGCGCTGCCTCACAGCTGGCAGAGCGCGAGGCAAGCACAGCCCTCGCGCCGCCCGCCTGGCCGCCCGCCTGCGCCGCGCCACGGAGCAGCCACCGTCCTTGGCGACAGCTGCCGCTGAGGCAGGGACGGCCTCAGGGATGCGGCCGCAAGAGGAGGGACAAGATCCCCCTGTGAGTCATGCCAAAGGCTCTCCTTGTGTCCCACAGGGCTTCACTCCAGCTGGGGTTTCGGTTTGACGGCCGTGGCACGCAGCTGAGAGCGTTCCTCACCCTGCTCAGCTCCCTGCTCAAGTTCATCCCACAGCCCCGCAAGCGGCCGTGCCAGGAGAGCCCAGGGAAGTGTTGGGAAGAGGCAGGAGAGGCAGCGCAAGCCGAGGCTGCAGCGGGAACGACGCTCCCGGCATCAGCAGCTCCCTCGTCAGCGCTGCCTGGAATTCCCCGCTTCCCTCTCTGCGGCTCCTGCGAATAAACCACGCGAGCCAATGAATCACAGCGCTGCTCGCACACGTGCCCGTCCCCGGTCAGTGGAAAAGAAAAGATACATTGAACTGCAGTGGTATGGTTTTCTAAGGGCATCATTTTAGAGACAGCTTTTAAACACAATAAAAATCCTTAGCTTAGAAATGATTGTTGGAAAAATAGGTAAACAGAAACAAAAAGTCTCTCAAAAGCCTAAAATACAAGGGAACTTTGCCCAGCTGTATCAATGAAATCAGCAGTTTAAAAAAAATGACTTTTCAGTAATTAGCATGAATTCTATATTCACAAAGCTTTGCACATTTGCTACACTAGAGAAAGCAACTGTCTACCCTCATAGTCTTCATAAATTTGTATATCCCCTGCAAAATATTTTTTCCCCCAGGAGCAATTTCTTTCCAAGGTTCTCTTTTTTTTTTTTTTCTTGCTGCCTCTTGTTCTCAGCTGAGATAAATTTGCAGTATAACCTCAGCTGAGGGAACAAAGATTTACAAGATCAGACACCATCTGCGTACCAGTTATTCAATCCGGTCTCTACCAGCTTTTATGTTCTTACAAACTTCATTTACCTGGTTAATTTAAAAAACTTCATTTTTTTTCACTTCTATTTGTATCATTTTTATTTCAAGGTCTCACAGCGCTTTATTAGAATTGCATAATCGAGTATCCCTGCACCCCTGTCCGGTGGGTGTTTCCTGTCCTGCGCAAGGACTTGCGCGAGGCCACACAGGAAGCCTTGGCTCGGGGTAGAGAGGGCTTCAAGTCTCTCCCATGCTTTAGGCCCCACACCGTCCTTCCTCCAAGGGTCGGAAACGTAGGTTGTTTTGAACAACTGTTTTCTTGAAACTTCACTTTCAGGCAAATAAGGTAGCCAAACGCTGTTAGTGGGTGTCCTCTAGGAGCACCAGCTCGATGCTGGCTGTTACTCCAACGAGGGACTCACGTGTCAGAGCGACACACACCTCTCCATACACAGGGAAGCAGAACGCTGGCTCTAGAGCAGGCCTGGATGCAATATGCTAAATCCTGTCTAAAGAAAGGAAATGTAAAAAGCAGGACGGTTTCTGGGAGGCAGAAGAGCTGCTGTGCTTCAGGGAATAATGCTTATTGCAGTGCAATGGCAAGGAGGGAGCCAAAGTGACCTTTAGAAAACCGGCATATAGATCTGGCCCATCTGCTTCATAAGTGGATCTGGGAAAAAGTTGCCAGACGGCTTCAGAAGAATAGGCTGTAATGCTAAACAAAATATTGATTTTTATTATAATAAAATTCCAGATTTTTTTTTCAACAAGCCAAAAAATAACAATATAATTGGTTAAATGTGTTGGTCACTTGGAAAACCTCTTCTGGACAATCCATTCATTTTGTGTTCTTGCTTCATACACGTGTTTTTTTCCTATAAAGCGAGCTAATGGCATAGTCACTAAAAAGTGCAAATCTCTCCGACTGAAAGCATGCCAACTGTGAAAAACAGTAGGAGGGAAAACTGAAACGTCTTCTGTTACTGCCAGCTTGTTTTAGCTAGAGGACACTGCTTTTAGTTTGAAATGCTTTATGTCTCCACCGAAGATGCTGCTGCACAGAGAAATGTGAAGGATGGGAAGTTATGCCCGGGATCCTGTATTTAATCTCATCCCCTCAGCCCACAGAGTCCACTTACAGTTGCAGAGGAATCCAGCAGCCTCATGCACCTTCCTGTCACTACTCAAGGACACACATACGAGTAACATAGAGGAGATGCCATTAATACTTTTGCTGGTTTCTGTCAGGAATTTCTAGTGCAGCAATAAAACTGCAGTTTAGTGATGCCTAAAGTTAACAGGGACGTTAATCAATGTGATGGTCCCAGGAGGTGATTCTTCGATAGCAATTTCACCCTTCACTAACCTCTGCACGTTATGGCAAAAAATTCTCGCCTTTGCCGTGGGAAGGAGGGTGTCTCTTCCACCATGCGCGTTCCGCAGACCTGCCGTACGCCGTGCTCCAGACGTGCTGCTCTGATGTCCTTTTGCCAAGCACATTCCTCATGGGAATTCAGCAGGTTTTTTTGCCTTTTCTCCTGTCTTACACAAACACAGTGATTTGGGCTGGCAGTCTCAACACACCGTTTCTCTCTCCAAGTTTAGGAGGTCAGATTCAGTAGATTTGCCACAGCATAGGAGCAGATATTTTTCTGCTTCTTTTAAATAAAAAGGTTGAATATAGAGAGAGACACATACTTTATTTTCTTACTTTCCTCATTATTATGGCTTAACAATTGTTTTTTGCTCACTAGTATTATATGAAATTAAGTATAAGGGAACGTATACAAAAGAAAGTAGCAATGACAAATGCCACCAAAATAAAAAACATTTCTATTGCTTTCCTAACAATAATTTCATCTTCTCAGATGAACTTCTGGAGTAGAAACGGTAACTCTCGGGAGAGGAGCAGGATACTTGGAAGTGATCATTTCTTGAACTCTAGTTCCTCCATTCTTCTGGGGTTATGTCATCCAGCTGGAATAAGAGCCTTGGAAAATGGACTGTTTCTAATCCTGAGCAATAGCATTTCTGTCACCTGTAGGAGACATCTTTGCAAATACAAAAAATAATCACTGAGAAAAGACCAAATCCTGTGCAGGAGATAAGGAAACCATCACAAAAATGCCAAGAAAGGGGAAATTAGTTGTTCGAATTGGAGGTCTCGAAGATCAGAAAAAAAAAAAAAGAGGATAGATATTGATTCTAAAGTTTTAATACTGTTAAAATTGTTCCCAAAAGACCTTGTGTGAAGTATTGCATCTAAACATGAGGTAATTCTGCTGTTTGATGAAGGTCGAACACAAGACCTGGGTCCACTGTGATGCTCTGCTCGGCCGTCTCAGCCACCGAGACACTGAGCTACCAAACAACACACGGGGGTCCCTGCTCCAACTCTTGCTACGCAGGACAAAAGTGCTCTGCACTGCTCAGCCATTCCCCTCACCAAGCAGCTCTGAGGGGGTGTTGAGAACAGTTCTACAAAACATTTAAATTGGAGAGAACCACTGAGGCATCACCTTCCTTGCCAAGGGGTGATAGGACTTAAGGTATCAATGGGAGACAATTCCAAAGGGTTTGGATCAGGCAATGCTAAGATCTCGTTCTTGAAAGACGTAGTCAAAATGTCTTTGTCGCCCCACCCTGAGGTGCCTCCTTTACTTCCCTCACGCCACAGAAAGAAGGGACACCCAGACCAAACCTATCCATGTGTTTGACCCAAGTGTTGCTGATGCCTTACACTGCAGCTCTGTGCAGGACAGGAAAGTCCCTCATGTAGCTTAAAAATCCTTCATCTTGTATTTTAAAGCCACTAAGCTTTTATTTTACAGATAGCAATCTAAAAATGAAACATTAACTAAGCTTAACATGCTAAATACATGAGTTTAGATCATTTGCAGGTCTGTGAGAATGGGATGTCTTGGACACAGGAATATTTCTAACCGTTGCCGCCTCATAGGCCTGTGGGTCACTGCGATTGTGTCTCTGGAGACAGCGGTCCTCGCAAGAGGGGCCCAGAATGTGGCTCCGAGGGGGGGTCTGCGCAGGAAACATTCACCAAAGGCAGCTGGGACCTCCTGGTCCCACAGGCAAGTCCACAGGCTGCCCAGAATCAAACTCACCACTTTGGTCCAAAATTCGCATGTTTCAGCATCCTGCATCATTGGGATGCTTTGGATATAGGAGCTGAGCCACAGAACTGCTGGCCTCTCTGAAGTCCTTTCCTATCCAAAGCAATGTGGTTTTTAAGATACCTGGAGGAAAAAAAAAAAAAGAACAAAAGAAAAAAAGGACATGGATACGTGCATGGATTACTATCTATATTCTTACAGGATTGTTAATCTAGGAAATAGTTACATAAAGTTACATAAAGCATGGGAAATAGTTAGATAAAGCATAAATAAAAAAGTAAGTCAAGACTAGCAAATCAACAAAACTCCCGTCTGACTGCATGTTACTCTACCAGAGCATGAACATCTTCTACAAAGATAACTTTGCCACATATCACATGGGAAATTCTGCAGCAAGCATGATTTTCAGTTCCTCCATATGGTACCACTAAAACCAGCGCACCAAAATTACATGCTGTGACCACCATGCAGCCAACGCCAGGCGAGAGAGGAGTCACTGAGATGCCAGAACAGAGACTCTGTCTTTCATGGGCCTTTGAAAGAAGGCTGAGAAAGGAAACTCGAACGACAAGGCAAGATGACTAAAGGAAGGCTGCGCTTTTGTGGTTATGGGGATGCGGCCCGATGAAGCGCTCCCCTCCTCAGCAGCGGGTGACCCGAGCGGCTCGGAACATCCCTGCAGCTGCAGCGAGGCGGGAAGCAGCAGCTCCCACCGACCGTGCCCCCGGCAAGGGCAGGGCTGGCACGCTCAGCAGGGCACCCGGCAGCCCCCAGCCCCTCCGAAGGCAGCAGCCAACACCCTCCTGCGCCTGAAGCCTCGGGAAAGGCTTTTGCTTCCCTGCTTTCGCACCTTGCTGAGCAAGTTCATCTTTAAAAAAATAGAGCATTAGTTTCAGGGATCATCAAGATTGCAGTTTTCCACTGTAAACCCCAGAAAATGATACAATAATGTAGGGAAACAAATGCAAAGCTGGCCTTTGTATTTTCCTGAAAAAAGGCATGGACTGTGGGTTTCCACCACTGAAAATGTTTCACGGGTGCTTCATGGTGATGTTTAACATTTTAGCACACTCCAAATTAGAAAGCAGTGGTCAGCAGGAGTATCTCGCCGGCAGAATACAGCTCCGAGTACCAGTCAGAAGGTGCCTGGCTAAGCCTGAAGTGTTTCACAAATAGCAAAAGGGCTTTGTCCGATTACTTAAAAAATAATTTTAAAAAGTTTAAACACAATCCCTTACATTTCCACTCACGGTCACAATACTGGAAGCTACTGAGAGTAGGCGGAAGGCAGGAGGAAGCTGGGTTTTGTTCCCAGCCCAACTTGACTAAATCAGTTTTCCATAGTTTTCCAGGTACTGCAGATGTAACTTTCAAAGGCCTAAAATCAGGATGCTTATTTTAAAAGCAGTCAAAAATACAAATTTTTTCATCTATGCAATCTAAAAATATTGCCTCCAGATTCTGCAGCCATATTTTTAAGCAGATGCTACTTCAGCATCCGCATTTTGGAACAGATGTGAGACATCTATGATGGCTTAAATCATCTGAATAATTTCTCCCTAATTTCAGCATGAGCCATTTCATCTTTTGCCTTTGACTTAACCCACACATCTTCAAACCTGCCTGCTCCCAAATGGGAAACTCTCTTATCGGTAACCGGAGCTTGTGCAGGGGCAGCTGCTGCACACATGTGCCCACACTGGCTAGATACGATTGAGCACTTAAAAGCAAAGACTTTTTGCTTTAATAGAGGGCTGCTTAAGGAAGCACCAAATTAAAAGAAAACGGTTAGCTCAGTGACTACCTCAATAACTCACATCCCATAAAACAAACACAGAGTCTCCCAGCTGCCAGCTCCAGCAGCAATGTTACGGGAGCTGAGGGTCTGGTGGCTTGCGGTGTCCCAAAGGATCTCCTCACCACCCATGTCCTTAGAAGGATCCCCTCTTTGAGACTATCGTAGCTCCAGAAATGCTTGGTTGCTGGGCACACGACAGCTGGTCACTACATCAAGCTGGGCTTTGCAAGGTTCGGAGATCTCCTCCTGCCCGTAGCTTGTGCACAGAGGTTCAGCCTGGTTTCTGGTGCCTGTCTTTGCTAAGATAATGCTGTGATCACCTAGTTTAGGTGTGCTCTCCTGTGATGCTTAAAATGGCTTTTTTCCACTCTCCACACAAGGACCATTGAGCAACGGGTGCAGCCAACATCCTCACTAGGCAGATCTAGAACGCAAGGCAGGCCAGGGAGGCCCACAACAAGGAAGCAAATCCCAGTAGCAAACTTCATTTCATCTCAGCTTCACCCCAACGTGCTTTTTCCTAAGACTATTAGGTAGATCGAGGCTGGAACAAGGGCTTACACCAAGGAAAATTGGAATGCATTTAATCCTAGATTGCTTTAAAACAGAACTAGTATTTCTTGTCAGTATCGAAAGCAGGACAGTTTGCTACTCTAGAAGCTGGCCTTGAGGAATCCTGTCTCATGTCTATCACACTGTCTGTTCAAGCTGCTCCAGTTTTCCAGTAGTAATAAAAGCTTCCAGGAATTCAATTGTGAAAAGGTGAATCTGATGTTGGCTAAAGCTGCTCCAAACATCTCCCACTTCCCAAGAGAGAAGGGCCCTGGCTGCCCTGTTTTACTGCACTGGTGCTGCGTGGGCAGCGAGGTCGGCTGGCCTAGAGCTGCGCACAGGGAGTGACCTCTGGCGCCTGAGGAGGAGCCGGGCTCTCCTCCCGCCTGTCGCTGCCTGCTGGGCCACTACGAGATGCGACCTCTGTGGTGCCCAGGAGCAAAGCGAGCCGGGTTTGAGGAGATGCTCCTGGGAGAGACGGCATTTCGTGGCGGAGTTCAGTTCCCTGAAGAAACCCACTCCATGGTTATGAAGGACACTACGTGCAAAAACAGTCAAAAGAAAATCCTTAAAGGATTGTTACCCGGCCCTTCCTAGCTCTGTCATGACTGAGAGGGGTAGAAAGCGAAGGAGGCTGAATCTGCACAGCAGGAAAAGCAGCTGGTTTAACAGTCACTGGGTAGCTACTGGGGCCAAGGGAGCCCTGAAGATACAGTGCAGATACTTGCAAGAGAAACAGACTTTCACTATTTGATCTTATTTTCCTACTTCAAAAACAGATGCTGCACTTTGAACTCAAGGAGGGGTGGATGCTAACGCAGCCACAGGGCGCCTGCTTAGCACAGACCTAGGTCTGCAATTGCAACATTTAACCCATCCACTCCTGCACCCCCTCCGACAGCTCGGGCGCGGGGGCTCCTGCAGACACGGCCCTTCTGCTCGCCCTTGTGGTGACAGGTCTTGGCGGGGGCTCAGGAGACGCGGGCTCCTCCCAGGGCCACTGCAGACAGGCAGCATGAGTATGGCAGGCCCTAGCAGGAGCAGGGAGATAACGGCGCAATTCCTCCTTTTGCAGAGGCAGGGGTGGGGAAACAGGAGACTTCTTGAAATAACTCAAAATAACGCAAAACTCGTGGAGCCGAAGCTTAAAAAAGCAGCAAGAAAAGCACCCACTTCCCCCATTCACTGGAAGGGAGGGTTTGGGCCATGCCCTGTGCCTGAGCACACAAGAGGCACTCAGGCAGCCAGGGATAAACGTGCCCTGCAGCATCACTGAATCTGTCACTGTTTCAAAGGTTGCTCAAAGGCAAAGCACTCACTCCTTGGTTTCACTCCAGCTCACTGAACCTCAGACTTGCAGATTTCATGGCAAACTGACAGCATAAGCCACGCAAACAGAGCCACAATCGGATATTTGGGTTCAGTTGTTCCCACCTGCTCTATCCAAATTATAGCTGTGTTACTGAGGGGAAGTAACTGAAGGAAATGAACTTGGAGAAAAAGCGCCAGGAATGACAGCTGGGAGCAGGCCGGGGACAGCAACCATTTACATCGCACCTGCCAGAGGGTCTTGCTCAGGGCACTGCGGCCCCCGCTAAATCCTCAGGGAAGTCAATAGCAGCTATTCATGTGGGTAAGAACTTGCACAACTGTTCACGCACCCTGCTGCTCACTGTGCTCACACCCTCCAGGGACTACACAGATGCAGGGGTAACGAGCACAACCCACACACTGGCAAAGGCAACTTGTGCCCTTCCCATTGCTTTTTAGAGTGTTTTAACATTCTCTGTGAGAGAAAGGCCAAAAACCTCTATGTCCTTTATCCAGGCATAAGAGAGATGCGAACCATGAACAAGGTAAAACTCACACAGAGACCCTGAAGTATCAACAGACCCTTCTAGACAATAGCCCCCTCCTCACTCCTCTCATTTTCAAGTGTGGAGCTGACCTGTCCCCCATGTCCCGGGCTCGCCAGGGCCTCCACTCTTGCCCTCTCAGACCGTGATGCAGCACGGGAAAGAAACTTGCAGGGAAAGAGCAAACAACCACCCAGGTCTTCAGCGCACAGAGGCCTCAGTGCTGCAGCAGGACCTGGCACGGAAGAGGAAGCATCTGCAGCAAAATCCCTGCCTTGCAGGTGGTTCTTACCCTCTAAACAAAGATATGAGGTTTTGCAATGTTAGACTATCCTAATTAAAATAAAAGGCATAAAACTTACACAAACATGGATGAACGTACGCATCAGTCAGTCAGAGACCAGGTAAGACGGTGAGACAAGTTCATGACTGCAGCTGCTGAAAACACTGTTTGAAGCCAAATACCATACGGTTTTTAGCCCCCTCCAACCAGGATAACAGGAGAGGTGGCAGAACGGCACAGTTCAGAAGCGAAGTTCAGATGCTCAAGGTACTTCGAAAAATGTGTCATTTTATTTGTACACTTAGAAAGTTGTACATAGAAACTTATAATACAGTCCTGTAAATTACTCATTGCTAGAAGAACTGCCAGGGACAGGGGAAGGTATTTATTGATTGATCATCAAGAAGTTAGAGAGGAATAAACAAAAACACAGGAAAAAATTTAAAAAAGTTATGGAACTCTCTCTTTTTTTTTTGTTTTTGTTTTTAATCCCCAAGTACAAATTTTATAAATACAAAACAAATTCACAAATTACTTTGAATGCTAAATAAATATCTACTTAATAAACTCAGACTGAATACCTCCAGCTAGCACTGGTACAGTACTTAAAGGATATGCAATTGTACTCATTCATGTGTAGTGTTGTAAAGACAGGCTCTGACGAGTTTTGAACACACACACACAGTTTCTTCAACTGTGCTACAGCAGAAGATTTTATCTGAGTTGATAAAGCCCTCAATACCACAGCTCCTAGAAAATCTAGAGAACGAAACAAGGTCATTTGGTGCAGGAAAAAACAACATATCACCGGAAGATATTTGGACACATGAATGTATTAAAAATGTACAAAACCTCTGTAAACCAGTACTGTATCCAGTACATCTATCAAAATTATTAGACACTGAATAAAACTGTAGCAAAGGTAATCTTTCCTACGTTCTCCTGAGTGCTTAATATTACATTGAGAATATAGTGCAGGCCACACTTCAAGGTGGTTAAACAGTTGTTATTGCTTTATACAGGTATGATGACTGCATGATTTAACATTTCATTTTAATGAACATAAAAGATTCCCTCAGAAAATCCTTTGGAAGGCAGAGGTCAGATCCGCGACTTCTTGGCGGGGGGAGCGCCGTGGTCCACGGTGCCGGACGCAACGGGCAGGCCCAGCTTCTGAGCCTGGATGTGGAAGAAAGCCTGGAGCCGAGTTCCAGCTTTGGCTTCGCTCGTGTTACGAGGGTTGTACTCAAAGCAGTTGGAAAACATCAGCTCAACGTCCTCAATGAATTCCGCTGGCAAGGGAAAAGCAAAGAGGTGAGCATATGGGAATACAAATCACACAATTGCAACTGATCCTTTCCTAAATATTTTGTCAAGGTGATCTGCTGACAGCAAAGGCTGCAGAAATTACCTGCAGTTTCTCAGATGCTCCTTTCTTCTCTGGACACCACGTTTTGGTAGTACACAAATTATGTTCAACAAAACCTACTTCAGAAAAACCTAAGTATTCTTTCAAAAAAATACGATTACAGCTTCCTAATCCTCTGACAGAGCTCTATTTCCAGATAAGAAAATATTTTAAAGCGATAAAAGAACAGTGTTCATTACCTTCTTCAGTAAGTAATACTTACATGCTAGTTTGTATTCACATTTATTCACTTTTTCACGGATTATATTTAAGGCAATAGGTTTTTTGATGATATCATAGTAGTCTGGTACCTTTAAAAAGTTCAAAGACAAATAGAAGATTAAATTTCAACTTACATAAAAATAAAGCAAATCAGACATTAGCAAAAAGTATTTTGTTTTTTTAAACAAACAGAGAGGTCCCAAGCACTGCCTCTACACCGAATAGAATATTAGTTTTCAGGTATGGCTTTCCACTTTTTAAAAACACTGAAGCAGCAGACCACAAGTATTACTCAGTAATTCAGTAAGTAAATCTAATCCTAAATATCCTTTGGACAACCGTAAAAGGGAAAACCACACCAACGGTCGAGCATTATGGAATTCCAGCTGTCCACATCTGTCAAGAGCACAACTGATTTCCAAGATTTTAAACCTTCGCCTTTTTCTGTGGCATATAACAATATGAGAGGCTCCTCCACCATGAACAACAGTCTCTTTTACTCTGTGATTAAAATGAAGTATTCACTTGAATCATCATTGATATTTTAAAACCAAAAATCTTGTTTGTGGCCTGTGACTTAACTATATCAAGAGCAAATTGCCAGTGAACCTACAGGAAGAATTAGTAGAGATCTAGAATTGGGTCGAATATTTTTTTCATCTTTTTCACTCTCAGAGTGCCATTTACACAAACACCAAAAAGAAAGGTGCTTTCTCTTTCTAGTTTGCTGGACACTCCCATCATGTAGTGTATTATTTGTGTGGACTTAAAGGCAGGGAGAAGTTTAAATCAAAACTTCCAGCCCGTTGAAGAAAGTCTGCGGCACACAGATACCCATTTTTCTTTTTCAACCAAGCAGAAATTATCCTTTAGGGCTTAATTCAAAAAAAATTGAATGCACTGAAATATCTGTAGTTTCTTTTCCAGATGAAAAAAAAATGATGCCTCTCCATCCTGCAGAAGTTGCCTCATAATTCAACCAGATTCTTGCACTTCTTAAAGTAAATCCAGGTCTCTAGTAACTGCACATTATTCTCAATTTCATTCAAAATTCCCCTCCTCCTCTGTACTTATATCTTTCATTCACAATCATATATCATTCTTTTTGCCCAGATACATTGATCCTTCCAATCCCCTAATATCTGTGGCTCTCAAGAGTTTCAGGTCTTCATTTACCATCTATTACTGTTAATTTTAATAGAAAACTTCAAAATAAAGGCCAATGCTACCAGACTATGGCTGCTGCCTGTGCACGGCGTTCATGTCAGGTAGCATTATAATTTTCACAATAACCTGTCAGGAAGGAAAAAAAATTCTCTTTGTGGCACCACCAAGTGTTTGAGCAGAGAAGCAAGAGCTTACCTGAATCCCACTGCTTAGCTGTATCCCCCTGCTGGGGCCATATTATAAGTTACATGTTTTACTGAATTCTCAAATGTTATTGTTCCCCTGATATATATGCAGCAATATATCAGTTACCTGGATTTTGGAAACCAGTTTCATGAAAGGCCAGCTGTCATCGTGTCGTACCAGCTCTACCACTAGCTGCTCAAAAGCTGAGAGCTCGTGAACTCCACCCTGACGTCCTGAACTTCTCCTGTTCAACGAAGTTTGAGGAGATGACTCTGAAACAAACAGGTAAAAAAAAAACAAAAAGGCACACTGAGTAAAATCAGGAGACAGTGAAACACCATTATTCTGCACTCAAAGAACAACCTAAAAGACTATCTAGCACAGGATATGGAAAAGTGAGAAACTGCATCCTCGATTTGGTATCTCAGTTGCTGATCTGGATATTTCTCCTTTCCTTTATCACGTCACCTGGACACCCAGCTCTTGTGTTTGGCTGCCTCATCCTCCTCACAGCAATCAGAGATAGATTCCAAAAATGGCTATGTTACAGTAAGAAAGAAGTTGTCCAAATTTCAGCCCTAACATTATGGAAAAGAAAGTTGAAAGATGAAATAGATTGTTTAATCTTTGGACCTCTGTGTAGCAGGACACCATGTACTATTTTTCATTCTCTATTACTATTTTACTGCATCTGTTGAAGTGACTTACAGATCAGTTGGTTATTCTAATGTTCATAATAAATTTAACAGCTCCCACTTAAGGAAAACTTGGATATTGGAATTATTAATATCACAGTACCTCCAAAAACAAAAAAAGGAATGGGGAAAACAGCTCTGTCTTGTTTGTCTTGCGGAAAATGCTAAAAATTCCTTCCAGCAGCATTTCTCATTAATTCCGGTCCCTTCTCCTCTACCATGAGACTATTTTAGCAAGGAACTGTGCTCTCTTCATTCTAGACAAACACGTCTCTAACCTGTGGATTGTCGTTTCCTGCCTCTTCTCTTGGGTTCACTAACAGGAAGCGAAAGTTTTGAAGCAGAAACTGGGTACTTTCTAACCCGCTCGTTCGAGACTGGAGCATCAACAACTCTAAACCCAAGAGAATTGGAGGGACTGCTCTCGGATGCGGTATCAGCGTTCTTCCTTCCCCGCCGCCGTCTTCGAGGACTGAGCAATTCCACAAACACGTCCGCTTGCAGCGAGCCCTGGCTCTGGCGAGTGGTCCGGCTGTGCAGTCTTAACGTGGGCTTGGTCACTGATGGAGGGGCTGATTTTACTTTCCTTAAGCCCCTCCTGGTGCCCTTGGCTGCGGAGCCCGGCTGCTTGGGCGTGTTCTGCTGGCTCCGCGCCGCGTATCTCGCCGGACGCTGGCAGTTCCGGCTGGAGAAAGGATTGTTGAGTTTGGCTGCTCTCATCTTCAGTGGAAACTTGACTTGGGGTCTTCCTTGCTTTGATGGGCTACAAAAGATGGATAATCATGATGGTATTTATCCCAAAATTATATTCCCCGCTTATCTTTCAGTTTTCTGATTCAGCATTTAAAAACAACTATTTAAGGTTGGATCAATCAAGCTTTAACTATGATCCAGCTACCCCTTCTTCTTGAATACTGCACTCAGGTCTCTTAATTAAATATTATGAGCAGCAGATTCATTAAAGAGAAATTCTCAGGATTCTAACTCAGGCAATGCAGGTTCATTACCTGGGGTATCATCTATCAATTCCTTTAGATTGCATCATTAGTTTTCACAGCAATTGCCACTACTAGGATTTGTGAATATTATTATCAGCTACATAAATAAATTGCAGTTTTAAAACCTTAAGACATAAAAGTTAGGCTTTAGCCTGGTTTTGTAACTGGCACTCAGGATTTTCATGCCATTATAATAGATAAGAAAGATCCCAGATACAAATTTTACTTCCCAAGTGGTTGCAAAGCTCTCTCCAGCTACTGAATCCCAACTATCGGAGAAGCTGATCTTGTTTCAGTCAATTCAAATGACTGCACAGAAAACAAGAAGTCCCACAGATCAGAATAGTTTCCTTCAGCATTTACAGACCTTACATTTATGTCAAATTCATTACTTAACTGAAATTTTCAAATTGGATTATTTAGTTTATTTTTAAAGCAGCTACTGTGTTGCAGAGCAATATGATGTAGCCTTGTGCAGATCATCTTTTCCTTTCTACTACTCAGTATCTTATGTATCTAATGACTCAAAGTTCAAAGCAAGGTGAAAAAAAAAAAAAACTCCAGATTTTCTTCAGAAAATCCTCTCTGTGAGACTCTCCACTTTCCATCCCAAGATTTAAATCCAGAACAGTAGCTGCACAGAACCCAAACCTGATGGCCATATCTCACCCACATCCCCAGCACTGCAACTCTCACCTTGGGAAATGAATCCCAATGCAGTGGTCCTTGGTCTGACCAGAACCTAACCCAGCAGAAGAGCCAATTTCGTAACAAGCCCCTCTGCTTCCATCTCTTTCAGAGTGAATTTTATGAGACATATGTTGATGTGAAATTTTCCTAACACATACTAAACAAAATATTCCAACACAAAACCATTTTAATGAATCTCTATTTACCTTATTTCCTCTTCCTCTTGAGATTCATCCTCCTCATCTTGCTCATCTTCATAATCCTCCTCCTCACTATGTCCCACTTCATCATAGTTTGCATCGTCTTCCCCTTCTTCTATTCGCTCAGCAGCCTCTTCATCACTTTCTAGGGAAGGTCTCTGTCTGGAGGAGAGGCGCCTGGAGCGCTGTTTTGGTCGGCATTCTGGACAGAACCAGTCTCCTTCAGGAATGACCTTGTAACGGGAGGAAAAAGAAAGCATTAGCAAGGTGTCATTAGCTCTGAGCACTACTCCCATTTTCTGTATGAAAAGGAAACATTTTTCTTTCCTCAGATACCTTAAGCTTGGGCCTGATGCAGTAGGTGTGATAGCCTCGGTCGCAGCCGTCACACAGCACCATGCTCTCCGCGTCGCCCTTCTTCCGGCACACTTTGCAGCGAGCATTGAGAATGGACTTGGACCAGATGACGCTTCGATCCAGCGTGGAGAGATGCAGGAAGACTTGGGACAAGCTGGTAGAAGAAAGAAGCGACTCTCTCCAGCGATCCAGAACTGTTTTATAGGATCGTCCACCATCACTGGCATCTTCCGTTACAGAAGGAAAAAGCAGGATCAAACTTGATGTTCAAACACCCAGATTATTCTAGACTATGAGGTAACGCTTTGTGTTTCAAATAGATATGCAGCAGTAAATTGGGATAACATTACAACCTTTATCCTAAGTTTTCAATACTTAGCTCCTCCATCATTTCCAGACCTGTAAACTGTTGCTTTTCCATACAAATTCAGCTTAGCACTCGCACACACACAGGACATACGAGTAAGAAACAAGTCTCCCTCAGACGTCAACCTGCATGGAAACCTAACAGTTTGATCCAGTTAAGAATGTATTAAAAAAGACTTCTTTAAGATCAATCCCATTCTCCTTGTTTACTTTGCCTTTTATATAGACATCAAAGTCCCTAAAAAAATTCCAGATAAAGAAGCTACTGGGCATTAAACAGAATTTACTGACAACAAAGAGCTTACAGGGCCGTCTCCACCTCCACTTATTCCTATCAGATAGCACATCTTATGTCATGATACATACTTGGTGGCAAAACAAGTAAGATGTCAGATCCAGTTTAGTTTAGAAATTATCTAAAGTAACCAGGAGGAAAAACTGTCTTATTTTTCAAACAGGTCTGGTTTTTGATACAGGCCACTGAAGTGGTTCTTCAAATACATAACAGTGAAGGGGCAGTAAGAACAGGAAGGAACAGCTGGGACTTACAGAAGTAAATGGGCTATTTGAGCACATATAGAAATGGGAAGGTATAAATTACATCCTGCGTCACTGCTGCTAAGCAGAAAGCAAACTCCTGGGTAAATGCTGAAACTTACTTCTTGCATTTTAAGGCAAGAAAGTTTAAGCAGAGGGAAAAAACCCACAGCAGTACTTTTGGTTACAGCAACATTCACAGATTTGCCTTTCAGAACCGACATTCCAGTTGTTACTGCTGATGAACCATGCGCTCAGTGCCCAATGCATCCCTGCCTGCTCTCCTTGTCACAGCGGGCACAGGAAAGACCCACAACACAGCCGTCTGTTTTTACCTCAGAAATAGGAAAATGTCTCAAATAACAAATAAAATGAAAGAACAAAATGAGAATAATTGCTCTCCTAGCAAGGCTTTTCTGCCTTCTCATCTCCTCTCTGCCAGGATTTGCCTAATCTTGTATACATTTGCATTAGCAGCAAGCAGCACAGGAGCAATGATGAGAAAAGAGAGGATAAACAGGCAGCACAGCTTGGCAAATAAAATAGAGCTGCTACTGAACTGCAGATACAAACCTGGATTTCCACTACTTTATGCCTAGATTTCCTGCCTCAAATTCAGTTTTTAGAACAAGTTCCTTTGCACATCTCTACAGTATAGCTTTCAAAGTATTATTTAAAATTCAGTAAGAAGTTAAAGTAGTTGCTTACCCCACTTTCATTGTGCTAGTAGCTTAGTACATAGCTACTGCACTAGCTACAACTGGAGAGACAGATCAGCTCTCAGATTTTCCACATATTTCTATAACCCAGTTCATCGTAAGTGCACATATAGATTGGCAAGTGCTTCTTTTGCTGAAAACGGCAGCTTAAGTGTTACCAACTAATTTTTTCAACAGTTATTTTTAACCTGGATCAGTTCGCCAACATAGATCCTCACACAACGTGACAAGTATTTGCACTGGCACAATTGCAGTTGCTATAAAGATGCAGAGATTACTGACCATGGCCTGCTCCAGCATATCCTGCTTCTGGGAGGAACACTTGCCAAATGACATGCAGTCTCAGTTCCCAATTTGTAAAACCAAAATAACACTTCTTTTCTTCCATTCATCATCTTTTCCATTTATACTGGTAACTCTGACGGAGAAATGGCCTCTTCCTTTGTGTCTGAGCAGCTCTACATTGCTCAGTGGGATACCCCTCTCAGCTCAGCCCTCCGCAGCCTTGCTAAATGCAAATGAAGATTTTCTGACACATCTACACACTCATTTATCAGCAGCTACTTGAATTCAAGGAATGTTTTTTTTTGCTTCAGTATTTCTAGAAAATAATATTCATCTGAATAATGCTGAGAAGTTTCAAAAAACAGAGGCATTAAAAAAAAGTTTATGAATATGCAGATTTCTGCCCTCCTCCTTCAAATAAACTAAATAAATAAATAATAAAACCACACAGAGAGAAAACAACAAGAAAAAAACACAGCTCTTTATATCAGGTTGCAAAAAGCTTTTTCTTTTAACTTTAAGCTTTTTTTTCATTTCAAATAAAGTTTAAACTGTTGGTTTCAAGGCTACAATTCCTTCAATGTAAGCAAGAGAATTACTAGCTAGAGAATTACTAACGTGAAGAAAAATAATAAAAGAAAAAGATATTAAACATTCAATGCTTTCTAAGTCTTATCAATATAAGCAAACATTTAAAAATTACCATCTCTCTGACTAGTCTGGTCTTCCTCTCTCTTCCTCTTTTTATCCCCCCTTTGCTTCCTTTTATTATCTTCTTCATTACCTGACATTAAATTAATAAAGTTATTTCAAAAACCTTTTTGAAACGTGGTGGATTTTTAGGTTAAAATGCTAGTTTGCATAACCCATACTTGGTTAGTCTAAAACCAAAACCAGAACAAGGGTTCCCAGCCAGGGAAGGGCAGAGTGGAGTAACCATGCGGAGTAACCATGCAGATTCACTCGGGCTCCCCGACCAAGCGCCAGGCCAAATCGGGCGCTCCTCCGGCGCTCGCTTCTCCCTCCCTCCCTCCCTTGTGCAGCTCCAGCACAAACCGCTGCAGAAGCAGCTTCCTGGCAGCAGATCTCTCTCCCGGCAGGCAGCTTCCCTGGTCACTAACATCACGGCTCTCCCAACACCTCAGGGTGCAGCCTCTTCAAGAGCGCAGTCCACAAGGACCAAGAAAACTGGCTTGTCTGTCCAGGGACGTTCTGGATGAAATTATCCTTCTGAGAGCCATACTGAACCTTATGTGCTCCACATACAAGGCATCAGGGCACTTTTTAAACCAAGGTATCAGGGTACTCTTTTTAAAACCACGGTGCCTGGGTACCTGCCCTTCTCTGCAGAGCAAACACACCCACAAAATGTTCATCCGGCGACACCCCCCTTCCACCCTCTGCAGCCTCACACAGCCCGCAGGAACGACAAGGAAGGGGAGCACAGGGATTGCACACACGCTACCCATGCCTAACGCACGGCTGCAAGACAGTGATGGTGTTTTTAGGAAGACAAGCATAAACTGAACCACCAACAACTCTGGAAGTAGAAAAACATGAATAATAAAAATCTAGAAAGAGAAGAAGAGAACACAGAAAAACAAGTAATGGGAAAGCTGTATTTTTCTTCTCCTGCATGGCACAAGTTAAAAGGGAAGTAAATGTTCCAAATTATCTGTCACAAAGGTGTCTGTGAGTTGGAATCCAGCCTTTTATACGGAAGTACATGCGGAGTAAATACTATTACATATGATTAAACTTAAGAAGTGCTTATGCACTCGTGCAAAAAGAATTTTTTGGCTGTCTCATAGGAAACCTAGGTGAGCAAGGTACTACTTCATCTTATACCTCAATTTCCACATCTACGTAACAGGAATGATGGCACATACTCTTCCACTGTAAAAACTTCTCTGCTTACATTTGAAATGTAAGAAAAAGCAATTTAATATTAAAGAGAAGCAAAATACACAACTAAAGCTGCTTGTGTTTTCCCCTTCAAACACACTCATATTTGAGAAGCAAAAACACTTCAGAGCTTCCATAGCTACTTTAATACTAAAAAAAACACACACACAGAAAAAACAAGCCTTCACAGCTAACGTGTAATGAAAGGATTTCTAATCCATAATTCATAAGTAAGAAATGCTCACAATTCAAGTCCCGTGCTGTTACATTTAAGCCACCCAGCACCACCAGACCAGCAGGCACCCAACGCTGCTGCGGGCAGACAGCGCTGCTCCCGGGGCCTCTCCACCTCCTTCCGCGCCGCCCCTGCCCGGGGGGCCTTTCCCTGCTCTCCCTCCGCCCAGGAGGCTGAGGCAGCCCCAGGGCCTGGAGCAGGAGTGAGCGGAGAAGCAGCCGGGCGCTATATCCGCGCGCGGTGCCTCGGTCTGTCGCACCCTGGAGGCCGGACGGGGGAATTTGCCAGCGACTGCAGTGACTTTCTCTGTGCTTTTCCTTAAGACTTGGGGCTGCGAATAGACTGAACACTGCATAATGTTTCACGTGTGGCTCCACTATAGAATGGAAAGAGAATATATAGCGAAAGCATAAAAAAGGAAAAGAAAAAGAATAAAACAAAACAAAAAAACAACATAGCAAAGCCAATGGCAGACATAATGAGGAAAAGGAAAGATTTAGTTTGATTTCAAGCAAAAAAACCCACAAGGGACTAATCTTACGAAAAATAATCTCCTGTACTACAGCCAAAACAAGACTCACAGCACTTTCTTGACAGTGAATTTTTTTACTTCAGTGGTAATTAAATCAAAAGTTGGGTTTGGCAGGTTTAATTAGTATTAAAGATAGACAGGCATTTTGTCTAGGGGAAAGCAGTGTAGACAGATACAAAGAGAAATATCTGTGATGCACTTCTTTTTTTCAACATATTAAAAGAAACAAAGAAAAACCAACCCACCCATCAACCAAACAAAAAAACAAAGCCAAAGCCCAAAACAAAACAAAAACACCCCACCAAAAACCACCACCAAAGGGTTACACATTACATGCTAAAAGCCAGTTGCTACTCTCACAGTATTCTTGGTCACTTCCTAGATATGTTGATAAAAGAAGGTATCTCTGAACAAGTAGTCCCTCATAACGCCCCCCTTTAAAATGTTTAGTAATAGCATTAACCCCTTTTTAAGTGAAGTGGGAACATCTTTGGATATTATGCACGTGCAAGTTGCAAACAAGCAGGCAGAACTTGCTTTAGCAACACACAAAGAGAGTGTTTCCCATAGGGAGCTTAAGCTGAAGCTCAAAATTTACATATTCTGTACTGTTTTCCCGAACACATTTGAAAGAGCAAAGGGTGATATCCAGAAAGGGTTGCATCCAAAACTGCTGCTTGATCTCTAAAGTGCCTGCAATGGCTGGCTCTTGCATTGCCTGGCTCTAACACCCAGGTTTCCTTGACACCTTGTAGTTAGACCTTTTGGTCACGGCCAAAAGTTCTCAAGTGAGAATACCTTCATGTAGTTGACTATCAGTTTTGCTTTGTTTTCCAAATTAACATTAAATATGTATTTTATAGGTCTTCTTTAATAACGAATCTTCCAAAAGTTTTTCTCCTCAAAGAGCACCCTTTTCAAGGACACTTTTTGCTTCTAACGTTTTTGCCTTTAACATAGGATGGACAACCTACAGCCAAGAGTCTACTCACAGCCAGTGTTTTTTCCTTCTTTCTCTCCTTAAGGAGGGACAGTGCCAGCCTGGTGACCACGAGCAAGATGCTGTTGGCGCTGCCGCCAAGACACCTTTCTCAGAGACGTGCAGAACGCACTGGTAGCCGGCATATGCAGAGCAGGTAAGAGAAGTACTAGATGCTCTGTTAATTTGCTGTCTTGTGGACATGTTGTACATTCAGACACATGGCAGGAAAGCACACTACCAAAGCAAGTTATAACATGTCTGGTTTGGAAAGGGAGGACACTCTTGAGCTGACCTAACTTTTAACCAAAATTCTCAAGCAGCTGCCATTTAAACTAGCTCTTTGTTCTCCCCTTCCACGTCAGACATTTGCTACTTACTCCTCTGCTGGATATACCCACAGTGATGGAATAAGTTTGGGCAAGGGAACCCACGTCCATGCACACCGGATTTTCCAGTAGAGACATATGTGAAGCTCATCTTCACGGACAACTGACAGTAAGACTCCAGACTGCACACAGGAGATGACAAACACGGTCCTATGTCAGCTGTGCCACAATGCAGCAGTCTCTCTTGGAAACGCACAGACGAGTAGTACTAACATCTCAAACTGCTGCACAGAGACCTGACAAAGCTTGAGGATCTTGCAGGCAGCCCCTGTCCTGGGGAGTGCTGTTTTAGCAGCAGGCAGTGCTGCATGTTGGCCACTGTGCGCAGCACCCTAATGGTGCCAGCTGCTCACGGCAGAGGTGACAGAGGCACAGAGGCTCATCCCAAGCAGCGCACCCAGAGGGCAAAGCCGGGCAGCAGCACTTGCCTTCGCAGGGATATGTCAACCTAGGCACCGAACTCCAACACGAAATCCAAGTTTTAATCCCAGATGGATGCAGACCTGAGGGACCACCACAAACCAGCATCAGAATCTGGCTCTGGCAGATTCTGGCAGTGCCAGAACACATCAGAAGTATTGAGGGAAACAAAGTAACACTTGCTACAGTCAAACAGTGATCGCACTTTTTAACCCCTGCAATCCTTCTTTTTCATCTTTTACTGTGTAACACCTGAGAATCTTAAAATACGCGATATAAATCTTTACTGACTTCTTCTATAAATAATCTGTTATTGCTGAACAACATAATCCAGACAAACCAGCCCTGGACTAGTTTCACAGAAACAATGTAAAAACAAGTTTACAATTTTCAACCTAAAGACATGTAGAAGGATTTCATGGGGTGGTTACCCATTACAGATTTGTAATCTAACATTTTTTATCTTTCACAATTTCACACAGAAATAGGTTTTTCTTTTTCCCCAAATGCAACACTCTAAAACATCCAGCCTTCAAGAAAGGAGCAAAAAGTGAGAAAAAAAAAAATCTTAAAGAAAACTAGAAACACACTGCTTCAATCCTGTAAGCTTACCAAGAGGTGCTTTGAGAAACCTGCGCTCGATTCCTTGCTCTATCTGAAGCAGTGCAGACGCCAAGTAGTGGACCACATTATTAACTGCCTGAGGAGTACTCGTACTTGTTGATGCAGCACTGGGAGCTTCAGTTTTTATTGCAACAAGTCTAAAATAAAAGAATAGTAAATATGATTTTTGATATTATGAATTCAACACAAAAGTACTGCATAGATCCACACATGTATTCAGGGGATTTATAGGAGTAGGAATACAAAAAGACTCTGCTCAATTGTGATGACTTAGTAAACTACAGAATTGGCATAACTAATCTAGTTCACTTAGATTAGTCATTAAATCATTCTTAGGTAACAGAGTTAAAGAACTCTTAAGAAATGCAGATGATAAAGCTCACTATAACCTGTTAAGAATTCCAGAAGATGTGACACAATATCCACCAGCCACTTCATAAGAAACTTCAAAGAATAAAGCTCAATTATTTAAGTAAAAGCTCTGCCAGTGGAAAGCTGTAGCATTTTAGACTATCTCCATCTACAGAAGTTTGACTAAGTATATTCTTTAAACTAACAAGATTCAGAAATTATGGTACATTGGTGCATGGTACAATGGTATATTGAAAGAGTTAAGTTATGGTCTTCCCTCCAGATAGTTTTTCTAAAATACTTAATGAAACAAAAACAAGAACAACATCTATAGCAATAAAAAAGAGATTTCAAAAGATTTAATGTATACAGAAACAGCCTTTTAAAACTGTTTCTCATTGTTTCATTAACAAAATCTCCTTTTAAAACTATAGGATGAAAAAAGGAGCAAGTTATACAATTTTGGATGACACAGATGAAAAAAAAGAAAATAAGTCAGGATTTCATTTCAAGTATAAGGTTTCTCCTAAGAATTAAACCTAAGATACTTCAGCCCCAGCACGTACATTACCGAAGACCCTGGCTTCAACAACTGAACACAGGAAAACACACTGCCTTGGAAGGAATATACTGTGGGATTTGTTTTTTTTTTTTTAATCCTCAACCAACAATAAAATACAGTTTTCCAATAAGGCAGCCTTCTTTGACCAAGAACTAAGTAATCATTTCAAAGGGCAGTTAATCTTCCTTTACCACACACATTAGCAAGAGCAACTTTCATTAATGAAAAATATTCAATTCTGCTTGGAGTTTATCAAAAACATAGCTAATTATGACTGCCTGAATTCTGCTTTATTCTGGTGAATGAGCAATGCTGTTGGTTGTTCCTGTTCTTTTTTCACACTTAAAAGCTGTTCATTATATTTTACAGCCACCCACACTTAAGAAAGCCTGAAATCAAACACAAAAAAGCTGTACACTTTATTTACATTACACTAATCAAACTCCAAGGTCTTAATGAGATATCACTTGCTCTGAGGTGAATAAAAAAACCCAGCATCAAAAGGAACCCATCATATGACTGCAGAATCCCACAGTCTCCATTCTAATAGGCCTGACTTTAATACTGGAGCTGCAACAATCCAGAAACTTTAATGAAGTCAGTGTCATGGAGACAAAGATGAAGCAACCAGCTTCTGCAGCGGGACTGGGTGCCTGAGGTAACTGACAAATTTCAGTTTCTTAGTACATGAAAACAGCAGAATATTTCTATGTTGGGGCTTTCAGGACACAAATATCCATAAATACTGCCATTGATATTAAAATAAATATCTATTCATTTTGCACGCAACTGGAGAACTCATATCTGAAAGGGAGTGCTACATGAAAAGTACTAATTCGGCCAAGTGAAATAGAAATGGAAAAATCTTGAAGTTTTAATTCCTACAAAATCTAGGATTCAAGAGTCCGTCACAAAAGGGCTCCCACTTTCTTAAGATAAAAATCCTACTTGCTTATCCGTATGATAAAAATAAGACTAGTAGGAAACCTCACAGAACACACAACCAAACGCAATACATTAGTACAATGATCCTTTTAAACTGATTTTTTTCTGCAGCATTTAATAATTTACATCATTTCAAGACTTTTTTTTTTAATCACATATTAATACTTACTTCTCAAAAGCATGCAGAAGCATGCTTCTGAAAAGCATACTGAGAATAAAATATTTAGAAAATTTCCTAGTAAATACCTAATGTCTACCCTTTGAATAAACCCCGATTTAGAGCAAGTCCTGGATCAAAAGTTAGGTTAAAAACACACACTCACACCCCACTTTTATAGCACTGTCCTCCTGTAATGCTAAAGAGTCTAGTCCAGATCAGTCTTGCATTGATGGTTCTTACTGGGATTCATGTAACAGCACACTGTTTGGTTCACCATATAATTATTTTTACCAGTTTTCTTTCTGACAGTTACATTCTTATTAGAGAGCGTTTATTCTAGAAACCAGAACATAATTGTCAGAAGAATTTTTGTCTGCATTTTGAATGATTTTAAAGTGAATTCTCATATTTCTTATTTAACGGAGAATGCTCATTTTGAGCAGTGTAACACCTCAATGGTAGAAGTTGTCAAAATTTTTGTGCAGCTGTCCTGGTTTTATTTGGTAATAGAAGAGTGTAATTTGCAAAACATAAAACAGTTTAAGTTTTGAATTGTAAAATGTGAGGAATTTTAGCACCTGTTCATCAATATGGATAGCCAGAAATTGAGGGTGAAGATAATTTGATGGTAAAAATAGAGTCCTGTTATAAAATTAACACAGTGACCTTACTTAAATCATAGTTCTTACCTGTCTTTCACAATAATCTTATCTTGATCATCAGTTTCCATTTCATCAGATTCTTCATTCACAGCTTTAATTACACCATTCTCCTTGTTTTCATCATTCAGAAACTCATACCGCCCATGTTCTAAGGCTGCTCTCCAAGACTGTCTGTCTGTAACCTGAAGCAAACACACAAATTGGAAGTTTCTAAAGAATGAAAGACCACAACCTTTTTTAATGCCAATTACTGTACACACTTAATTAAAATACTCTCTTGGCAAGACCCATAGCAGGAAAGAGTTCTTATTTAAGATACAGACTTGGAGGCACCACTTTCTTCCCAGGTACTCTACAATTCACAGATACCTTAATAGCCCCCAATGTTCCTTGGTAGATCCTGTCTTCAATGTCCAAAAGGAAGTCTCTAAGTCTCAATTCAAGCTGCTTTTCTGCAGATTTTTGAGATGCATCGAGAGTGTTCGGCATTCTTCCCCGTCCTGGAGGAGTTCTAATGTCACTTTGAGGTTTGTCTGCAACAATTCCAAATAACTTTTTGTTACTGGATTTTGCTCCTTAAGGCAGTTGGAGTGCAGGGAGGGAAAGTGATACAGGGCAGGACAAACCATCCGTAGTTTTTACATTTGGAAATTTCTTCCAGTAATGAGAGCACTCAATACCAGCATCTCCATGTCAACTAAGGTACCTAAGCCAAGCACGTAGGCTATACAAGATGAGAAATTCTTGCTAATTTAAAAATAATTATTTTTCAATAATTTCTAAAGTAGATAGGCAACAACTTCTCTCTGCTAAACACAGGCGATGTGAGAAAAAAAAAAAAAGGATAACGTCACATTTCTAGTAGGTTGCATATTTGATGGATCTGCTCTTACTTTACAGAGGAAACAACTTTTCTGTTGTTATGATACAGATCCACACAAAAGAGAAAAATCACGTGCAGACGTAAAGTCAGAAAAACTAACTGAACAACTTAAGGACAAATAAAATCCCTTTAAAATATCCAACTGTGGAGGAAAAAAAAAAAAGACAATGGCACAGGTATGAATTAGACTGTCTGTACCTGCCAATTAAAAAAAATACCATTATGAAAAAGAAGGGGTAAGGAATTAGACTGTCTGTACCTGCCAATTAAAAAAAATACCATTATGAAAAAGAAGGGGTAAGGAATTAGACTGTCTGTACCTGCCAATTAAAAAAAATACCATTATGAAAAAGAAGGGGTAAGGAAGAGTTGATGATGAGGTATCACACAAAAGGCCTCTTCACAAGGCAACTGTAAATATATGCAAAAGCTCAGAAGCCACAGGGAAGAGCTGGATGCAGGCACAGACACTAAATTACACTTGGTAAAACCCGCATATGTCTTTGTTCACAGGATTAAGGTAATGACATACAGTGGTGGCTGGAAGTATGCAAAAACTTGGAGATATCAAAAAAAAATCTTAAAGCTGCTGTCAAAGCAGCACAGGGTGAATTTATATCACACTCTTTGCTGTGATATAGCAGCTAAGATATAGCAGGGAGAAACAATTCCCTGTGACTGACAGTAATTATGTAAATATTCTCAAAATGGGTATTAGCAAGCAGTGATGTCTGGGTCAGGGAAATGCCCTTTCTGGTTTAAAAGCAGCTGCAGAAATGAAATGGCAGCAATTGTCTTGCAAATAAATGATATTGAAAAGAGTTTAAAAAAATACTACTGTAAATATTTAAAATTATGTAATTGTGCATTTTTGTTTTATTTCCATTTTCTTGCTAGTGAGAAGAGGAAGAAGAATGGCAGTCTGCAGCGCAAGGAAAAGAATAATCACAGATTAGTTTCCAACTGTCCTGCCTGTCATCTGAATAAAGGAGATGAGGCGGTCCCGTTCTGCTAGAGCAAAGCTCTCTCCTAAGCAGAATTGCACCAGAGCACGTTTCATTACTGATCAGGTAGGGGAGGCGCTATTAAACTGCTGCATTTTAATTTTCTTGCTATTAAATATCTCAAGTCCAAAAATAACCCTGTGTCAACATTATTCTATAATTTTAGCACAGAAAAGCAAACGTGTGTGGGAACACGATGGCTTCAGGGAGGAAAGCAACACACACAATACAGGTAAAGAGAGCAGCTAGCAAAACAAGGGAACATTACCACTGTGCTACAAGGTAAGGAGTAGAAAAGGACACAGAAATTCTCACCAGAAGACAAGAACATACCCACAAGACCCTCAATTAAAGCTCAACTACTGGCCCTTGGGCTGTGTTAGTCTTCACCAAGAGAAATGGGACCTAAATATCTAAAATGGGATCAAAGGGGAACTAAATATCCTAAACCTAGGAGGGTTTAAAATATGTTTTCCATTTTGAACCCATGAAACCTTTCTGCATATGCCTGTCCTCCTGTAATGAGCATCTGCCCGAAGTCACAGCATTCACTGCCCTGATACTATGCCATGTAACCACTCCCACAACTGCACATTTTTTCCTTCTTCCCCTCAAAGATTTTAGAGTAATTTTGCCACGTGCCACCTGTCCTTGTTCAAAATATGCAGATCTGCATACCAACATAAGAGCCATTGCTTCTCTTCATGGTGTTTGTTTCCAAAGGCATAATACTTTTCAATATCGTGAAGGAAATGAGGTGCCAAATGATCAATACTATGGTTTATCTTTAACACGTTTACCTTTCATCTTTACTCCCAAATTACATTGAATTAAATCTTTGGCCAAAGCTCAAATTACTTCCTACTTCTTTTTAAAAGCAAATCTGATTTTACTAAGCAGCAAGGAAAGACAGTAACTATTGTACTTTTTAATGTACCATAAAAGTCAGATACATCAGCAAAAAAAAAAAAACACAAAAAACTCCCCAAACTCTCAAAACACGTCTCTCAGAGCAAAATACATATAAATCTTATTTCTTAATAATTGAAATTAAATGAGAATTACAGGTTACTAGCATCTTGTATTAAAGTTACAACTGCAGAAGCAAAGACAAATCAGGAACTTTTCCTTTACCTGGAATATGGAATTTTTCCACAGGAAAACAGCTTAGTTGTTCATATATTCTACTTTTCTCTTGTAAAAGAGTTTCTTTTAAGGCACTCTCCCTATGTCCTCGGGAATTGAGAGCCTCAAGGAGTTGGTCCAGTTGTTCCCGAGAACTGTAAAAGCACCAACGGTTTGGTTTATATACTGGCCTTGGCACCTCTACAACAACACTGCTGTGTGAATCTTGGTCAAGAGTGGAGGTAGATTCAGAGGATTTCAAAGACTCTCCAGTTTTACTGAATACCTGAGGTTCACTTGTGCAAGACTGTACACTACTCTGAAAGGAAGAGGTTCGAGGCAACAACATGTCTTCTGTGAGACCGGAAAAATCCTCTTCTATAAACAATCCAGGAACAGAGGGGAAAATCCAGTAGCGTCGGTACATACGGTCGCGACCTAAAGGGGTGATATTTGTGCAGGCTGTCGCGTTCTGAATCTTTTCTAGTAGATCCTTCTCTTTCTTCTGTTGCTCCTGTTTTAAAGCTTCTTCCTCTTCGGCAGTAAGAGGTTCGCTCTTTTCAGAAATGGTCTCTTCTTGCCTTGTAAATTCTTTATATCCATTTTGCCTTCTCCTTCCTAAAAGTTAAAGGACGGAGAGTGATAGCAGCATGCTTGTAATTTTCTTATTTAATTAAGACAAGTAAAGGGCAATTTTTGCTTCTCTCCCTTACTAAACTTATAGTGTCAAGGAACCCGAACTCATTCAAGGAACAAATGCTAGCTTTACTAAAGAAACATTCAGAAGGTATTATCCCCTTTCCCTTAATAAAAAAGAAGTCATCCTTACTGTACTTTAGTATACCAGACTAAGTCTCATTTACTGACATCATTTTAACATTGTAAGAAGAAGAACATTTTAAGAACTTAAAAGTATGTTATAAAATAGTTTTCCAGCATGACAGTAAAATTCTAACAATTCCATTATTAAATATAAAATATCTTTTGGACTTAGCTTTCCATACACGAAACACTCAAATCTCACAAGACTTCAAGTAAAACCAGAATTCATATATAATCTTATATTGTAAACTTGGCTACATTAGCCAATTTCTTTTTTCATATACTATTATTTCATTTTCATCCCACTAAAGACATTCCAGTTCACATTTGAGTTTGTCAGCCTGGTTCCAATAGTTACACAGAAAAAGAGGTCTTTAATTGAAAAGTATAACTGTGAAAGATCCACAGCTTTCAGCTTTCTAGCATGACTATCAGTTTCTCTGTTTGCAGCCAAGAGGGAGAAACAGTTGTCTACCCTAGAAGCACAGTGTCTCAGAGTTTCTTGAGAATTTGAGAAACTTGAAATTATTTCCAATGTTTCTTGAGGTCTTCATCATAAAACTGTAACAAAATCTAAACTGTGTAACTAAAAAGTCTAAATTGTGTAACTAAAAGACTCAGAGTTTCTATTGCAGATACAACTGCAATATAAAAGTCAAAAGTCATCCATAGGCTTTCATTTGGCACAGACACTACGACAAAGCTGTCAAGAGAGAAAGCAACAGATAAGCTAGCAATCAGCTATTCATCCCTCATTAGTGACTTCTGTATCTCATTACAGATTGCAGGCTATGTCATTCCAAGCACTGCAGCTTCCCCAGCATGCTCCCAGTAAAATGATACCTGGGGATAAATCTGGTTTCATTCTTAGTGGAGCAGCATACACCCCTATGTAAAAAAGCCACACCTAAACCTCAACTACTTAGTGTGACATGTTCTTTTAAAATGCCTTTCGCTTTTGCAACTTCCCAATGAAAAGAATCAAGACTATTTATAAATTACTAGATTTCTGCAAGGTCAGTGAGCTACTCCGTTCACAACTGTAAAACTTTGCCAGATAACTGCCTGTTCAAAAAAACAAAGAGGAAACACACAATAGGTATGGGAGACCAGAGGAACGAAAGTGTGAAAACACATACAGCTGGCAACTCCAGTGAGATCAGGCCAGTTCTATGTCCTTAATAACTCATCATGATCCTTGCTTCCTTGTAAATTTACAGGGAAGACTAATGCTTCGCAAAAGCTTGTTACAGAAAACAGCAACTTCCTGGATATGTGCACACAAATGTGTATGTCATACAAATAAACCAGTGTACTACAGCATTACATTAAAGGATTACCTCTTCTCCCTTTTTTGTTTGGTCCCAACTCCTCTTCATCCTCTGTTACTGTGTCCATGTCTTGCTCTTTACGTTCAACTTCTTTGCTCTCTGTACTTGTATCAAGGTCTTCCCGTTCCTCCTCCCTGGCAGGACAAAATAAACCAAGGCGACCAGTCACATTTTAAAAACCAAATGTCATGGGGAAAAAAATACACAGTACAATATGGGATGTTTAACTTAATTAGTCTTTTCCTCTTCAAAGTACTTAAAGATCTGTAATGGTTCATAGCTTTTATTTTTTTATTATTAACCTTAAAAAATAGATAATATTTTGTAAGCAACAAGGCAAAGATACTGAAAAGCTCCATGCTAAACACTCAACCCATCACTTTGGTCTTCACTGTATTTATTCACATATTTAAAGAACATTCTTATAATCAGACCCCTAGAAGAGGTATTTTAATCTTATTTTATTAAGTTGAATTATTTTTCATTACTAAAACTAAAAATGTTTCCTTACAAAAACATGCACTGTTTTACAAAAAGATTATCATACATTTGTTCATCAACTAAATATAACTAACAGCCTTAAGAACTACACGTATCCATTACAGGAAAATATTTTATTCATTTTTTTTCTCAATTATACTTTCAGAAACATAGCAAAAATCTGTCTCTGGCCCATGCTCACCTCTTGCAAGCAGATTTATTTAACTAACTCCCTTCCTCAAGCGGGTAAAGATATAGTGTTGTATATACACTTTGATTTTTTTTTCTGGAATCATGTACAGCTGCATGTGCATGAATCCTACCACCTGAAACCATACAGTTTTATTAATAGAACAAAAAAAATCTTGGGTTTACGGAAATCACCTGGGCTAGCACAGCATATTTTAAAAAATGCTGTGCTATTAATTTGATTCATAATACTGACCTCACATAATAGCTTATCTATCTCAGACCAGTTTTTCAAATTAGAAAAAAAAGAATGGACTACTATGCAGATATTCATAGATATGAAACCAATACAAACAAAAAGTAATGCAAAAATACAAATTAAATTTTGGAAACTTCTCTTGCCACTAAGTAAAGCTGTCATGTTAGCATTAGCATTAGAATTACACTAGAACTGAATTAAAAAATAAAAATGCTTTCATAAAGCAATTCTAGAAACAAGAAGAATAAAGAAAATCAACATTAAGAGCTATATATTTGACTATATAACAAAGTATATTTTCATTTAAGTTAATGAAACTAGATAGGGCAGCTCTGCCACATACATTTAAAGTGCCATTTAAAAAGCAGGCTCACAATCGTATGTATGGCAGTAATACAATTAATCATACCCAACAGGTACTTCCGCAACAGGATTTCTTTGCTCCTCTTCCTTCAGCTTTTCTTGTTTCTCTTTCATTTTTAGTTCTTGTTCTTTTAACCTTTCTTCTTTCCTCTTACGTATCCTAACCGTAGGAAGGAAACAGAAAATCAGTTGCAAGTCATCTAGTATCTACTCTAACTGCATTTTTTCCACTTGGACTCTACAGCATCACCTAAAAGTAATAGTAATTTGGGGAAGTATAATGCTTAGCAAAAAGTTCTGCTCTCTTTTCCTCAAGAAACGATAAGAGAATACAAAAAAGTCACCTTGCTGCCGCTGCTTCTCGTTCTTTGCGATGCTGTTCTGCCTTCAATTCTCTGAACTCTTGCTTCGCCTGCCGTAACACGTCAACAGAGTCCTCGATGAAATCTCGAGTGGAGACGAGAGTCAGAAGTTTCCCACAGAGGGCATGCAAGATCTTCATCTTTTCTCCTAATAAAATTCACACCCGTGTTTATATTCCATTATAGAATTGATAAATAATCCTTGCTGCTATACACTGCAGACTGAAGGTCCTCAGTAAACAGGGAGAAGTCAAATACTTGTACAGTATTAGCTTGCATGAGCAAAAAGGCATCTCTTGAAACAGTTAAAATATCTGCTTTGCTTAGAGACATGGGCCTTTATTTTTATTTTCTTAACTCTTAGTACTCCAGGATGAAATTGGTCAGTGCAATCAAGAAGCATTTAAAAACTGAAAGGCAACACTGTCTTCAAATCTGGGATATGAGGACAGTGAATATCCGTGTTTTCTCCTCTTTCAAATAATTTAAGTAAACCAAGTTTAAGCATAGAACAAAAAGCATGGTCTGAGTCAAACATTCAAAATACGGCTTTCACAGAGAGCTACTCTGCAAGTCAGACTAACACATTTTCTCCTTGATTTTTAAAAGTTACCCAGAGGTAATGAGAGTCCCTCTCTCTGTAGTCTCCGATTTGGTTGGACCTGCTGAGGATTGACCTTTACTGGTCCCTTCCAAACTAACTTATTCTGTAATATAACAACCTCTGATCATTGATCAGAAGCGATTCATTGATCTGAAACAACTGGAAAACCGATCACTTGAAGAGCAATCTCATCATCACTAACAATTATTTTATTACCTGGCAACAAATCATACACTGAGGTACTTGAAAGCTTCTTCAAGAGACCAGGATTACTTAATCTCAGTTCCATGCAAGCATCATCAGTAGCATCGAACCCGCCGCGTTTCTGGTAACGGTATTTGGCGTTAGCTGATGTTACATCAGCGCCTGATGCTAGAATGTGAAGTCTGAGAATCTCAGAAAGAGTGCAGCTATCAAGATCCAAGTTTTTCAAATTGCAGCCTACAGTTAAGAAGAATGAACAGTTATTTCACAAAGACATCAAAAATATTTATATAAGTGTGCTTTAAAACACAGAGCAAAATAAGAACGGTAACGAAACAAGAAGTGAAACCCACACATACCCTGATGTAACTGGGGCCATGCAGCTGCCAAAGTTGCAACTGCAGACAGTGCAGATTTTGTGGGGTCTGCATCTTCATCCAAAGCCTCTGTTAAATCTTTAAGGAAATAAACACTTTATTCTAGTGCAAGTTAAAACTTATACTGCGGAAGGGAGGAAAGCAAGCCAGTTTATAAAAATGGCAGAGAAAGCAAAAAAGGGCCCGATAGTAACAAAAGCATCAATGTATTCAAAACTCACTTCAACATCTAAATTAAAGTTTACACATCCTTAAATCCAACTAACACCCAGCTAAAAACTAAGGGCATGCAACACATGCTACAAGCTCTTCTCCCTACATATAGCTGCTAAAGCAACCAACAAGGCACAAAACATGCACAAAGGCAACAGAGAAGACAATGGAAACAAATCAGGAAGCACTTGAAAGCAGAAGCAAAAAAAAAAAGTGCAAAAACATCTATACTTTGCACCTCTAAATGCTTTGGTATTGCCTATTGTCTTTCTGGGTTTAGGAAAGATTATTTAAACTAATCAGACATTTTGACACTGGTTATCATCATTCACTGTATGTTTTTATTATCTAACTTGGATATTAACTTGCTCATTCTGCAGACATACGATTAGTAAATCATTAAAAAGAAACAAAATTTCAACAAAGTGAGTTGGACAACAGAAGCAGCAGCACTCAGTAAGGGGTAACACACTTTAGCAGACTGACCAGTGAAGCAGTGGGAATGAAAGGGAGGAACAGCAGAACTGTTTCTTGGACAGGTTTCCTTAGCACTGGGCAGGTATTTCTCCAGAGGGTTGACAGAATTTCATCACTCTTACAAACCATTTCAACAATTTTACTTTACTCCAGTCCAAATCATAAAGCAGTTACAAAGCCACAGAGTAGAGAGAGGCACAAATCCAAACTAAGACTAAATAAAAGCAAAATTCACAGGTTCTCACATTGTAACTGATGTCACTCTAAAATTTTTACTCAGACTCTGGAAAATTAACCCCTGCGCTTTCCTTCCTCTCTCTATACCTATATAACATAGCATGAGAAAGTAGGACACACCAAACCCCTATATAATATTTTCTGCCTGAAAAAGAAACTGAAGAATTGCCTGCACACAATTTAAGTGTCCAAGGTTTCATGCTGACTAATACGGGTTCGGTTAGGTAGAACTACAAAGCCAAGGTCATCTAATTCTTTCAGGGGGAAAACAACTGTCTGAACAAGACTAAGAAAAAATGAAAGTTCAAAGGCTTTAAATGAAAGCAGAAGAAAACAAACTGCCTTGCCCCCAACTCTGCAAAATTAGAGGTGAGAGGGATTGTTTTACACTTGCCAACCCCAGACACTCAAATTAAAACGAGAGTTAAATGGCATTTTTCCTGGTCAGTGCTATGACCAATAAATAATCTAATTAGAATCTATTCTCTGATAACTAAAATCAATACTAATTACAACTCTAAATTGGTTAACATGTTATCAAGTTTATAATGCTATTCACTTACCACAAGCAGCATCTACTGCTAAAGACAGTACTATGCTTTACATACAGACATGTCACAGATTGGATATAAATCTCAAGCATGAAAGCACACAGGATGCAAGTGGAAATAAGGGGAATCTTCCTGTTTCGCCTACCTCTAATGAAGCAAGACTAGCAGGACGAGGGGACAAAGCTTCTCCTCCAGCTAGTGGGGGATTTGGCAGTACTCGAGCAGAGGATGTGCTGGACACAAGCAGGGCAAGCGCTGGCCTTCCCCTTCACCAAGCACTGCCCCAGGCAAGGCAACTGCCGAGCTCTTAGGCCACAGATCAAAATCACAGAAGGTTAATGCAACAGTAACATCTCAAAGCATTCTCAAGGCTCCCTGTCTGATGCCTCCGTTGCATAAGCAGTGCTAAGAGTGCCCAGCCCTAGATGCAGGATGCTCATAACGACCCAAAGGAATCTCCTGGTTCAGAGCAGGGCTTCAGGTGCAGCTGAGCTCAGCCAAAATGAAGGGAGCAGCACCTTCTGAGGGCTGGATCCCAAGGAGCATGCAAAGGCCGACACACAATACTTGGAGCTGGCAGAACCAGCAAACATTTTGCATCATGAAACCATTGCCTCAGTCAAAAATCAGACCTCTGAAGCATTTTCTGTAGAATCAGTAAGATGTTATAGGTAGAGTGCTGCAGAAAGAGACATAGAGCTTTCACAGACTAAGAAGTGAATCACTGAACTGACTGAACGTGAAGAGAAACAGCTTATTAACGATGAAGACACACACGTAAGGTTGCCGACCACATTAACTTAGAATAAAGCATTAGCTTCTTTCTGATTAGTGGCTTGTGTATAGTGAGCGCCCCTGAAAACATAAGCAGCCTCAGCCTTAGAGCAGAGACAGAAAGTGCAAGATGCTTTACTAGGAAGCACAGCAGCACAGTCGTACCTGGGAGCCTACATGCACACCCTTGTGTCTTGAAGGACAAGGGACGTGGAATATTCCATTAAAGCATACTCAAGAATTCAAGAATTTTAGTCTTTTAACCAGTATCACATTTAGGTCTTTTTTTTTTTTTTTTTTAATATTTACAGATAAATCTTTAAGATGATTTAGGAAAATGCCTTTTTTCCTGGCCCTCAGGAGAAACATCTAACAGTGCTGAAGGAGGAGGAAGGAGGTGAAGACGCTTTCCTGCACCTCCAGAACATAAGCAGTGCTGTTAAATGCTTATTATGCTTTCCTGGATGCAGCCATAGCAGCAACAAGCTTGCTTTTTCTGTTCCCTGCCCTAGCCCTCCGTGCCCAGTTTTAAACTCCTACTCCAGATGAAACAGAAAAAAACAAGTCCACTTATATGCATTATCCATGCACAGTAAGACAAGGTTAAACACAGGAACGCCATAACACATGCACTTTAAAGTTAATTCCAGTGGAATTTCAGTTTTTAGGTAACAAAATTAAGATCTGACCTTTGGTCTCAGCGTCAGCTATTTGATCTTTGGCCACTTCCTCTTCCTCTTCGGCCATTGCCTGAAAGATGGCAGTCAGGAAGAAAAACAGCAATTCACATAGTGGGCCTTCAGTGTCATTTCCTACAAGAGCTTCCTCTAAAACTTCTGTGAATAGAGTTTAAGAAGGGTCACTTTTGCCACAATGTTGCAAAGTAATTATGTACTGAAGAATGAAAACATGTCCCCCCCCCCCCCTTCAGATAATCAGATAAAATCCCTTTGGGTGATAACCAAGTTATTTTTCCATAATTTATTGTGAATATTCTTAAAGTGATGCTGTCAGAAAAAAAAAAAAAAAAAAAAAAAAACTTTAACAAAACTATGCCCTTCCTTAATACTTAACTGCAAGAGAAATATACGAGTAGACTAAGTAAATCAACAGTTTCTACTTTGCAATTAATCTTAACTGTACCAATACTGCAGAGGTTGACAACAGGAAAATTGATTGATATGTTTATCTAGGCACTGCCACACTAAGACTGCACAGAGACTTGATAATGCATACACATTTAAGATGTTTGGGAACAGAAGAGACACCACAAATTGGGGCATTTGCCCTGTAAATGACAACTTACCTAAAGTTACTCCTTCAGGAAACTCATCTTGAAGATCAAAGAGCTCCCCAAAAGCATACAGAAACTCCAAAACCATCAAAGCATCACCAAAGATCTCAGGAGGAAGCCTGGTCTTCACTGGCATTGGCACTGGAAGCTCCTGCAATCCAAAGAGATCAACTTAACACATCGTATGGCTTCAGCAAGAACACAGGTGACTAACAACAGGAACTGTTTATCATTCTAAGAAATATATCCACTGGGTTTCATTATATTTTATGAAAATATTTCTGAAAGACATACAATCAATCAGTATGGTAATATTTGTGGCTGTATTAAGACACTGAATAGCGTGCAATTCATCAAATCTTTGGAGATACAGAAATATTCAACTTTATAAACATGAATAAGCTTCAATCTTTGCCTTAAGGAACTCAAAACTGCTAACAGTTTAGCAACATAAGATGTCAAGTGTTTTCTTTTAAACCTGTACTAGTCCAAAAGAGTTTTTAAATTTGCTGGAATTACCCAGATAAGCAATGTTTATTGCTTTTTAAAGGATTATGCAGCATTTCTGGCAGAAAGCAAACACACATCCCCAGCACATACAAAACACGTGTCTAATATTGACATGTGCAAGATCACGTCTGAAGCGTATGTAGCTGACTGGCATTTGTGTTTTTTCATTGGTAGGACAGCTACAACAGCCAACCTGGCTGCTCAAAACCACGAAACAAAGATATAAACAAGAATCCACAGCTGACAATACCCAACACAGATTTTGTTTTCTGCACTAAAAATCTTCATGAAAGTCTTAAAGATTTGCTTTCACCTAATACTTCTGAACAGTCAAACTATCCTGTCAGAAAAGGATGCGTCTTCTCCACAAAGAAATGTATTTATGAACATGAATGTAAAGATTGAGTAATATTTTGCTTGCAGAAAAAAACATAATTGATATTTCATGTATTTCCTGAGATTTTTTTAAAATTGCAGTCTACAGATAGATATTTTTTCTGTCTTCTTTATCTGCATCACCAACCATGTTTATTCATACATGCGTCAATTCTCACTGTAATTATGCTATTCCTCCACACCTCACCTTGCCTTTTCCATTCAAAGGACAGAGCAGCACTGTTTCACACAGCTTCCTCCCGTTCTGACCACCTACTCCTTTCTTCATTTTCTTTTCCTTTTCTATACCCAACTAGAAGTTTTCACCCTTTCTGTCAAAGCTTATACAGCTCACCTTGCACGGATGTTCAGTGTTTGTATTTTCCTCTCACCAGTATTAACAGTTCAACTAACACTCTCTTAAATTTTCATCTCTCTTCTTGCTTTTGTCATGTTTCCCTGCATACCTCTCATAAGCTCCTATCCACACATACTATTTCTCATTCTTTCTTTTGCTACCAAAATTTATCCTAACAAAGTGCATGCAAGTGTAACTAACCGCACTTCATAGTGGACAATCTTATGTGGAATCACACTACGTTCTCATTCAGAGTGTGAGCCTCTTTGGGAGGTACATTCTTGTTATTTTCTACGGGTTTCCAAGATCATCCAGAAAGCGGCATTAAGCAAGGATATTGCCGGAGTTTAAATCAAAGGAGCATCACAGGGAATTAAAAAAAAAAAAAAAAAAAAAAACACTCAGCTCCTTTCTACCTTTTGCATCTAAAATTTATTTCTTCATTACTCAAATCTTCTAAATAACTCAGGTTTACTCTAGGTAAATTCTTACTGTACATCTATTTGAGAAGTCAGGTGTATTCAATACTCTCTGCCCAGCAGGTTCAACAGTTTGGAGCAGGGAGAAGGAGAAGGAAGGAGAGAAAAGACTGTTCCGTATTAGGATCGAGAAAACAGTCAAGATTTTGGCAGGATGAAGATGCAGATGTTGTCTACCCTAACAGCATCATACCTGGGATGACTCTGCACAGTACTGCATGACTGCTGCTGACACACAACCCCTGCCCTCCAGATCCCATGTAATCTGCCTCTGTACAAGAGCTGCCTTGAGGACGTTATCAAGCAGAAGTCAAGCCCACAGTACTCCACACACATATTCAATCATACCTTAAGATCATCACACTCCATGTCTTCCCTGGGTTTACTCCACTGCTTTAGGTATTCCACATATCTTCTTTTTTCTTCTCGCAGCTTCTCTCTTTCCTAGTGGGACAGGGAAGGAGGAAGGGATAGAGAAGTCAGAATCGTAAAAAAATGTATGATCAGTTCTTCCTATTACAATTTCTAGAACCATGCCTCTACTTCTACAATTTCAGTAACACTGAAAAATAAAACATTAGAACAAAATAATCACTTTTTTTCCGTATAAAATATAGATAAAGATTCAAAATAAAAAATAATTACAGTGCTTCTTTTTCAAGTTAGTGAATAACTCTTATTTTAGTTTTTTTTTTCCTCAACTTGCCTCTTTCATTAAAGTTGCCATAAGCAATCAAAATAGACACTGAATGTGGCTGTGGTTAAAGAAATAGTGGGATAAATAGTTTCTTCATATTATGCCTAAATAACAAGATATTGAACGATTCTCATTGTTCAGTAAAAGGAAATCACAAGGAACTCCACAGTAATTTCACACACTGTGGTAGTTGGCACTCTACAGCATCTCTAATTCTGAAGCAGAAGACAACTCTCACATCAAATACTGTTGTGCATGATTAGCAAAAACAAAAGGTTTTATTACTTCTGAAGCAAATTCAAAGTGAATCTATAAAGAAGTGTTATCTATGAATATAAGCACACAATCACATTTTATAAATACATTTTTTTAAAAAAAATACAAGTCTTACTAACTTGGAAACAGTTGATGGAAAATAACTTGGGGTAGATAATAACTAATAAATGAACTAGAAAAAAACTATGATATTCCCATATGAAGCACATAATACAAACTCATTACTTTTTCCTTTTCTATTTTGAGCCTCTCTTTCTCCTCTTTCTTCTTCATCCTTTCTTCTTCCACAATCTTCTTTAATTCTTCTCTCTTTTTTTCCTTATCTTCTTTCTCCTTTCTCCTGGCTTCTATAGCATTTGCCTTCTCTCGTTTTAATTTAGCTTTTTCAAAAGCTACACAGAAATACAAACAAACCTAAGTTATTTCTCTTTTATAAAATGCTAATTTTATGTAAACATGCTAAATAGGTAGACTGATCGCTTTATAATTACCATATGAAAAAGATATTGTTATGAAGACTGAATTGTTTCTATGCCAACCCAAAGTTCAATTCTGCTCTACCCAGTAATCACGCAGAAGTTCTTTACACAACCAGAATTTCAGTGCTAACACATTATATGTGTTTTACAAGGTTGTCGTCACTGTAATAAATATTTTTGGTTTTATGAGTACACACACAGAAGTTTGCTTATTGTTTATTATAGTTCTCTGACTGAAGAATTAAAGATGACAACTGATAACACACACAATTGCAGCAGTGCACTTAGTAATGACTGCTTAATAACAGCATGTCGCAGCAAGTGTCCTACAGCCGTAAGATTCATGTAAATAAATCCTTTAAATAAGCGGTTTTTTAAGTAATTATTAGTGAATTACTGAAGAATGTAGTTAGTTTGTTGAGTTTTACTTCTTTTACAGAGTTTAAGATGCACTTTAATAGGAAATAATGTTATTGACTGAGGAGATACAGACTGACTTGCAGAACCGCTCCCTCACCCCTGAGCTAACAAATAAATGGGGTGTCAGTGGACTTACCATTTCAATTAAATGAAGAAGGCTAAAATCACAAATGAAAGTTAAGAAAAAAAATGAGGAAGGGAATCTTAATTCTAATAGAAAATGGATGTCACTGGAAAAACAAATAAAGATTGTAGTAGATAATTTAAGTTTCTGTATAAAATTCTGAAAGTGGCCAAGAAAGTTTCTACGTCACCCATGTAAACACCACCAATGGTTCTCACCTGGAAAATAAAAGCAGTGGGGGAAGCTGATCCCCCACAATCTTCAGATAAAGCTGATTTTCCAGTGTACTTTGTGTATTTTGCTGCCATTGAACATCATTAGTAAACTACTATAGCAGCTCTTTTGTAGAGATTTTGTGAATCTTAGGAATTACCATTTTAATTATTATTTACAAGTAAAAATGTTTCATTTCATATTCAATGACATTCACAGAGTTTTAAGTTTATTTTATGGAGGGAATCACACTCTGTTTTCACAACATCATGAGGTGTAATTTTTTAAGTAGTAGTTTGGTTTGGGCACCAACATTGAGCCAAAAATGACCACACAGAACAAGCGTGACAATGCAGCATTTTTTAATTTCATGCATTCATCATTATTTTGCATTACCCATCAAGGAACATAAAGCTATTACAAGTCTGAATATTAACATACTATGGCAGTTTTCTAGCTAGGTGGTAAAAAGAATCTAAAAAGTAGTTTTGGACGTCGATATAATGCAATTAAGGCAAGACTGACTGTTATTTTATTGTTTGAAATGAGGTGTTTTATGAGCATTGCCTTATGGTATGTAACAGGATAACACAAAGAAACGTCTTAACTCTTAAACCTGCAGACAGCAGCACACATGATCTTTGATACTGTTGCATCTGAGTACTGTCTGAGAGTGATGCATCATTGGTACTGCTCCATTGCTAACTTATCCTGGCTTGTCATTTCCAGTATATAAGTAGCAGACGCTCTCTGTATAAAGTAGTTTAGTGAAGCTAGTTATACGCTAACGTCCCTATCTCCCATGAAGGTCTGAGCAGTCACAGTCAAATTAGTTAGTCCTGCTATATGTTTGGGGTTGGCATAAGGTCCCTTACATCCTAAAAACAACCTATGCTCATATGATAATAGAAATGAAAAGGTAGAAATTGAAAATTCAGAGTATTTTCATGAATATAAACAATGAGGTTCTTCCTCAGGAAAGGCTTTCAATTAAGCAAAACATCTCATCTGAAGAAGGAGGAGTTTCAGTGTTTTGCCTCCACAAGAAAAAAAAACAATTTATTTAGTTAAATCCATACATAAGGTACAAAAGTCCTTTTATCTCACGTGAAACTAAGTTTAAATAGACCAGAAATTGAACAGAGCTAAGTCAAAATAATTCAGTCTGAAATAAAAACCTCCAAAGTGACTTGTACTCTTTTACGTACAAAACTCCGTAAACATCCTTGAAGTAATTTTGCAGAACCCACAGGCATACCACCAGTATGTCTACATAAAGACATCTTCAGAATGACTCAAGTGTTTAACGTAAGGATTTTCTTATGGATTATTATAGGTTTTGAAAAGCATTGCAGTTCTTTTTAATTTTAAGGTAGCTTTTCTATTTATAGCTTTTCCTCATGCCACAGATTGTTTCTGTGTTAAAAATACGTTATACAGACAGCCAAGAAATATTATTCATAACCTTGAAGCCCAAAATTCTCCAAAAATTTTTGTTTTGCTAATATTTATTTGCGATAGACACCCACTCATTATTTACCTGAGACAGAGACCCAACATGGTTTGAGTGAAAGCCTCCTACATTTCTGCAGGATACTAAAAGAAGTCAGGAAGCAACAATTCTACCCACTGCAAGGAGCACTTTGGCACAGTGCTATGGCAGTGCCCTTTTATTATGCTTTTCCCTTTGAAAGACATGACCCCGAAATACACTAATTACAGTCACCTCTCCTACCTGCAGAAACTGGTTTTGCCAGGCATAGGACTGAACCTCAACTTACCCATGGCCTGCATTTCTTCCTTTTGCCTCTGGAATCTCGTCTTTTCCTTTGCTCCCTTACTTCTGTTCCCTGGGATATTTTGTTTAGAAGTAATCTTGTCCTCCTAATAGGGAGTGTGGTGGAAAGGGTGGGGAGGGTAGAGAGAAAAAGCACAGTATGTACAGTGATATGACCTGCAACAGATACTCCCCATCTTTCAACAGTTCTCTACAAGAAGCAGAAAGAAAAGTTAAAATCATTTCTCTCAAACATGCTAACTATGCAACAGCTACCTTAATGAATAAGGCCATTTAGAGCATTACGTTGTTCAAAAAAAGCCAAGTTAACTAACTGTATCTGAAAGTATGAATTAAAGATTTTTAGATTATTTATGAACCATCCTGGAAGGGACAAATACTATGCACACCTTCATAGCACTGAAGCTAATTCTGAAGCACTGAAAAGCTAATTTATTGGTGGAATGCCAGCAATCAGAAGATAAAAACTAAGTTTGATTTCTTTTCTCCTTAAACATAAACCAATCTATTATATGCAGCATTTCCCGATTCACACTCAAGGTAGGGAGGAAGGAGAAGCTCAGTTTCAGCTTTGCATTCCGGTTCTTCTGAAAGTTCATACAGCAGACGGAAGAAAGCAGAAGAATCTACTGCTATGTCTTCATCAGAAATTAAAACTTTGTTCAATACTTACCTGACTAAGAGAGGCCCTCTTTGGAGGTCTCCCTCGTCTTCTGCTTGCAGGACTGAAGATAAACGTGGGTGGGTCATCAGGAAAGAAGTACGAGAAATTTTGTTCTGCTAGACTGTATTTTGCAATTGATGTAGCCTTAATGAGAAAGATAAAAACAGGAATTAATTGTGAAATTATTACCTCTTCATAGGTACAAACTTTTATGCATCATGAATTCAGACAGACAAAGCAAGTTACAAATTCACAATTGGTTGGCTGAGAGAAAGGAGAAAAGATTCCAAAATGGTATAAAAGTAGAGTTAATCCAGCAAGAGGATAATAATGTAAGCAGCACATATTTGAACGGGGAATTTGGCCTCATTTAATAAAAATCATGTTTATTTAGATACCTTTTAACAAACACAGCTGGACACAGACTTTCCAGCAAATTACTGGAATGTGGTAGGGGTGACTTTTGACAGAGAATGCAGGGAAAGCAATTTACTGAAAAAACTCATGATTAAACCATTTTGAAGGAGGAGAAAAACTATCATTTTTCATCTGAGTTGTCAAGGTTTTGTTTCGAGATAGCTTCCTCAAACTATGCCTTTGGGAAGCCTGCTCTTATCATGATGTTGATAAGGATACAAAGGAGACACTCCAGTGAGGACATGCCCATGTACTTGCTGAAACATGAGGCAATCAACAACGGAACAAACAGATGCTCCAAAAAGCCCTCAAACAAACAGATGAGAAATGCAAACATATACAAAATGTCACAGTTTTCATCTGGCAGCAGAAAATGACAAAAAATTGACAGGTCAGACCCAGCATACTATGCTCCACTTTTCTGCATCAAGAATATCCTCTCTTGAAAGCAGCTCAGGAAAGGGACAGCCTAAATTTGCCATCTAACTCCCTTTAAGCCATTTTATTCTATTTCTCTAAAAGAGATGGATTCTAAAGCTACAAATACATCTAAAGAGTTTGCTGCATTTGACATTTTCAACAAATTTCAGCGGCAAGACTCTCCCTGATGCTCTCATCTCTTAGTGCTTTCCTGTACAGAATGAAGCTGTGCAAGAGCTCAAGCATTCCTCTTAACACACACAGAAAACGCCAAATGTAGTAAATCTACTTTTTAAAAACAAGAATCTAAGAAGAATCTCAGGGTCAAGGCTGCAGCGTGCAGTAGAGAGACTGCAAGATCTCCTGTGGCATAGGCAGCTTGGCATCGGAAACTGCTTTTTATTTTGGAAGCATGAGAAGAGCTGCAGCCTTCCTTGAACTGCACAAGGCAAGAGAAATTACCAGAGTTGTCCTGCACAGACTAAGCTGTGAGTTCTTATCTGAATCTTGTAGAATGTATCACACTATAACCTTACACAAGAGCACAGAAATGTGCACCCTAACAGTTTCCCAAAAGTCTTACCCAAAAGTCATTTCAGATACCTCAGCTCCTCTATGTTTCTGTCCCACTTGAAGAAATAGAGACCTTAATCTACAATAACATATATTTCCAACTAAAAACTGTTACAACAGAATAATATTAGCCTAATATAGCAAGGCTGAAATAGTTAATTTTAGGAACCTAGAAATATTAAGTGTATGACTTGGAGAAAGTAGTCAGCTTATGTATTAGACTCCTTAAAAATATATTATGTTTTAATAAAGAATTATTTTTGTAGATGAGGACTCCCATTTTCAATTCAGGAACTCTTCTTAATGTGTAGCTAATGGAAGACTTAAGTTTTGCTTAAATTGTAGAGTGCAGAAAAAGCACCATCTTGTTCAAAAACAAAACAAAAAAAACCCCATCCTTTTGCAGAAAAAATGCAATATTCATCTCTATTTTGTAAAGGTCAAATACTAATTCCTACAGGATATTTACAAAAAAAAAAGATGATGTACCTCAAAGATAAGTAATCACTTAAAGTACAAAAAAGATGAATAACATCAATATGCTATTCAACATACTATCCCATCTTATTTACCTTCGTTTTAATGACTCCATCATGTGCTTCACAGTGCTGTTTCAGAAAAAGTTTAAGTCTATCACGAGAAAAGAGATGTTTCCTCCGGCTGCATGAGGAAAGAAAAGGAACATTACCAGCTAACTTACTTTATTGTTTTTTAAATACAGCAGACAATATGTGTAATAACACATGTAACAGATCATATGATTTCAAGCTTTTTGCTATTTTATTAATTCTAAATTACACCCTTATTACTCTATGTAATAACTGTTCTCAGCAAACCCAATTAAATATCCTTATAAACAAAAACAAATCAACAAAAACCAAGTAGCACTTAAATAATTGCTTTATGAATCCATAATGTTTGTTGTGAACATCATGGTATGTCCTCTTTTATGCACATACACTTGTGCACACATACACACACACAGCCCTCTACAGCCTATTCAGCCTGTCTAGATACTCAAAATAGTTGTTTCTTCTCCAGTAACATAAAGAGAAAATAAAAATAGATAGATAGATAATAAATAAAAAAAGGGTTGGGAAATAGCATCCGCATTTCACAGAGGGCGAAGTGAAGAACACAAGTCTCAAGCCGACAGGCTAAGAGGCACTTCACATTTTCTGGCCAGCCTGCAGATCCTCTTGCCACGGGACACTGAGCACCTAAGCACTTCCTGGCATTCCAGGGAATCCTGTCCCACTTCATAGGAATAAACAAAACCAAAAACAAATGATCAAAAAACACCTCAGAATAACTGTTTACAGAAACCACACATGGCTTGAAGTACTCGAGTACCTTAAAGTTAAATATGAGCTTAGATGCACTGGAAAATAGGGATGATTTATTGAATGAGGACCAAATACATCAAGTGACTTGCTGATGACAAGAAAGTAATTTATGAAAAAAAACCTAACTCCATCTCAAACAGTCATACTGGAACAGAAGTGACTTGAAATCAGAGAAGTTTGTTCAAAATATCAAAATTATAGAATTTTGATGAACCACCTACTTAAAAAAAAATAGTGTCCTCTTTTACGCACATATACATGCACACAAACACACAGCCCTCCACAATTTAATTTTCCACCAAATTCATCAGGACAAAATGGGCTATTTAAGACACAAGAATCTTTACAGCTGTTTTAAAGGAATAAAGCACTCTGGTTGCTGGTTGTCTGCTTCAGCATTTCAAGCCAGATTCACTGTTGCACAGAAAGAGAGCTCACAACACTAAGATTCCTGAAACTTTACAGAGTTCTCATTTTTTTCCGATCTTCTCCATCAGTTGCAGCAGTAGTGAGAGTCACTAGTAGCAATAGCTGGTCCCATACATGTTTGGCAGTGAAAGAACACAGATTTGAAAGGAGCTGCTATATGCACCACTACTTGCAAAGCTTAGAATTCCTGCTACAGAAAGCTTGGGAAATGCAAAGACTGTATCTTGTTCCAGTGTCTCTAATTAATAGTTCTAAAATACTACTTAAAAAATGCCATTTTATATCAAAAATATCCTTGCAGCAACTTATACCACTCACATAGTTGTCCATGAGATACAATTTTAACTTTCATATACTATTTTTACCTTAGCTGAGATGCTTTAACAATAACAGATTCATATAGTTCTTTTTTAATAGGTTGGACTTTATATTTGAACAAAGAGGGATCAATTATGGCTTTCTTCTTCCTAAAATGAAAGTAAAAAGAATTACACAATCACAGAATATCATCTTAATTTTAAGTAAATTTTAAGTATTTAAGTATATAATGTATAATGTATATAAAGGATTTATTAAGTTTTTACAGCTCACTAACTTTAAATCTGCATCAAAGCCAACAGTATCTGCAAAGCATAGGAAAAGGGATGTGGGAAAGGCTTTTTGTTTTGTTTTGCTTGGGATGGAGGGAGAAGAAGTAGGGATAAATGGGAGAGCAAATCCTCTTTTTTTTTTTTTTTTAAAGAAGTGTCAATGATTAAATGATTAACAGAGTCAAACGAAGAAAACAGACTTGGAAACAGTCTTGGAAACAGTCAAACATTTATCAGACCCAAGAATATAAATAACCTGTTTGACTTGTATGTATTGTCCGAGTTAAAGTTTTAAGTTGAGTCACTCAGATCAACTTAAGAAAAATAAATAAAAAGCTAATCATAATAGCAAAACAACCCCAAAACAGCCTGTAAAGAATAAGTAATTCAGTACATCCAATTTACCAAAATTTGAACATTTCTGCCACTGTACTAGACTTTAACTTTAAATCTGTTAAAATATCTAGCCACTATTTCATTACTTAAATGTGTTTGCTACATTAAATTAATTAATTAAAAAATATGAAGACTTTACCAAAAGTCTTACTAAAAATATCATAACTTGAAGACCTTTGTACTTTAGTCTTGCAGCAACATGGTCTTCCATGATCTTCTACGGTCTCAAAAAAGGAAAGATAATGAACACTGTTGCAAGAGGATTTTGTAAACAGTAGCAAACCCATACTTGTTTCCTCATCATATACTCCTGTATTTCCAGGCCTTTAGTTTAATAGTTAAAGGACTGAAACACTGAAATTTGATCATATACAATCTTCAGACACACACAAAAAAAGATATTAAACTAAGAGTGCTAATACTATACCAGAAGCACATTAAATTATTTATACACATTAAGTAGACTGCCAGTTCCAATACTGTCTGCAATCAACAGCAGGACACAGAATAAGCAAAAGGTTAACTGCTACATTATTAGTCTTTTTTTTCTGGTTTGAAAAAGTTCTTCTCTCATCTTCTGCAGGTTAACTGTAACAGCCCAACCTAGCTCCCAAGCTCCCTAGCTCTTTTTCCTGCTTAGTTTCTGAGGTTTTTATGACTAGCTTTAGTAATTAGGACATTCCTATATCTTCTTCTGTAGATCTTAAGGTCTAAATCTTGCTTAAAGCAAAGAGCAAGAAAAATTTATTTGATATATAAATTTTAAACTTTTTACATATAGATTATTTAAATGCTTTGGCATGCAAGTCACAGTAGAAACATCTGCATCTGTATTTATAAAGCATGATATAAGACACACAAGAGTCAGGGGTGATTATTAGACTCATTTTACAGCAGAGAACCACTACAAAAAATCTTCACAGAACAGCTCAGACCACAGAAAAAGGAAGTTAGATAGAGCCAAGAGTAGGTGAATGACAAAACAGTGCCCATTTTTCCAGCCTAAAGCCTGGCAGACTGTTGCAGTTTTGTGGACTACATAAAGGTCTGCTGGGATGCTGAGTTTTGTTCCTCAGACTTTCAAACTCATGTCCATACTTCTCAGTAAGATCATTTGCAATATTAACGGAATGAGATAATTGCACAGAAAACAACAACAACAAAAACAAACAATAACAACAAAAAAACCAAAAAACCCTAAAGTTTACAGGAATAGAAATGTATCTGAAAGGAATTCTGTCCTCCCCTGGAAAAGGCACAGTAACTTTTCCACTTCCCTTTGACAAGAGCTGTGCTTGGAACTAGAAGGCACCTGAAAATTGTTAACTGAATAATACAACCATTTAAGTTCTATACATGCTCCTCAACAAGCTTTATGCAGAAGTAATTTGTCAATACACTGATCTGACAGAGAAACTGGCCCCTAGACACCTTTGAAGGTTGCTGTTGACAAGCAAAGTCAAAATATATTTACATAAAATATGTAAAAAAAAAACAGCAATTTGAAGCATCAGTAACAATTTATTAATTATACTGCTCTAGAAACAAGACAACAGGAACTCTCAATGAAATCCTGACTTTGAACCTCATGATGAAGATTTAAGCAACACTAGATCCAGGACACTGGCCCTTTCTTATAATACAAAGTAGATTAAGACCATAACCATAAATATTAGATTCAGAGGATGGAGGGATGTGGGGATAAAAATGAATTAAAGACAAAAAATAAAGTACTGCTGGAGATCCTGTATTGCTCTAAAGACTGGTTATGACTGTACATCTTTTGACATACTTTTATTAAAACGGTTCCTATACAAGGGCAGAAAACTAGGATGAAGATGGTAAAAAATCTGGATAGTAAGAATCTACTGTTTTTTTGTTTTGTTTTGTTTTCCAAAATCTTTCTCAACCGAATAACCATCCAAACCTGCTACAAGGAACTAGCTTGATAAGCCAAGAAGAGGTTTCTTTTCCAGTATTTCTAATGTGGTTGTGGTCCACATCACTCGAGCTCTGGGTAGCAGGAATGCCATGAAGTGACAGCAGCAAACGCTGTAAACATGTGGCAGCACAAGATTCACAGAGTCCCCCATCTGCCACCAAGTGGCAAAGCAAGTGCCAAGTGTGACCCTACCAGCAACACAGTGCTGGTGACGAGACTGGAGTCCCTTAATGCTTGAGCAGCGCAGAGGTCTGTGCTGAGCACCGCTCTCGGCCAGGGTTGCTGCTCTAAGGACCAGAGCATCTCACCAGAGGGGCACAGAGCACAATATCAACCACTGCAGGCCAAGACTACTTTTTGCTTTGTAACTTAGGGCTCACGAGGTGGCCCCTTTTTCTGAGAGTGCTGGAGAGCGCGAGTGTTGCTCCCCCTTTCTGCACATGTAACTAAAGGTTTTATTGCAGAACACCATGCGAAAGGTCAGTACTTTCACAGAATACTTGGCTACTTCTGCCCCAAGCAAACAAGAGCAGGGTCACAGAAAGGTTGGGATCTCTAATGACATCTATCTTCAGTTAAGATTCTCTGGCCTCACAGATTCTTTAGGAAAAATATTTGCAGATGGCTCATCAATCTGTGCTAGGAGCTCCCCGCCCCCACGGAGCATCTGCTGCCCCATTGTGCAAAGGCACCCCCTCGACGTCGCCAGTCTGTGCGTGTTGAAGTAGAACTCGCCATTGGAGCGCAGCAACTCAGTTCCTCTCTCAGGCCCGTGAGCTCTCTGCTTGCTACATCCCACATTCTCCACATCCAGCAAAATTCAGACCTTAAGGATTAGGATTGCAAAATCCTATCATTCAGTTCAGTGGAGTTGCTTATTGCCTGAGTAGGGGTATTAAGGGTGTTCGATGCCAGTATGCAAAAACTGACTGCAATGCTCTACATTCAGATACACTTTATGGCTACACCTTGGAAGTCTGAACATACCCCCAAAATTGATCACTCTTACTGTACTCTTGCATTTCTTAGAGAAATACTAGCTCAGGACTTTTACTTGACATTTTAAAATTGTGTGAGGTTTGCAACTTATTATAACAGCATAGATGTTTATTAGGTGTGCCTCAGAAAAGTGCTTCAAAAATGTATTCATACGTTTTCACTAGATTTCTCTAAGGAAACTAGTTTTCCACCCTTCTCTGCACTGTCAGAATAAGCAATCACCTGGGAGAACTACAGACTGATTGATACCAGCTCCAGTCTAACTACCACCTCTGCAAATGTGGAAGCCACAGCTATGTAGAGGGATCAATCCTGCAAGCGAGCTCTGTGCACACTTGTATTCAGTCCAAGAACAGTACCCTTCGGAAGCCATGCCTTGCAGAACACAGAAAATGCATCTATTTTCTCAAAAGGTGTAGCATTGCTTCATGAACAACTTGGGCACTACCTTAAAATGACATAATGCGGGACAAAAGTTTCAAAATTATTTCTTTAGCCATATAAGGAGCTCCTCCTTATTTATTCAAGGCATATCAAGACATGGAAGTCCTCATGCAGCAATCAATGACAGATTGACTGTCGTGTTCACGTGACAATTCAAAGTCAATGACAGTTCATATAAAGCCTGTTGTCAGCGTCTATGTTGCCAGCTACAAGACTGGGGCCCATTTCAAGCATTTTCTTTTATAGACACTGTGCCGATGAAACACAGGGATCTGTCTTCACATTATGCTCCTGGAACAAGCTGCTTATTTAAATTCAATTAGTGGCCAGCAAAGGGATCTTCCAAATTAAACACTAGAATTACAGTCAAGCTCTCTTATTCAGTATCATTACGCTACAGTAGCATATATATAGTTAAGACAAGACACATACAGTGCACCTAAAAACATAATCAAATCCATGACCTACTGTACAAACACACAATAATGAAACCTTTGTATATTTTTCTATATTGGAAAAACCCACTAAGTCCCTGAAGAGACTATTCTCCTAAACAGAAGATTAAAAAAAAAAAAAAAAAAAAACCCACACTATCACATCCCTCCAGAGTGTCCTGTAAGGCCACCTTCTGTTATTATATGGTCATCTCAATTCTGAACTTGACAATAGAAGTACATATAGGAGAGGTAGTGCACGTGCATATAGGGGAAACAGTGCATCACCCTAAGTAGTAGCAGAGTATGGGAAATGCAGAAAGTAACTGTTTTCCAAGATACAGTAGCATTACGTCCTGCGGCACAGAGAGGCCTAGTGACATACACACAGGGCCACAAGAGCATAGGGTACCTGTGAATGTTCCACTTGTCACTCTGGGCTGGATGAGCACTCAATGGCTACAGCCCCTAAAAGTCAGGTCATTGGTCTCAGTTGGACCCTGCCGCACCTGCTGTAGTCTCATTTTCCCCTAATCCAAATGCTTTTTACTGTAAAAGTATAATTTACCCATTTTGTGCAGAACTATTGTGAGTTTCTGAATCATCACTATCACTGATGACAATTGTGTCTCCATCAGCACCGCCGACGTGGCCATTGGCCATTCCGTTGTGATGTGCTGGAGCAATGACTTCCAAAACCTTACATGGCAACCTGAAATTAAACACAGACATTTATCATCACTAAAGTCTTTCACTAGTGCAAAGAAGTCTAATGTTGTAGCAGACGTTATTTTAAGAATACATGAATAACTAAATATTGTCTAGTGAATAAAATAGATTTTCACTGAAACACTAGGAAAAATATTCATTTCATGAGTTCATTATCCTGTAACTAAGAAATTATTAATCTGCTTAAACACAACACAATCAGCTTCAGTGGTCCAGACCACAAATTTGAAGCCACCGTTAGAATGGGTGTCAATTTTAGGTGAGAACTGAAAAATATTTCAAAAGTTAACTTTATTAAAAAGTTAACTTTAAAACTAGAAGCCAAGCAAATCCTTTACATTTATTTTGCAAGCAAACTAGGAAGAGCAAAAGATCTTCTGATCCCTAAATATTTTTTACTTGTAAGAGATCATCATCTACTGTTGTTGATGACCTAAATAAAGAAGGCCGAAATGATCGTTATGCATCTAATCTTAATAATGGCCCATTTATCTCCTGACACATATTAAGGCTCCATCTGGCATGCACACAACTGACAAAACAAGTCTACCCCTCTGCCATGCTGAATGCTGGTTGTAAGATCCAAAATTAAACACACACATTACAAAGTATAATTAATTGACACTTCAACGTTAGATAACTTATCAGAGCTGGTTCTTAACCACTACCTTTCACCCTTTACTGAAACACAATTTTTAGCTTCATCTCCTAAAACCTTATCTACTTCACAAAAACTGATTATTGAAGACACAGGATATCAAGCACTACTACTAAAACCTCAAAGGGTGCAGGAAGGGAGCGAAAACCCTTCCTGCACCCTTTGAGGAAGAAAACAAAAGCAAAACCCACAGACAGTAATTCTGCTCTGGACACTAAGTACTATCATTTGGAATGAACAAGGCAGAATAGATGAACTAGAGGGTTTGAATTAGCCTGGCATCATGCCTAAACCTAAGACAGTCAATTCTAAGTGTTTTACTATTTAAACTGAACTAAACACTGGCAAAAGAATATGGGATGTTTAAATACTTCTTATAACAAACACTTCTTTATGAAAGCAAGTATCACTATCCAAAAACCTAAGCAGAAGAGAAGAGGGGGTAAAGGCAGTAGAAGCTTAAAAAAAAAAAGTTGAAAACGTTAGAATGTCCTAGGTCATATTCACTGAACACGGTGAATTTAGCTGAAACTAAAGCAGTGTTAAATCAGCAAGCAAAAGCAGTGAAGCAGTTAGTACCTGTAGCTGTCCACCCCAAAGATCTTTCAAGGATGCTGAAAGAGGGCCTGTTATCAGAAATAAATCGGAACCTCTCTATACACTTTGAGCAAAGGTGACAGTGTGAGCAATGCTCAGCTGCCCGCAGGGAGTCAGCGGCGCGCGGCGGCAGAGCCGGCAGGAGCTGGCCGCTCTCCTCACCGCCCACACGCAGCTGGCCCCGCGCACCACGCTGGCAGCCCTGACCCCTCCAGAGTGCAGCCCACCTCTAAATACACCCGGAAAAACAACAACACTCCCCGCAAGAACAACTAAGCACCGAGTATGTAACAGAGACAGGTCCTAGCAGCCGTGCACAAAGCAGCCAGCCCAAGGTGAAAGGGGCTTATTAAGGACAGGGTGGGCTCGAATTAACTGTGAGAACGTCAGGCAGGGCAGATGTGCTGCCCGTATTGGCTTCCTATTTCCAGGATGCCATGGGCTCCCCTTTGTTACAAATAAGAGAGATCTAGTTGTAAGGTAGAATCTACGTTATCAGGCTTTAAAAAAAATCCACCTATTAAAAAATATATTTTTATCCTTAGTAGGACTAGGTTTTACAGACTGGAAGATATATTTCTAGAGTTCAATTCAATCAAAGAACATCTTTAAACAAATTCTTATGGAAATGAACTAAAAGCAGCAATGTTTAGGGCTATGAACACTTGTGCATTTTCTCAATTGTTTACTTTTAAAAGACACTAGAGGGAGCACATGCACACTAAATTTGCCATGAGCAAACTGAAAGCTAAATCATGAGTTGACCCTACTCAACACCATCAAATGGACAAAAAGACTTAAACACACACACACACACACACACAGATCTTCTTCAACAACACTTAATATTTAGTCACTGAGTATTTCAGCAATACTTAATTTACCCGTTTATCCATTTTACAGCCCTGTAATTTACAGGGCTATCGCGTGTCATTCTTTAAGGGCTGAAATTTTATATTAAATATGCTTCACTCAGGAAGTAGCAAAATTCCCCAGCCTTTTTTTTTTTTTTCTTATTAAACAGAGAAAATCATGAATGGAATAAATTCTAAAGGAAAGCAAGTGATTCTACATTTTTTCATGTCCTCATTCAAATCATTACCAGAAATCTTTGGGGAAGGAATCCTTATGTGGAATACATACTACCTGGCTCAATAAAAGAATAATCCAATGAAATTTAAAGGCTGCTGATGAGAGTATAGATTAAGAAAAATGATGCAACCATTCCTTCTGGCTTTAAAGAAAAAATAATCTATGAATGAAGACCTAGGGCTCAGAGCAGCAGATGCCCTAAGTTAAGAGAGGGCAGAAGTACCTTGATTCTAATGAGAACGAAAGTCTGTTTCTTCTCAGCATCTTAAACAGCCCTTGAGCTCAACTACTGTAACTCTTATTTTATATCATAAGGCAATTAAGAGAGCTGAAAAACAAAGAAAGGAAAGTCCACCAGTTTAAATACTTTCTAAAAAGACTGATAGCCTAGAGACCTTTACAGAGGTTGTATCAAAAGTCAAATCATACTGCATGTATTTTATATAACTTTGGTATTTTTTTTTTAAATCTCATATTACAGTAATTTTCTTACATTCCCTAGCCCAGTCTCCACACATTACATCACGATTACTTCTAAATCCAGCTACACAGAACCATGTCAGGCTAGGCTCAAATCCTGCTCCCTGCTATCGCAGAAATGCACTTCATATATAATCTCCTTCATGACTCCGTCAAGCTCCATTTTAAGAGCTGATTATATGCTCCTGAGGTAAAATTTTCCCAGGACTTCACATCCTTAACAGTAAAAGCCTTTCCTAACCGCGCGCCTACCTTTTATATCACAAATTTAAACTCACTTGTTGCTTCTCAGTGCCCTTTATATCCTATAATATACCTGAAGAGAGCCTGAAGTTACGGGAAAAAAAAACTTGTAAAGGCTCACCCAGTATTCCCCTGAAAATCAGAACTAGAAACACCTCAATGTAAAAAAAGCATTATCTTAAAAACAAATAAATATATATATATTCGTGCATATATATATATACACACACACACAAGTATCTATCTCAATCAGGAAGTGCTTTCTTCATATAACAGTAAGCATCGAAAAAATGTCTTGCCTCATTATACAAATCTAAAGAGCATTCAAAACACAAGCAGATAAATTGAGAATAGATCCAGCATGAAATTTCCCAGAAGAGCGCCAGCTACCTCTGCCTCAGGAGGTGTTGGCTAAGACCTCAAGGCAAACCTGGGAATGGAGGACCCTGCACTCACCTAGCCTCGCACACCTGTAGCTACCGAACACACGTTCCCCGACCCGTGCCAGTAATGGCCTCCGGGCCCACAGTCTGATTTTTTGACAAGCTCAGAAACCAAGGTACCTGAGGTCTCTTTAGCTGGCTAAACACCATCATGGAAAGGCTACAAGAGATGCTTGGTGTACATGATGAAATATTTTTTAAAAAGAAAAAGAAAACAACATAGGAGCCCTGAAAGAGTAAACACAAAACCAATTCGTGCAAACACTTCCTTTTATTTTTATAATACCAGTCCACATTTCCCCATATCTCAGTCAAAATTAATTAAATCCATTCAACTCCTCTGCTGATTTCCATGAATTTGTGATAGAGCTGGTCAGTTTCAAACACCACAACCAACTCTGGCAATCTAGAAGTTCTAGACGCTTCAGAGAATATAGTGTTCAACATTTCCATGCTGTTAAAAGTGGGTAGAAGTAATATGTATTTGACTTTTTTTATTGTAAAACAATAAGAATACACTGAAAGGTGTGTATATGTAGAGCTACAGAGCAGCATCCTAGGAATACAACATAAACTCCTCTGAAGCATTTTGCTTCAGGTTGCTCTGCCTCCAAGAAGCACTTCGGTGGCAGGGGACAAAGCTACCCCTGAGGCTCAAATCCACCAGTCTCTCTCCAAAGGAACAAAACCAGGCTGCAGTCAGGCAGCAGCTTGACACATCTATCAAAGCCTCACAGCAGGACTTGTCATTCCCAAAGGAGACAGCCAGGAAGGGGCTGGCTTAAGGCAGCCAGAAGCTAATGGGGCCTGCAGCCTCAGGATGCTGTTCCACGAGACCATTTAACAGCCCAACACTGCCCAAAAGAGGAAACCTTCCTTAGTAATTCCTCCTTCCAGCCACCAGCGACGCAGTCCCAGTGCTTACACCTTGGAGCTATGACACTCGGTATCCTTTAATGACTAAACTAAACCAACCCACCTGACAACAACAAGAACACACATTAACCCAGCAAAAATGATTCGCTGTCTGTTGTATCAACTACTTAAAGCAGTTCATGGAGGGCTCTGAGGCGGCGTACGCTCCATGCAAGAGGCCGATGCTGCCCAGAGCCAGAAGTCTCAGAGCTCTGAGACCTCCTTCTTTTAGGGACCCTGAGACACCAAAACTCCCTGGGTAGCTCAGGGATTTCAGCAGCCTCTCCTTCTTCCACTGCAAATTGAAAGGAGGGCACATTAGCACTGGAATACTAGGACCCCCTGTACCAGTCCCCTGACAAGACAGCTGGGCAAGACCTGATCAACACTTCAAACTCACCAGTAGTCCGAGATTAGTATGATACAGGGGAACCCAAAGCAAAGGGTCTCTAGGTATAAACTCTTTCCCAAACTTTTTTCACTCAATTAAGCAAGTCAAGGGTATATACAGAATCTTTGCCACTGGACACTAAGTTCACCTTTCCAAAATAGAGTAGAAAACTTCCCTTGTATGTAGGAATTTATCTTTAAACTTTAAGACCATATAAAGCCCCACCAACTTTCTGATTTTGTACTCATTAGCTCCAGAGCCTTTGCTTCAAGTTTTGTCTTTGCAAAACAAATTAAACTCACTCCAAATTGTTACGATCTAAACAAGGAGATACTTTACCATTTCCTATCTGGTGGTCTATATTGCCTTTTCCTAATTCTTAGGATATAACTGTATACACAGACATGCAAATACCTTGCTGCTACTCTGAGTAAAAAAAAATGGAAAACTAACTGTACTCTTCTGTCTTACCATGGTTGTTTTCTTCCCTCCCTAGCCTCTATTAGTCAGGCATCATATTTGCAAGCAAAATGCTGTCTATGCCCCAGTTAAGACTTACAGAGATTAAAACAGTATGCAAATCTATTAATTGGCCTAATGTAGAGTTTAATCCACTATCAACTGTCCTAAAGCACTGGAACACAAGCCAAATAAGTGATGAATTAAAAAAAAAATAAAAAAGAAAAGAAAAAAAAATAATTTACCTACAGGAAAGATAGTTCCATAGCTATCTACATTTCCTACAGCTTGGCAATGGTGGATACCAGATCACTCAGAACAGAGATCCTAAAAACACTACATCCTCTTAAAGTCTCCTCATACTGCTTGCTTACTGACACCAGGGCCAGTATTCTTCTGCGGTAGTGTCATCTAGTGGTCAAATTAAACGCAAAATATAGTCCCTTTTGATATTTGCCATTTTCTTTATGACTTTTTTCTTCTTATACACTACCTGTACATAACTTATAGCTGTTTTCGTTCGCAGGTGGCCAAGTTTTTAATCAAGTTCCCTATTCATTACTGCATAACATAATACAAACCTCAGCGGGGAAGCAAAGGCCTCACATAAATCTTTTTTAACAGGGAGGAAGGGGGCTAGTGAAGTTGTTGTCCAACCTACGTCTTCGCTGCTAAAATCTGACTGCAAGCTTAAAGTGATCAATGATGGTACGACTCAACCGTTTGTACCAACAAGGAAAGCCATCATTTCTTGTAAGACCATCCTTTCTCAGAACACTAGTGTTATATCATAAGCAGTCATTTATACATGAGTTAAAACATTTTTTCTTCTGATAAATTAAAAAAAAAAATGACTTGCATATTTCCAAGCAGAAGAGAACATACTACAGCTGTGTGAATTATGTAATTGTAGGTTTTAATTAGCTGCTGTTTAGTCTGAGGCATCCACTGCTTTTTCAGGTAGGCCTTTCACTCTATACACTTCCAAATTTCAAATACCTAACTTCAGATTCTAGTATCTTGCAAAGCACTTCAACAAGTTACAATCCTGCCAGTACTGCACAGTAGTAAGACAGCACCAAATGGACAGATTGCAAGAGATGTCCTTTGGAGGAGGGGAGGGAAAACACTGGTTATTGTGTTACTGGCTCTTAAATTTCCAGTTCTGACACACAAATACAGTAAGAAATTCCAGTCAGTGTGGTCTACACTTTATTTCCTCCCATTTCAGTAAAAACATGAACTAAAACATTAGCTGCTAATTTATTAACTGGTCACAGTTGAAATGAAATGTTATGCTAATTTTTTTCATCAAAAACTAGAATAAATCCCACATCTGTTTAAATAAATTGTTTTCCCTGTAGCAGATTTACAGTTTTCTCTACAGTAGATTTAACTCTAAATATACAATTCTTTAGTTGGGAATCTGAACACTTCCTTTAAAAATAAAATTTAAAAAAAATAAAATAATTTTTTTTAAAAAAGCATACAACTGCCAGTTTGGAGAAAAGTCAGCCCAAGCTTAGCCAGAAAAATTGGATATTTATAAACCAATAAAAGCTGGCCACTTTTGATCAGTGCATCATCTGAGGGATTAAAAGCAAACAGAACTGGTTCCATGTTTCTCCTACTAGACTACCAAATTCCCAGCATCATTTTCAGAGACTACCTGGACAAGTCACAACATGGGAATATGGAGGGTTCTCTGCAATTTCTCTGCTAGGTGATAAGGACTGCAGAGGCACCAGATGTGACTTAGCAGGAAGGACAAAACACCTCCTACACTCTCAAAGTTACTCCTACCAACCCTCAGCAATAAGACAGAGGCAGACAAATGCAAAGCTGAGGGGGACAACGAAAGGCTAGAAATCAGAGGAACCTGTAAGGGACATAAGTCCAGAAAAAGCAATCGGGTAACAACCAAAACACCCAAACTGGTTACAAGAATCATTGTTCTCAGACTTCTGCCTCTGCCTAACCTCTACACAAAGCAGTTGTGTTCTTACCCCTCTCCAGACGCACTGTTCATTATACATGGTACTGCAGGCTGCTTCATAAAAACATACACATTATTAAACGAAATTCCTAATCCTTCTCATGTTTAGGTTTCTTTCCATTTACTTTGTTCGAAGTCTAAAAGGCTGTATCAAAACTATTCCTTTTACAAAAGTATTACATTTGAAAAGCTAAGAGTAATAAAAAGTCAATACTTGATTTGCTTGAGCAACCTCAATTCACCCCTTGTTACATTTCTTGTGTCTTCTTCACATTAAGTAATTCTAGAGCTCAGAGAGCCAACAATCCTGCAAACATTATATGCACAAAAAGCTTTACATGAAAATGCAGTGGAACTGTTTACACCTACACAAATGGCTTTTCAGGAGCTGCCAAATTCTACTGGGTCTCAGAAGATGCTACTTCATTTTACATGGACTATGACCACTTTAGTCTGAAAAGATGAAGACAACGTAGCTAATCACAGCCAAACAGAACAACTAAACTTCTATACTGTCTGTAGAAACCATATACTGAATAAGAGTTCAGCCTCCGAGACAAGTACACAGACACACACTTTATCAGTAGAACCCTCCCCAATGCAGACCTGGGAACTAAGAGGTCAAAGTCACTGTGAATTGGGCAAAAGAGTAACTGTCTTACCTCTTCTCACTTTATATTCTTTAATTATGTATCTCTAAGCATAAAGACAAACATTATTTGCACTGTTTCCTGGACTTAATTTTAAAGGGTTGAAATAGCTCTCTTCTATAAGTTTATCTAGAATACCATTGTAGTACAATCAGCTACAGAAAATTATGCTTCATGTTACAAGACACAGTTTATATTTATGTAGTTTAAAACATACAATCTCTAGCAGCTTATTTTTTGAAGGAAATAGATTTTATCTAAATCTGCAGCATTTTGAATTATATCTAGCTCACCCCAAAGGCTTAAGAAGTTTAGATCTGACTAATGTACTGCTCAAACTAGAACATGAACACAAAATTGTTAGATATGTATCTCTATACAATTTTAAATAACTGAGAAGATGGAATTAAAGGCTAATAAAAATAAACACAAGTAAGTTAGAGCTATCTTCATTACACAGAATCATATCACAACTTTATCAGAACAAAATTTAGCTTACATTGTAAGCAGAAACAATTTTGCTTTGGCAAATTTAAGAAAATTATTTGTAACAGTCAAAAAATGTGAAAAAGATTTTGCATTTCATGAGATTAGGAAGCAAGAAAAATGTTGTATTTACTGCATATAAGGTTACTTTTTGTTTAAGCTTTGAAAAGCTAAGATGCACAAGCATAAATATTTTAGCTAGCAGTTTAGAATGAAGTAGCAGAAAGACTGGTTGGTTTTGAAAAAAATGTATGTTCTTCTAAGGCATTCTTTGTGTTAATAGTTTGGAAATGACAGTCTCTTCAAAGATTGAAGACAAATGAAAGGCGTTTCATTCAGCAGTGAAAATCCACAACTAACTATGCCTGTACTCATGACATACAGGCTTCTGATAAAAAGAGACCTTATTACATAAGCAAAACTATTTTAACATTAATAACTTGGATCTACTTACTTTATTAAGCATAAAGACGAAAAGAGGGTCAGACTTTGGGTATAGGCATGACTGTAAAGGCAGTAGAAGCTCTACAGAAGTTCTCTTGTCCCAGCTTTGCAACCTGGGACTTCAGTTTTTTGAAGGAATAAACCTGGGAATATATGGAAAGCTACTCTGTTCAGCCTCAATCTTGCTTACTCATCCATACAGGTTTCCTTACAAATTATGTCCTGCATTAGCACATCCTTCTAGGACTTTTCTCATTATGTAGTACGAAATTGGCTTGTAAAAGATCTGGATCAGCCACTGAACCAAACGCACAGAATGACTTCATGTACTACCACATGAAAATGAATGTTGAAGGTTCAGCTGCATGAGGGTTCGCATGAGGGTTCAGCTGAAGCTGGGCCCCCGACGACCCTTTTCGGCCACCCACTCCCATCATCCAGGATATACAAGGTCACAGCCGGGGACCCGAGGCTGCCCTCAAGCCAACAGCCTGAGCCCCATCTACTCAGCAGGGGAAGCACGTTGCCTCCAGCAGAACACAAGCAGCCGACTCCACAAAAGCTCTTAACACTCATTCTGCAGGTATTCCCCGACTGAGCAGGCTGACTCCTTTTCAAACCTCAGTTACAGGAGCCGACAAACTCTACAAAGACCTGCTGAAGTCCTCTTCCTGAAGCTGCTTGAAAGCCCACATTAGCTAAATGCTGCAAAACAGAACATATTTACCAGTGGCATGAGAAAGTCTCCAAAGCTCAACATTCTTCCAGATCTTCACTGAGTAATCTTATTGTTCAACCCTATAACTGAATGCTTTTATTGGTTTAGGAAACAACAATATAAATGCTTATAGCATATAAAATAAGTTGATGCAAGAGAAAGCACAAATGCAGAGGGGGGAAAAAAAGCCAAAAAAACTAAACCCCAGCTAGTGATCTTTTGCAAACATTTTATAAATCCTCAGTTTTCTGAGAATTTATGTCTGTATCAAAAACCAATATTCTTCATGATACTACTTACTACCTGAAAGACAAAAACAAATCCTAACTTTATTCTGGTTGACCTCATCAAAACTTTTAAAATATTTTAAAATCCTAACTTCTCCTAGTTTCTAATTAAATCTCATTCCTCATCTTCACACTGAAATGTCCAGTATACCTCTCTTCCCCTCCACACTATATTTAGTTACCTCTTGGTCACACAACACCTCATTTGACCTTAAAAAATGTCTAGCCACTGAAAGTGCAATATGTTCTTTACATTGTGAGGAGGTTAATAAATAAATAAATAAATAAAATCACCACAACACACACTTTCCTCACACGAACACACCAGGGACCCGACTTTCTTCAGCAAGCCCAACCCTCAGACAAAAAAGCTACTGTGTCAAGAGCTGAGAGAACTGCTGTCTCCACTACTACTGCTTTTAACGAAAGTAAAGATACACGAAGCCCAGCAATGGAAACCTACTCTTAACTAAAGCAGCGAGGAGCAGGAGCAGCACTACTAGCCAAAACACCACACATGATTTCTGCTATGTTTGATGGGAGTTTATTATCCTGATTTTTGGTTTTAAAAAAAAAATGCACAAGAAGTATCCATATGAAACAAAACAAACAAACAAAAAACTACTTTTTAAATAACCTTACCTTGCACCATTACTCCTAATTACTTCCACTGTTTCACCAACAAAATACCGATCCTTGACATAAGCAAAGATTTCATCACAGATCTCATGAAGTCGTGGGCGATGGGTAAGGGTGGCCAAGTAGAGAACTGGAATGATGAGTGCCTCTGGAAAACTCTGGAGATTATGCCTGGCTTTCTTTTCCGATTCCAGTGCTTCCTGATATGTGAGTCCTGGTTTACCTGTGACAGCACAACTCCATACAAGGCTGTTGCACAGAATGGTGCGTTCAAAAAAATCACTGAAAAGAAAGGAGGAAAAAAAAAACAAGTAAGTTCTGGCTGACGTGTACATTTGGTCACAATATAGAAGCAAACACCTTCCACAAGCCTATAGATTAGAAACAACTCTACTTCTATGCAGGTTGTAGAGCACATGGAGTTAAACACTATCACTGTCGTATGTTTAAGGCACACATCTGTCATGGCAAAACAACCCAGGGATGTTTACCATTTCTATTGGGCACGGCTTGGTGTATCTGTTAATGTAAAACCAACATTTCTTCTCACTATAGACTACTGTAGCAGCCCTGTTCACTTTAACCATCAAGAACAACAGCACTTCAAACAAATACGCCTCAGAATAATCACACTGGGTTTAGTATGTGCCAATTATCTTCCCCATATGTCCCATATTTCCACATGTATTTGCAAGAGGAGAGTCTAAAACTGTTCAAATAAAAAATGCTTTAAGATCACAAAAACGTGTTGAAACTTGAGTTAAGTTTCAGATTTGGAGTGCCTTACTTAGCTCACAGAATGAAAAGATGGGAGAGGTAAAAAATTAATGTCAAGCACTTCTCTAAATAGTTTTTATTCCTTTACTGTTTGTACTGCTCTTGTAGAAGGTATTAAACTATTTTTTTCCCTACAGATTCTTTTCTTCCCTTGTTTTCCATTAGCAAATATTGGTTCCTTTCCTTCCCAGCATTTTCGATTAATGCTAAAATTACCATGTTGTTTTTGCTTACTTATAGTTATTACTTTGGGCTCAAGAAAGAAGATTGCTCATTAGTCAACTGCTGTCATTTTTTGACAGGTATCAGAAAAAAAAAAAAAAAGTGGTTTGTTAAAATAGTTCCTAGATGAAGCAGATAATGTAGCTATTCACCCAGCTATGTTAAAACCTATCATACACTGCAGATCAGTGACCTGGCAGTACGGTACTTTCAGAGTATGCCCCCGTTCAGACTAATTGTATTTGCCTTCCTTTAGGACTCTTAATTCTTCAGAGGTCTTAGTATATATATATATGTAGGCACTATGCTACATGGCAAACTTATTCTGTCCTGTATCAGTCTAACATAGCTATTTCAAAGTAGACACAAAATACTAGCAGAGCAGTGCATGCTACTTTTATTTTAAAGATACACACACACACATATATATATACGGTTGTATGTTCCAAGAACTGTACAATATAGGTATCTTAAAATCATTTCTATCAATAGGGCTAGCGACCTAGACCGTTCACATTTTTCTTGCCAGCTCCCTGTAAAATCCAAGCTGACAAACATGCCTCAGTTACACTGATGCAAAGGATGATGTTCATCACAGATGGATAGATGCAACCATAACATTTTGTAAATGAAAATGGAAACTCTGGATTAAGGACAATCGAGGGTCCTAGCTCAGATAATCCTTTCTATGTCAGCACAGCACTCCTCAGAATGAGAAGAAAACGAGTTAGCAAGAATATTAGCAAGAGAAGAAAGGGAAAAGGACAGAAACGACACCTAATATCTACAGTATCTACCAACTAGAAAGTAACAGAATTTTTTAATCACTTTTGTGTACTCATTTGACACTAGGTCAATCCTGCAAGTAGTGATGAATAACATGGTCTTGCTTAAATACAGAAAGAGAGTGGCAAAGACAGAGAGAAAAGGAGAGAAATTATTCTTTAAACTTAAAAACTGATACAAAGATGGTTGTCAGTCATTCTTTGTGCCTACTAGGGATAGGGCCGAGCATCCTCTTTTGCTGTCAATCATGCTGAATCGGATTAGGCATCAGAAAAAAAAAATGGGCATCTTTAAAGGTGTAGAATAGTTAGTCACATGTTTAAAAAAAACCAGGTTGGATTATTTTTTTTTTTAAGGTGAAGAAAACATAACCCCTTCAGGTCTCTTGCTGCCCTGCATTTCATTACTTCTGTTGCCTTCACAATATTTTAAGCAGTCTTACGAACTTCAAGGGGTAGTTAGACATTTACTCAAATCTTGGTACAGCTCTGTGTCTCTACCTATATTTTTGTGTCTCACCAAAGAGGATCTAGATAGTTATCCTTAGTTAGAAAACAGAAAACAGAAGAAGGATTTTTTCAAAAATCTATCAGGACACACTTTTCAAAAAACAAACAAAAAAACACATACACACAAGGTAAGAGAGAAAAAAAATAGAGATTATGGAAGAAGCAGAAGGAGAGGATTCAAATTGAAAATCGACAGTGCCCCTTTAAGAGCTGCTGTTATTCTTTGTGAGGGGACACTAGACAGTCATGCTATTTAAAGAACAGCAATAAACTTAAAAAAAAAAAAGAGGGAAAAAAAGGAAACAACATAAAAACAAACATCAAAAAACTTCCTTAAGTTTTTCTTACTCATGATCATTGCAAATGCAAAATTCCAAGATTATTGTAACTGGAACATATTTGAGGAAAACATTTCATCATTTGCATACGACAATCCTTTGTGTATCTAGTTTCACTGTAGCTCATTTCCTTTTTTGTTTTGTGTGTATTTTTCCTCACAAATTTAACAGGAAAAAAAAATTATATATATATTTTTTTCCAGTTTTAACAGCGCTATTTGTTTTTATCTACTTATTACATGTAACATGTCAAAACCATCTATGGCTAGGTCTGTTAAGAGCATTGTAAGTATTTCATTTTGACTTGGTTTAAGGCAAACATAACAGAACAAAAACTCAACAGTGCAGCAGCAGATCGTATTTCTCTTGTTCCTGTCTCTCTGTGGCATATTCAAATTCTCAGAGAACGATTTGCAAGAAACATATACAATAGCTACCAAAACAGGAGAACAGTAGCAGGAATAATGCAATTACTCTTTCCACAAACAGAAAGAGGAGACTTGATATTATTCCACATTCAATTTAAATACACAGAAGCAAGTGCATCTGCTGTTCACATCATGTTTACAGCTTTACCTTCAACTCTGTCTAGGCTTTCATTGTCTTTTGGGCCTTCCACTGTTTCAAGACCCGGGTAAGTCTTGCCAAGATGAAGTTCACACAGAGCAGGACATGAAGCTCTCTAAGCCAGGCTTACCTGGCTAAAAGAGGCCACATGGGACTGCACTGCTCTGCCCAGGTGAAGAGGTTCACATCAGCTCAACTATTTAAAAAGACTAGGAATTAAAAACCGAGCTACATTGATGAAGGAATTAATGGTGACACCTCAGCTGGATGTCTCTTAGCGTGTGCATTATACAGCTAGCTCTCCAGAGAGAGGTAAGCTAAACAACAAAATCCACAGCAAATCACTGAAAAGGAGTTTAATCCTGCTAGTGAATACATCTGATATGAGGCAAATCAAAAATATAACTTGGAAGCAAATGACTTGTTTCTGTGTTGCCTGCACTTGCAGATGTATATAAAAACCCAACCTAAAAATGAGATCGCTTTTGTTTGATCTTGGCAAGCATTCACATTGAACCTAAAATGTTTTTAGTGTTTCAGTTTGTTTCAAGCACATTTGCTTCAAGTCATGGACTTTCATTCTTTTTTTAAAAAAAAAATGAGGTGAGGTTCTTTAGGCAGAAGAATTATACACAAGAAAATGCAAAATATGAGGAAAGGATGTTAAGCAAGAGTTCAGAAACAGGATAAAAAGCAGAAAAAAAAAATCAGTGGAATGGCTAATTTATAGTCACTGCTATAGCCCTTATAAGTCTCCAATATATGATCTATATAGGTTATGGTATCAGGGTATTTACAAAAGACCAACTTTTCCTTTTTGGAACCCAGCAGTGGTCTTGTACTCTTCCTGTATCCAGAAGTGGGCAACAAGACATATTTCAAAACAATGCATAGAATATTTAAAAAAAAAAAAAAAAAAAAAAAAGCTTTTTTTATTTAACATATAGAAGATAACTGTATATGAAAATACCAAACTTTCGGGTCTCTTCGACTAGATCCATACAATTCATATCATTTAACTAAGGATACTTTAAATAATCTTTTAAACAGACAGACTTTTTTCAACTCTGACAAGAAATTCCCTAGGCTGATCTACAGAACCCTTTTTTGGGTTCGTTTTCAAGATGCCAGCTTTCTCTTATCCCTCTCCTCACTCCTTATTATCTTTTTAATAACAAGAGTCAGCCCTCCCACTATATGCTGTTATTTTCACAACTTTGTCAAATGCCCTCTTTAGATCAGTTGTCTCCTTACAAAACGATCTGATCTTCCACGCTGTCTTCATGAGCAAGATTTTCCATACTTTAACAGCAATTTTCCCTGCCTATCTATGTCAGCTATTAAGTGCCACAGGCAAGGTGGCAAGGGCTGCAAAACAACATCCCACTGCTTTAATGTGTTTCTCACGCATCCCAACAACTTGCTTTTTTTTCAAGCTGCCTGAGAAGCTATTTTGTTGACCTGTTCATAAATCTGGCCCTCCGCTGTTACTACTAGACTAAGGATTGAGACCATCCCTGAAGTCCCTCAGTTCCTGTTATTCTTTCTAACTACAATTAAACATCGTCATCTCACTGTACCCCTTTTTAAAGATTACAAAATTATGAGAGGGTATTTCAGCTCAGAAAGGAAATGCATTCTTAAAGGGAAAGTTACACTACAAAATACTGGCCTACCAAATTCTCCCTCCATTAGCTCTCTTGTGCAAATAGAAATTTATGACTCTCCTCATCTCTACTAAGGCTACTAATAGCATTAAGGAAGCTTTTCTGCTTTGTTAATTTGTACTTAGTAAAAACTAAGAAAACAACATTCAAGTCTTAAGAGTTTACAGGAATCAAAAGTGTTAAAAACACTTGGGGAAGGGAGTGACTTCGTTTTACTCTATGAATTTATACAGCCTACTTGATCTCGTCAGATTTGGTAGTACTTAAATTCTCATTGAAAAAAAAAATCGTGTTATTATTGCAAAATTCGATTTTTATTAAAAAAAAACCCCACACACACAAACTTGATGCACCATTGTCAGACTGATCTAGACACTGGTTTTCCGTCATAAAGCAGCAAAAACAACTTTTTAAAGTGCTTCTCTGTTCCTGTGTTCCCCTATATAAGCAAAGAAAACTCTTTTTATTTTAAAAAACAATAGCTATTTGCAGCATCACTTTGCACCTAGCAGAGACAAGGAACAGCATTTTAAAACTTGCTAGAAGATGACCCTATGCTCTGCAGTAGATTAATGCCACAAACACTGGCAACAGTATTTTCCTCTTAATACAAAGTCTAAGGAGATTTAATAAACTTTATCCACTGAACAAACACAGCACACTAGTCCCCCCCATTTCTGTGCTGATCACCCACTGGCATTTCTAGGGATAGCCTGTTGCAAACATGATTTTACATTTACCCCCAAATTCACTAACTCTGGTTAAATATGGAATTTGCTCTTTCGTGCACCTTCTCTTCATGACAACATCCTGGTTGTATGTACATAAGCCTGCGGGAGCACTCGAAACCTTCAAACCTTTTCAGGGCACACCGCTGTTTTACGAAGACACTTTTCATGGTAAAGCTTTAGCAAAACCACATGAACCCAGGCACATAAAACACAAAATGCAATTCAGAAGCATCCGCAACGCTCGAGAGCCATCTTACTGTGTCATAAACAACAACTGCGGCCCCAGCAGCGGCTTTCGAAGCAGCACAAGCAGGAGGAGGGGACTCGGCTCATGCACGAGGCTGTCAGTTCCTGCTCCCCACGCTCTGGCATGCCCTGCATGATAACGCTCCTTGCTAAACTTCCCCAAAAACGCTTAACCCTCTGCTCACAAACTAGACCCTCCCGCAAGTTGGAAGGCAGCACCCTTCAAGGTTACCCAATCCGCTCCTTCACAGTTTTATTAGGTGAAGTGTATTTGAGTTAAGGAAAGCAAGTTGAAACATGAAAGGGACTTAGGTGTGAGCTAATTTCGTATGCTGTGAACGAAAAGTATTCCAGATTTAATCTCGTTAGTCTTCACTTTAAAAAAAAAGGGGGGGGGGGGAATAAGGAAGAACACAATAAAGAAAGAAAAAGAGAGAGGCGTTTGGCTTTGGAGGACCCTTCTGCAGCCGAGTCAGGCACAGAACCGCAGGGCGACCTTTCCAAACAGGCCCCTCGCCACCCTTCTCCCCCTGCTCTCGCAAGCGGCGCGGGCCGGGGCCCTGGCGCTCGTCCCCAGCTCGAGCCCGCGGCAGCTCGCCCCGCTTTCGCAATTTCCCCGGGCCTCTTTACACCCGCGGAAGAACGAGAGGGAGTGCGCGGGCGCCGGCAACGCTCCCGCGGGGACAGGTGCAGCCCCCGCGCCGCGCGAGGCCGCGGCGGTCCCGGGCAGGTGCGACAGCCGCTGCGCCCGCTCCCCCGGAGCG
>VWPW01026056.1:0-43958 GCA_013389825.1 Crypturellus undulatus | reverse complement strand
TGCGGCCTTGGTGGCCGCGGGGAAGGGCCCCGAAGCGGCCCCACGGGCGCCCCCGGAGCGGCGCCGCGCGGCGCGCGCGCTGTCTGCTTAGACCAGGCGGCGGGTTAAAGCTTAACCCAGGCTCGCCCGGGAGGCGAAGGCTGGTAGGAGGGGACGCTGTTTGCAGAATTCCCCCATCTGCCCGGACCTGGCACGCACGCCAGGGGCCGCGGTGGCAGCAGGGGCGCCTGTGCTAATCCGGGCACCCCACACTCCCTTCACGGCTCCAGAAGGCAGAGGAGCTCAGCGTGGCTCCGGGCACGGCCGTCATCCACTAGGGAACACTCCCAGGGTCCTCCTGTCTCCCCGCTGGAGCGCTAGAAGTGGCTCCGGGCCCTTAGCCCATGAGGGCCTCCAAGCGTGTCCTGCCCCTCGGCNCGGGCACGGCCGTCATCCACTAGGGAACACTCCCAGGGTCCTCCTGTCTCCCCGCTGGAGCGCTAGGAAGTGGCTCCGGGCCCTTAGCCCACGAGGGCCTCCAAGCGTGTCCTGCCCGGGCACCACCACCCCCTCGGCAGCTCACACCATCACAGAACGGTTGGAAGGGACCTCTGGAGATCACCTGGTCCAACCCCCTGCGAAGGGAGACCTGATGCAGCTCCATAAGCTGCTCTGCTCCACAAACCACGGTCAAGCGGCATCCAGCTCTTGCTGTTAATGCACGGGGTGCGTAAAACCTGCAGAAATTAAGAGGTCCTCGGGCTGAGAGTCGTAAAACGTAATTAGTTCCAATGGGAGCTGAACAGCAAAATGCTGTTGAGCATTTGGTCCTTATTTCTTAAGTTAAACCAGAATTAACGTATGTAACTAGTCTTCAACATTTCTGTAGTGACCTTGTGCTTCACTGTAAAGTTTGTTCTGTCCCTTCTGTCCCTTTTCTTCTTTTAATTAACTATGCATCCATAAATATTTAGGGTAGAATAAAAGCCCCTGTAAATTATTATGGTTTCACAGTGTCAGAAAATATAGGAAGGAGCTTTTCTGAGTCTTCTCTTTCTTTACACAGACTAAATTTTGCTCTTCAATATATTGTTAGCCTTCACGTAGGCAAGGCCATAAACTAGTTTAACTAGGGTTGTTTGGGGACCAGTTTAGTTACAGAGGTGTGAACCTTTATGAGGAAAGGCCTAGAAACAAGGTGTAAAAGTTATATTAGCACATTAACACAGGGTTTTAAGGGTATTTAGTTAATTGGGTGTAAAAAGTGATTCTATATGAGGCAGTGCAAGCCTTGTATATGGACTAGTCTTAGCATTAATTGGAATTAAGCTCCTTTTGTCCTTTTGTTTGGCTGCTGTTAGTATACGCTGGTCCCACGAAAAGGAGATTGCCTTGAAGCATCTGAAATGTGTGACAGAATATGCTTTCCTCCTAAAGTGCCTAAAGTGGTAATAAAGCTAAAAACCCAGCTCTATCAGCTAGCTTACTATTTTCTTTACACATAAGTATAATATTATTGATTCCTTTTATGTAGTGAAAGTCAACAGCAACGTATTTCAAGACCTAAGTATTTTCTTCTATACAGCACATTCCAAAGCCATTACAAGAAGTCTGTGAGAAGAAAAGTTTTTCAGCGTGCTTATACTTCTAAAGAAAACAAACGTATAGTGAGCAGTAAGATGAAAAAGTATCCAGAAGGAAGAAATTTTCCCCCATAAGTGCAATCATTTAAAAATTACTCTTTGGGTTATTATGAAATCTAATGATTTTTCCTAACAAAACTCTCTATGATCACTGGTTTTATATCAGGGAGAGAGTCTGATCTGCTGTTTTTTCCTGAAGGAGTAAGTGAATATATACAAACAAACTCATTGTTGGCAGGACTGTTAGAGATTCGGTGATGTTTGGTGTGTCAAAACACTGAGCAGCTGTATGATGAGAACCCAAAGGCCCACAGGCCAGGATGCAGCATTTAGGGAGGGCAATCAAGGTAAAGAGAGAAATTCCTACAGGGGTCCTATTACAACTGCTATTTAAATAATCCTATCTGAACTTAACCATTGTACCAAAAAATAATCAAGTCTTGCAGGTTACTTGTGCAACTTGAAAACAAAATATATCAGTTGAGCCACATCCTTGGCACTCCTCCCACATTTCAAAACAACTCTAGAGCCAGCTTAACTGCCCCAGCTATGAAGGTTTTCACTTCTACTGGCACAACTGTGCGGGGCAAAGACCCACGGAGACAACCTTCATTTCTCTGCTCCCAAAATATACACAAAGAAACAAATGGCAGAGGTGGCCCATATCTGCACTGCTCTGACGCTGTCCCAGGAACATTCCCTCCGGGCCTGGAGGAGCCAATGACTTATTTAAACAACAAAACAAACCCCAAGCCACATAAACAAAATGTTCACTTACCCTTTCCTATTTTTTTTTGTAAATCTTCATCTTGGAGATACCATCAGCAATGAAAGCCTATTGTTTTTATGTCAACTGATACATTTCAACTGTGTTTGCTTTCTCTTGGCTTCTGGTGAACCAATCCATGTACCAGCTTAGGTTCCTGTGGCTTGTTTTATACAAACATGCTCTCAAACTTCTGTCTAGTGAGAAAGTAAAGAGAATTTGTAGAATAATTTTAAAAAGTCAACATTTTACAGTGTTGAAAACTGTTAATAATCAACATCAAAAGACTTTAATCTGTTGACAGTCATATGTTTGATTTACGCAGCTAGCTGCCCTACTCGCTCCTTTCTATAAGGCTAACTGTAGGGTACTCAGAGATGTGTCTTGTGCAGTGATAGCTCCAGAAACACTGAGGTAACAACTATCCAAAGCAATGGCTTGCACATGAGCACCCAAGGAGTAACTCGTGTGAGCCACAAGTGTGATTTTCCCAGGTTGATGTGAATGAATTGAGAGCAAAGGCGCTCCCTCCAGGAGACAAAAAAATCCCTCTGTTTAGCAGTTGCCTAGAGCAAGGGGACGGAAATTTTGTTGTTGTGTTCCTGTTGCCTAGAGTCATGTAAAACCTTTGCCCTTTAACAACTCTCTACAAATCCTGGGCTGACTGGGTCTTACACTCTATGAAGAGAAACAAGAAAGAAGAAAGAGAGAAAGAGTCCTTTAGGGCACTGAATGGTCCTGAAGGCCAAGCACAGGATTTGGGAAGAAGAAATTACTGTTTATTTACAGGGACTTTAAAGGAAGGGATAGAGTTGGCCCTTTGTCCTCCTAATAGAAGCACCAATTCAAAGACTCAGATACTAGCCTCCAATGCTAGGAAGAAAACAGTATTTTCCCCTGTTATGATAATTGGATCTGTGATGGGAGGAACACTCAATATGCACCAAAGAGATAACTAATGCCAGTTATGTGGAAAAAAAGAGGGTATTACACCCTCATACTAGGTTAGCTTGGTTACCAGTAGAGTCAGTGGCCCTAAAAAGTTCAGAGGGAGCCTCATAGTATTTTAAAAGTGCAGTGTGTGCACACACACACAACTTACCTAGGGACACCATAAGCTTACCAGCTTTGCTTAGTAAAACAAGGTGACAGCACAGGTTCTCCAAAGAGGACCCAGCCTCTTGCCCAGTTTAACAGGGAAGTGACTAGAACAAGGACACCCAAAAGAGATGCTGACTTCAGCTAATTTAAAGCTGCTTCATTGGCACAAGTGATACCACTTTCTACCCTCTCTGTTTCTGCAGGTGCATGAAAGCCTGCACCAAGTAAAGGCTTTCATCATAAGCCATAAAGGACAGGCTATGACAATGCTCAGAATGTGAAAATGTTAAAAGGCAACAGAGATACCTGCTTGAAAGTACTCCTTTCTTATCATTTAAGTACTCCCCCTCTCTCAGTTTGCTCTGTCTCCTTATCACTTGGAGTGAACTTTGGCTCATAAAAACGTAAGCAAAAAGATTATGCACCAAGTGATTCAACTGACTCCCTGTTTTGACAGTCAGCAAGGAAAGTAAGTGGTTCATAAATGTTGTCTCTACAGAGCGGTGAATTTTATCCAGTTTTTCATAGCCCAGTTTCAAAGCTCATTTCTGTATTTTAGGTTTCTACAAGGCACTCCTAATTAGAGTTACAAGAGTTTTGTTAACATTGCCCTTTTCAGCTTGCTGAATGCATGGCAGCTTCCAAGAATTCCTAGTTCAAGAATAATTTAGATGATGAGGGAAAATAAACTGCTAGTTTTATTTCAAGTGCCTTCTTATCTACCAGAAATACGACTCAGAGTGGGACTGTCATATCCAGTTTTCCAGTAGTAGGGAACATCAGAAAGTTAGCTTGCTCTGATGTTATAAAAAAGTTTTCAGGGAAGAAGTCACCATTCCTAGGGATATTTATAGTATTTAAGGATGCTTTTAAGTAACTTGTGAAGGCAGATGCCATCGAGTACACTGTCATAAGTGGTTTTCTTATTCATAACAAGTGATGCATACTGTGGTAAGTTCAACGTAGGTCCACGTTAAACGTGGCGCAAAAAAATAAAGGACGTCTCTCACTGCACAAATTCCATTTGGATGGAGTCAATGCCACATTGTATTTTGATTTTTGTTTTCAATGTAGCCTTCAAATGTTTTCTTTTAGCCATCAGTTTGACCCTATAACCCATGATGGACTTTAGTGGATTATGGCTAAGAAGCCCTGAGGCAGCTCTCTGAGATGCACTGAATGGTGTCACCCTTTGGTGGAAAACAGATTCCTTGCAATGGAGCAGCTTCTGGCTTGGTTCCTTCAAGCTACAACTTCTTACTCCGTTGGAGAAGAGGTTGGCTCCTCACATTACGTGTGCAAGGCTCCTTGTACTACTGCACAAGCTTTCACCTTTCAAACTACCGATTTCTCCACAGCCTGGTCGTACTTACTATNAGAAGAGGTTGGCTCCTCACATTACGTGTGCAAGGCTCCTTGTACTACTGCACAAGCTTTCACCTTCTTTCAAATTACCAATTTCTCCACAGCCCGGTCACACTTACTATCTCTGCTCTTGCCTTTATTTCCAACTGTTCAACTCTGATCCCTCCCAACTGCTTCATTTCAAATCATCCGCTTGTAAACATCCCTTTGAACAGCTATTCTCAGCTGCCAGCATGCTGTGCTTATTCTAGAAAGGCTGTGGTCAGGGAGTATTCAAAGTTACACTGTAATTGGCAAGTGCAAGTGATTTTGCAGCTGTGTACAACCTTCCACCATAATAAAGCTGGAACTTCACACCCATGTAGATGAAAATATTTAGAATTGTTAAGGTTGCAAGGGACCTCTACAGATCATCTAGTCCAAAATTTACAGTTGTTAAATAGGTTAAAAAGTAGGCTTTTCTCTCTTTATCTCTCTCTTCTCTTCTCTTCTCTTCTCTTCTCTTCTCTTCTCTTCTCTTCTCTTTCTGCTGCCATTTAACATAATGTGTAAGCATTTACATAGCTACCTTAATCAGCATTTATTTCCCTTTTCATAAAACCCTAAGGAACTGACCTGGGAGCTTCTCACATACTCTCCATTTAGGCCAAATCCCAATGTAGGCACTGTTAGTGTGCTTCTCACTGGGAAGATTTCCCCCACTCTGCTTTTCCCGTGTTTTTCACTTGAGTGCTTTTACATGGAACCCTCTTTTCTTGCTGGAAAAACAAACAAACCAAAAAGCCCCCCAAACTTTCCGTAGGAAGAGGCCAACCGTGTTTAAAAGTGCCATTAATAACTGGAAGGTAAGTCACAGTGGTGCCCCTCGACAAGCGACCTGAGCTGTTGAAGGGCTTTGTTGAAGGTCTGAAATAACCCCTGTCCTGGTGACTGCTCCATTCTTAGCTGCCAGCTCCTGATTAACCTGATTGCTCCACAGCCTCATAACTCAACAGCCTGTCCCCTCTCCTGCCAACACAGCATTTCCTTAAAGAAATCTCCTGGCCCAATAAATACCTGTAGGGAGGATCAGGCTGGTATTCCATATGTATCCGCTTAAAAAAATAAAAAATCAATCATCTGCTGAGATGATGAGAATTTGGAGAATTTTGTATTATAAATACACAGATATTTATAGTACATATATGGCTTGCTGGTAGAGCAAAGCAGCACTCAGGAGACATGAGGCTACAGAGAGAAGTACAAACAGGAAATGCTCAGTTCTGTCCTAGTGAAGTATGTGCGAGACGCAGCGACTGTGGGATCGTAGGATCATTTCTGAAAGGCTGAGTGTTCAAACCCTCCCGCATTTGTAAAAGTGCCCCGAGTGAAGTGCAGGCTGGAAGAAGAAATGCCATATACTGATGGCAGAGAGAATATTTATATTACTGCTAGCCTATAGTTTTCAGTTACTATCTTTAATTACTTATTCCTGAAGTGTATCATATTAGGCATGCCTTATTCAGGTGGTTCTCAAGGACAGTAGGTATTTTGTTTGAGCAAAGGGTATATAAGGGTTACCAAAAAGTGATTCCCAGCACGTAATTCAGTACAGAAATGTAGATTTAATTCAGAAGAAATATTTTTAAGATATGTCATCACACATAGACTTTGGTTGGTATAAGCTAGTTATTAATGGCTTTCTGATATCAGGGATGGTATAGGTCGGAATGTGCTTAAGTTAGAGAAAATTTTGCCACTCTCTGGTGACAAAGACATTGAGTTTTGAATTACAAAATATGAAAATGTTAACCACTCAGCAAGATCAATTAGAAACTCCTACTAAAATCTAAATATTATTATGCCAATATATGGGAAAATTGACTTCTGCCCTCTGCCATGTTCAGTTTACCACTGTCAGTCTTTTGAGTCCCCTATTGCTAGGTGATGCCAAGATTAACATCTGACTAGGAAGGCAGCTCAAGTTCCTTACAATCATGCTTTAAATGTTTGTAATGCTAAGTGCTAAAGCAGAATCCCTAAATCTAGTTTGCAGCATATTAACACAGGAATAATTTCTTTCTCAACTGTTGCTTTGAAACATATTGATTTTTCAGCCTACACATGTTTTCACTCGTTTGTGATCGTATCTTACTCAAAGAAGAATGGTTCAGAACCTCACAGCTCCCCAGCAAGGTGCTCAGTGCCAAGCTGTCTGCCCAGTTTGGCTTCAGACAAACAAATGCAACCCCACACAGACAAAGGGAGGCGAATCTGCCTGTGTTCTTAGTATTTCACTTCTCTGTGGAAGAAAGCAAGTTGGGCAACAGGCTGTTTTGACTTCACATCCAGTACCCTTTCAGGTTTCTCTAGTCTCAAAAGCCAAAAGTGTAGTCTCAAGATGCCACAAGGCCTCATCAGGATTAAAGCAAGGCTTTAAAAGCACGGTGGGTTTTTGTATGCCTTTGTTACCACACTTTGGAATTTGCTGTTTTTGCTGACACAAACTGTGACTTGCTGGGATCCAGCTTGTGACTTGCTGGGTCCAACGAGGATGCCACATCGCCCGCAAGCAGTTTGCTGGCGCCCAGTGCCCGCATCGTCCGCCTTGGCACGGGCTGACAGGACCTCCTCAAGGAGCCATTTGCGCCTGGCGTGGGAGAAGTCCAGGCCCTCGTACACGCGGCCCTCGCTGCCGCGGGGAAGGGGCCCAGCCTCGCGGCCCCATGCGCGGTACCAACCTGGCGGCCCTGCACCAGGCATCTGCACTCGCCAGCCAGGGCACAACCCCCTGGGACTCCAGTCTCTGAGCATGGCTGCCGCTGGCGAGAACCCTGCCTGCCGCCCTCAGCACCCGGGAGGGCAGGACGCGGCGTTTCAAGGCGCTCACTTTGGCCCCCGCAAGATTCGGTATTTCTTGCCCATGTTATGCAAGGTTATCCTACCCTAAGCGTCGCACAACTATTTGGCAAGAGCTGCTGTCACCTTTCTTTGCAGGGCCTCACTCTCTATTTTGACGGACTGGAAAGTGTTGATCGATTTGCGCGCATTTTCTTTTAATTCCATCTATGCAGATCTGGAGCGTGCCTGCCCACAAATACCTACTTACAGAGTGCTTGGGGAACCACTGTTTTCTCCAGGGACTAGATCATGTTTTCAAGGCATATCTTGCCATGGAAACAGTTGACTAATAAAGGATCTGAATTGGATTTCTCTGCATCATCATCTCAGTCATTCTTTCAACCAGGTGGCAAATCCTCCTTACAAAATCCAAGATGAAGGTTACAATAATAGCAGGACCCTAAAACAAAGGGTTTAATACTAGCTAGCAATCTGTGACATCTTTGGCAAATCAATATGAATAGTGCAATGGTACCTTCCAAACACAATAAGGAAATTTTCAAGTTTTACTATGAACAGTTTTATATTCAAATCTGAATGCATTTCAGACTTGCCCGTGAATTAAAACTGTATATTAAAACACAGACCCAACCGTGTGACTAGAATCTAATTTGGTAATTGCAACTGAACTCCAGACACCACCGCATAATTTTCAAAATGTTACTCAAAACAATTGAATATGTATTCTGAAATTAGCTTAATCTTGCCCACATTGTACAGAAAATCATCTGGACATGTGTACTACTGCAATTTTCATTACACCTTAATAATGATATAAACGATATGTTGCATTTGTTGTTTTTTAAATTGTTCTCAAATGACATCTTACTTGAATATCATAAACCTGCTATAATATTCCAAAAAGGAAACTGAAAATTTAAGACTATGACTCAACAAAAATAAAAAATTCACATGAACATCACCATTAACTTTAATAAAATACCATCACACTATTAAATGCTGCTATACCAAAAATTAATATAAGTTTTCTAATATTAAGAATACTTGATGAACCAATAAAAAACTATTTCAGCATTAACTATAAAGAGTTATTCAGTTTTTCAGGATATAAATGAAATTATTAAGAATTCCAGAATAGACACCAACCCATTAAGAAAAAAACAGAGTTTGAGTGAAGAAAAAAGCGGACATTTCTTTGATAATGTACCACACTGAAATGCATAGACCCAAGGGATAGATGCAGAAAGAGCATCCCTTTACACTTGTGATCAGAACACAAGACAGAGTGTTCCCAAAAACTCCACCATGTGTTTGACAGTCCTTAGCAAAGGCTGAAGAAAGACTTTAGAAATCTGAGTTTGTTCAGGCAAACACAGTTACTGTCAGCCTCAGTAAACCTGGTAGTAGTAAGACTCGCTGTATTAAATGTGAATTAAAAGTTTAATCCATAATAGTAGTTTACTATACAGTCATTCCTCAGTAGAAAAATTAGTAATCTCTTGGTACCATTAGCTGGCAAGCGTCAGGTAGACAGGCGGATTGTCAGTAAAGAATTAGTTTTCTTATCTATTTCCTTTGTTTTTGTCATCTCTTTTCTCTCTTTTGTGCAAAAGGGTAGGGAGACAATTTCATGCCTTATCCGCATTGCTCTGTGGACATATTATTTTGTGTCTGATTCTCATTCAGCACAATTTGTACCTCTGTCAGGGTGCCGGCCCAGTAAAACAGCGTGCAAGGAGCATCGTTCCAGAAGGTGAGGAAAAATAGTATCAAAGAGCTATCCAAGCGAAAATGTTTAAAAGGCAAAGAGAGGGCACATGTTTGACTTCACCAAAGAAAACGTCGGTTTCTGTTGCAATGTTGGTTACACAATCACATACGGTTTTATTTTTAAAAGCAAGTAAAAACTTACAGTGCATCAGCTCCTCAACTGGTGTAAATCAACGTAGTTCTATTGACTTTGATGGAGCTATGTCGATTTATACCAGATGAGGATTTGGCCCACTGTACGGAGATATTTTTATTTCTCTTCTCACTCTATCAGTTAAGGAAAGGGTAATAATCAGCAAGCTGGAAACAATTATGTGTGTGTGAGGAGGGGGTAGTTTCATAATAGCTAACTTGATATTATTTCCTGTAAAATGCATCAGGAGAATAGGGCCTGGAGCCTGCTGACCAGTTTGTTTTGTAGAGAAATATTTGTTCAAATCTGTTTATAATATTTTGTCAAAGGATGGCAGGCTCAGTTTGACTTCATCGGACACTTGCCTTCATCGGACGCTGGGGCAGCAGCTCTGGTGACTGATGGCTCATTAGGAAAGACCCAAGCAAAATTTGGCCTTCTTCTACATCTGTGTGAATCTGGAGTAATTTTACCCAAATCAGTAGAAATATTCCTTATTTACAACAGTGTGCTTAAAAGCGAAATTTGGCTTAAGTTTTCAACCAGGCATTTATAAGCTGTTTCTGGCAGCAAATAAGAAAGGGGGAGGGGAAGATTATTCATTGCAGATGCTACGTAAGATTAATAGAGGCTTTCTGGTGACAATAAAGCCTACTAACATAATCACTTTTGGAAAATTCTTTTTAAAATGTGATTTCAGGGAGTTTTCTGTCATGTTTTAATTCTTAGTGCATTTTGTAGTGGTAAAAAGCGCTAACCAAGATCTCAAGTGAAGCAGCCTAAACTTTTCTCTTGACCCTGGCTAGGCAGACCAGCCCTGACCTGGGATACCGAGTGGGCTAAAGCAATTTATGGAAACCAAGAATTCTAATAAATCACTTTGGATAAATATATTTGCTAAAGTTCAGTTCTAATTATTGTAAAACAGCCACACATTGCCAAGGGAGCCAAAGAAGCAGCTGACGACTTAAATACAACCATAGTAAACTGAAAGGTTTAACAAATTCTTCTTAAGTTATAATGCAGATTATTTTAAAGTACAAATATGAACACGGTTATCACTGGAGTCTCGTGACAAGCATTGGGACAAAGCTTCTTCCTCTGTAATCTTGTGTCTTAGGGATGCTTTAAGCACACTTTTGCAACGCTTTAAACTTACAGATATCACTAGAAGTTCTGCCTGCAAAGTGGGTGCAAGGGTACTGCTCTAAAGGCAGCTCTGCTGCATAGCTTGTTTCCATATGGCCTCTGCGTTCTCAACTGATGTACAGTCAAATTGATCCAAAAAGCAGTATGTAGGTGAACCCTTAAGCACTAGCAGATAAAAGGCTGGAGAACACTTGGTCAAGACATTGCTCTGGAAAGATTCATAAATGCAGATCTTATCCCAGCTGCAGCCAGCTCCATGAAGCAACCCTTGGAGTTCGCAGTGCCATCCTCTCCTGGGGAAGGTCAGGTAGCCTATTAATCACAGCATGGAACAGTAAGCAGCTTTCCAAGGAAAGAGTGTTTTTCTTGTTTTAGCCTCCTTCTTTTTCAGTAGTTCAAATATAATTGCTTTAAAACCAATGTAACATGGTACTATTTCAACTAGAATAATTGTCGGTGTTCTGACATTATATTTAAATCCTTTGACTCCATGAATGAATGCAGTATAAGCTGCTAGTACGGTATTTTGTATCTTCTGCGTCTTTTACAAGACACAATCCTTTAATCACTTCTCTTTCTATTCATGGAAATTCATGGAAATTCATGGATTACTTTTTACTGGGGTGTTTCACACTTATATGCTCTTCTGTACTGGAAAAAGCATCTGCATGTTCATTAACATCCTTTCCAGTGACAACACAGAACTGAAAAGCAAATGTGACACTGTAACCAATACTACCTCCTGACTGATTTAATTTCTACTACTGCAATGAAAAAATATTAAATATTTTTATAAATACATGCACCTAGATCCTTTTCACTACTTAATATATTGCATGAAACAACTGCTTATGAACAGCATTCCTGAAATCAATACCACAAAATCAATTCAGCCTAAGAATAATTTTAAAAGGATGAGAAAACTTTGAGCATGACACGTCTGTGAAATTAAGGTAGGCTCTTTTCATTACTTTTCTGCTTACGTTTTAAATCTTTACAGGAAAAAAAAAAGATAAAAAGATCATTTTCAAATCTCCTGCATACCATGAAGATGATGTCCCAGCTATCTGTGATGTGAACAGAGATTATGACTGAAGTCAGGAATACACAGAAGATTAAATCCTAAACCATAACCCTGTTTTCACAGAAACGTATTAAGGAAACAAAATAGAATGACATACCTAAGCCAAGGCATTTCTAAATAAGGCATCTGTCAGATTTTTCCATGAGGTGTAGGCAGTTCAAGATTTGTTTTGACAGAATTTGATATTGTTGCATTTTTGTTTTGCCCAACCTTCAAGGTAAGGTGGCTCAAAAATCTGAAAATGAATTTCAGGGACAAGTTGGGCAATAGCTAGAAAAAAAGAATACTATGGTAATTCCAACTTCACAAGTGTCAGCTTATCTCTAACTTGAGGAAGCATAGGATGAGATGGCCCCCTAAGCAAAGCTCAGAGAGGAGCTTGGTGCCAGAGCCCATACGGACCCAGCTATTGAAGCTGCGCCTAATCCCGCACGTGTTGCCACGGACCGGGCTCATCCCACCCCGCACAAGTGGGATCTGCTGGGTGCTCTCCCCACAGAGGCCTGGGGCCCACAGAGGCCTGGAGCTGCCGGGTGCTGATCACACTCCGTTCCCATCCCCAGCTCCCCACGCAGTATCGGAGCCCGACCAGGCCCCGCTTTGCCCCAGCTGCTCCTGCCGGCAGAGGAGCCCTGGCCAAGTTCCCTCCAGCTCATCGTGGCCGGGCTGAGAGGAAGTATTAATCATGCCTGCGCTGTCGAAAGCGAAGCGCTGCCTTGCTGAGGTACGTATTTAAGGCTCTGGAAGCTTGCCTCCTAAGGTTACTATTTTTTTTCACTACACATGCAGTTAATCAGTTTACCATTTGAAAATAAATCTTTGGAAGCAGGAGGCACCCACCTCTTTTTGATTATCACTTTCCCATTGTTTTTATGAATACTGAGAAAAAAAAAAAAAAAAAGAGGCCTGGAAGGGATCTCTGAAGCTCATCTAATCCACCTCCTATGTTAAGGCAGGCCAAAACAGCAAAGATCAGACTGCTGGAATATCTTCACTCACGCTATCTATTTCTAGCGTGCAGCCTGTACCTGGTGCGGCGAGGCTGCACAGAAAGAGTTAGTGCGGTACTTAGGGCTCCTCGGGGAAGAAACACAAACATGAATGGAAGCAACAGGATGACTTTAAAAATGCTGTTCCTCTGCTTGGCCTCTGATTTAGTATCAGTTTAGCAGAACTCTTAATTAAAAAACATAATTTGATTACTCCAGTTAGTCCTGAAATTTAAGCAGCTCGTGTTACGGCCCACAGAGCCTGAGACCAGATACAGTCTAATTACCAGACTGGAATTTCTTAATTACTACAGATAAGAGTATTGGGGGAAAATTGTCATGATTCAGAACTGAGAAACCACATCCTCCTGGTTTTCTAGCCATCCCACTCCACCTCTGAGAGGGAGTGCTGAGTTCAGAGCGCAGTGAGGGGAGGCAGAAACCACATCCCCAATCTGCTGTCATCCCCCGATGGCAGAATTTCCGACGTGCCCCTGTTGAGCAAAGGGAAGCGATGACAACAAAGAGGATGTAGTCACCTCACCCTTAGCAGGTGCTTCACGATCATTACTCATAGTTGTCCTGGGCCTGCAGGCAAAATTTCCATTGGCTTTTCTGCAGACTTCCGTCATGCCCTCACTTAGAAAATTTAAGATGGATCAGCTAAAGGCATGGCGAAAACATGAACAATTTAGGGCATCTCAAACCCTATGCAGATGTCTTCCCTTGGGATCAGAGTGTCCATGGAGCTCTGGCAGATTCTGAACATCAACCTTGTGGATCATGGTGTAAATGGAAACTTCTACCTGGGGCTGAACACATTTTAAGGGTTCTGACTGATGGGCTCCACTGGACCAAACAGCAGGGATCTCCAGCACCTCCTGAGCTCAGTGGCTGGCGTGTCCCTGTGCCCTGCTCTTGGGACAGATGCTGGCGAGGGCAGTTTTACCTTGGTCGCCGGCCTGGGGACTGCGCTGGCTGCAGCAGCAAGACTGTTCTGCCGCACAGACGCCAACCTCTGGCAGCACGGCGGAGGGGAGGACGTGAAGGTAACATTTATCTGTCACTGCTAAATCTGACAGAGCCCAACCCTGATGTCTCACTCTCTATTGACTTGCCAGAACCTTCCGCAGTGTCCTCACACAGACGGCTTCTTCACACGCATAATGATGTGACCACAGTGAAAGTTTTGCTCAAAGCAAAGCACAAGAGAGTACAGATGCGGTGCAGGCGGAAAGCATAAAAGATTTAACAGCCCTTTTATAGCTTTGATCTGGGGCTGCCCTGGGTAATTTTCTGGGTTACGGTAAACCCACTCCGCCTGCCAGCAGCAATGCCGACAGCCAAATGAACACGGGCGCTGTCTCCTCCCACTCACAACACACCACCCCTTGCGTCTGGGCCTATCTGCCAAGTTTTGTGCATCTCTCTGTCTGGCACCTATGCAAATTAAGCAATCTATACGTAATTTATACGTGGCCATAAGTACTACTTCTGAAAACAGTGGCTTCAGGGGTGGTGGAAGGTGCTAGGCTGCGCTGAGGCTTCCCACAGAGGGTGCCATCAAGTAGGAGGCCAGCGGCAAAAGCATGGCAGTATGGCAAAGTATGGCAAAAGGTGGCAGTAAGGTCTTCTTGCTAGCCAAGCTCGGACGAGACCTGCGTTTTTGAGAGAGATGAATAGCAGGTAAAGACCAACAAGCGCAAGGCAGTGGAAAGAAAAATGTGGGAGCTGAGCAGGAAGAAGCTTAGAAGAGTATTGTTGTAAGTGGAAGGAGAGCTAATAGCAACCATCCCACATTGCTTTCACATTCAGTTCTGCCCATCTTCAAGGCAAAGCACTTTTGTCCAGCAGCTCCTTTTCCTCCCCTTCTCCCTAATGCACCGCTTCCTTCGCAGTGCATTCCCTGTGCTGCGAAACCGCGCGGGAAGCAGCAGCACCGGCTGCCTGCCAGCCGTGCATCGCCCAGCTCCTGGTGACAGAGGCAGAACCCACAGCCTATAGCAGCGCTCTTGCCCCAAGCAGTTCTCCTCAGTTCTTTCAGAACAAGTCTTGCTGCTCCTGCTTTTATTTCTCACCTTCCTGCTCTCCCATCTCGCGTGGAGGCTGGCTGGGAACCAGCGGCGTGAAGGGAGCTGCCGCGCACACATCCCGGGGAACCAGTTTGGGCAGGAAGCTGTTCCAGAGTCTCCTGACCTCTGTACTCCAGCTCCGGGGCCGGGGTGAGGCATGACAGGGCAGCCCAAAGCGCGGCCTTCCTGAGGCATCGCAGGGAGAGCACACGCGCCTGGGAGAGGTGGGAGAGTTCTCCTTTCTGAGGAGAGGAGACTGGCCGGGTCATGCAAGAAAGAGTGGGAGGCTGATCTGTGGGAGAGGAGCTGGCTTTGCCCTCGCTGAAGTTTTAGTAGCACCACGTTGGGCTCTTCAGGGCTGAAAGATGAAAGGGAAAGGCCATGGCACCAGAGCTGAGCAGGGCTCATGGTTTATGGGTTGGATGCTCTCCTTGCAAGTCTCTAGAAAACACTCCTTTCTAGTTACTAAATAAAAACTGTCGCTGTTAGTTTTGTGAGGTGAACCATATGTATGGTTATGATGAAATGTGGGTGGCGCAACTAACTTCTGTTAATTTGGAGCATGAATATCAACTCAAACTGATAAGTGGTAAGAAGAAAAAATAGTAAAGCATATAAAAATATCCTGCTGTTACCAGAGAGTGTTCAGGGTGGCAAAAATTGCTCTGTATATACAGTCTGGACAAAATAGATGCCTCTTCCTCTCCAAAACACCAGCAAAAGGCAAAGAGCAAGAAAGGCAGAGCACAGCAGCTCAGACAGAAAGGAAAGTGTTGGATTGTGTCATATATGTACTGTAAAACAGGATCGATTTGAAAAGGATTGCAAAATTTCACAGAAGCCACCTTGCCATCTATGTAAGCAAAAATGAATCTGATTTTCATGCAGTGTCTATTTGGGCTGCTCGTGCATGTAAAGCCCTCTCACAACTAAACCAGCAGTCATTTCAGGATTCCCCTTACCTACAGGAAAGGCTGAGAAGTGTGGGAGGGAAGAAAAGAGTAGCCCTGAAAGCTGCCCTTGGCCTTAGTTTGTAGAAGAGACTTTTGGGATAACTACTTGCCAGGACAAATTTGGCTATTCTGCAAGTTACAGTATTTTCCATTAGAGCAACCAAAACAATACTGATATGGAGGAACTTCAAAGGTACCTTAAAGCTGTTTTTCTACTTTCTCCCTCAGCCCACACCTTTGACCATAGTGCAGGGGCTGAAGCCTGTGCATAAATAGGTTTAAAGATTTATTTTTAGAAGTCCCAATGCCCTGAGCTAAAGGTGGAGAGCTGATAAGAACTGAAAGTTGTTCACTGCAGCCTCACATGTGGAGTTTCACCAGCGGGCACCCGGGCCGGCACCCCCTGTTACTTTTATCTAACCATTTCCTTTCTCGGCACCTTCGGATGGCTCGTGGAGCTGCTGGGAGGTAAGTGCTGTTCCGCTGTGCAGGCCTCAGGTGCCTGCCGGGGCGGCCGAGCAGCACGTGGAAATGCTGTGCTGGTGCCAGGCTGCTCCTGGCGCTGGAGCCAGCAGGTCTGCAGGGGCTGCAGCCTCCAAAGCACCGAGTCCCGGGGCAGCAGCTGGCTCTGGAGCCGCAGCAGGAGCAGAGCGGAGGCATGGAGCCACGCGCCAGCTGGAAAGCTCTTCCCGACTCGTGTTCAGGCTTCTTTCCAAAGCTGGCACGCATCAGGGAGCAATGAGCAAGTGCTCAGGGCTTAAGAAACAGCCCCGCGGAGAGGCAGGACACGGCAGAGCTGGCAGGGGCTGAGGATGGGCCAGAGAGACAGGATAAAGCTGGTGGGCAAGGAGAGCCGAGAGAACAAGTGCTGAGAGAGCAGCACAGAGGCAGGACAGCAGGGAGGCTCCCAAGTCCATCCAAACAAGCAAGGACGTACACATGGAAGGGAAGTCTCCGCTGTCTGCAGCTGCGCGTGCGCAAGCAACGCAGCGCAGGTAGCACGGTCTGAAAGCGGCAGCAGCCCCGGCACAGCTAAATGTCAGCGGTAGCCTGAAGAGGGAACTTCACTCTGAAAAATGCATAGCTGTGAAAATCATACACAAAACTAATGTCTGCTTGTATTAGTACCAAAACAGCAGTTTGACCTAAATAGCAATTTCTGTTTGGCTTTGGAAAACAAACAGCAATAAGGCCCAAAATATGAGTCATTAAAAATTAAAAAAGACCAACACCATGTACTGTAGTCCACAGACAGCCCTTCCTGAAAGGGCGCCAAAAGCTCTGCACGATCTGCAGTCTTCTCTTCCTTAGCAGATCTTAGCGCCGCTTCAGAAATTTTGGCTGACACCTTTATGACATTGAAATAGAGAGAATCATTCTATGAAACACAGATTTTAACTAGGAAGTGAAGCTCCTTACTAATTCCAGTAAGTGCGTAAGAATCACAGACTCAGACATTGCAACACCGCACGGTGTACTTGCATGCGCAGTATTTTTGATTACAAAAGCAATGAATTCCCACTGTTACCTAGTCATTGCCTGGCTGTATTTGAGATTTTTTGATGATGACCTTCCAGTTGCTGGGTTTTTATCAGAGCTCTGATAATAACCTACTTCCCAGTCATTGATCTGGTCTTTTTGAATGTCCAAGTGGGAGAGGATCCAGGAGAAGTCCGAGGCACTGTTGAAAGGCTGTTAGCAGTGCAGACTTATGAAAGAGCTGCCTCTGCTGCATATACATAGCACAGCATGCTGCTAAGTTCAGGTTATCTTTTTTCTATCCTGTGATGTGATATCCCTTCCCTTCCTTCTTTCCTTTCCTTTTCCATTTTTCTTCTTTTTCTTTTTCAAAAAAACTTTCTAGCCACTAAACATCACACTTTGTTGATTTTCCATTTGACTTAATAAAGAAACTGGCAGCTCCACCTAAATTTCTCTTTTCATTGCACCCATGTCTTTGCCTCTTTTATCAGTTTGGTGTTTGTATTTATAGTGTCTTAAACATTTTGCTAGGAACCTGCCAGTGATGTTTCTTTCCTCTCCTCCCTCCCTTGTGTATATTTATCTTTTTAATGACATTTTAAAACTGGAAACTATTCCTTTTAACAGCTTTGTGTGCCTATTTCCATGCTCACAATTACAAGCTCCATTTATGCATCAGCACAAGAAGTGCACTCACCAGTAATAACGTAGGCCATTATCTCATTTACACAGTCACAATAACATGGAATTCAATGTCCCATCTGTAAGATAGGAAATAATATTTCCTTTCTTCTACCTCTGCCTGTGTTCATAGTATGCTCCTAAGGATAAACAGTCTCATTTTGTATATGCACAGACAGACACAGTACAAACTCTGCAAACGATCAGAACCTGATCTCAGCTGGGGCCTCTATCAACCCTATTGAAAATACTCAGCTTCATTTTTTTTGCATGAAATCTCTCGCTGACTTTCTCTTTCCCTTCTATTTCTAGCCCAGGCTGACAGTTTTGTTTGGCTGCCTTCCATGCTCCCACAACCCCGAGAAAAACAGTTAAGCAGAAGCGCTAAGCAGAGCCTTCCCTCTCCCCCACTTGCCCTCAGGGCCTTAGGTGGGTTTTGGAGCAGGTAATGGAAGTTGGAGCCTCCAGAATTATTTTAATTCAAAAAAAAAAAAAGAAAGAAAAAAGAAAAAAGTGTATTCTCTCTTCTGTCAGTCCCCAATAGAGAAAGGGGGAGCTGGTCAGAAGAAAGAACCTGAAACTTCCCCAGAAACAGGGCCGAGAGGTAAGAGAACTGTCACAGGTGCAGGAGGGGACAGCACACAGTGTGGGTCATGCAGCAGAAGTGGCAGTGGGGGATACACACAGAATGCTTGGTTGAAAAAAGTTTTCAACCAACATGGAACTTCCAGGTTTGAGTTAAGATCTAGTTGTTTCTTTTGATTGGTGGAGGTGCGATTCCTGAAGGAGACAAGAGGGGAAAGAGTCCCCCAAGTCCTATTGCAGGGACCCGCCACACAGCACTCCCGGCGCTGCCAGCTCCAGCCCTCACAAACGGCGCAGTCGCTCCTGCCAGAACAGGCTCAGTGCGCGGCGGGGGTCACGCAGTTCCTGGAGAGCAACAAGCCGTCCTTCACAAATGTTTCCATCATCATTTCAGTCAGCGCTGACCATTAGAAGTTCCTCCGCTAAAGTAACTGGCTACACTCACTGTTATTGTTGTCTTGCAGTAACAGATGATACGTAGGCAAGAGCCACACTCGAGCTGAGCTTCCACTCGCCTCCTCCGTTACCACGGCCTGGGCCTACCACTGAGGAGAAACGAGAGACAGAATAAACCTGGGAAAGGCAAAAGGAGAGAAGAACATCGGTGCTGAGGGGAGAAGGGGCTGCCCTGGGGTTTCTTTAAGCAGGCCCTCCTGTTGGGAACTCCTGAGTATGGTCGTTAGTTCTTTACCCTATTGTTCGTGGGGAAAAAGCATCCCTAAGTGACTCGCTTTGACAGTGGAGCTGCCCCCAACAGACATTTGATGTTTGTCTAAAAGGACCTTATCTCAAATGATAACATGTGCAATGTTTTCTGTGTGCAAACCTAATCTATCATTTTAACAGCTTGTCAGTTCTTGCTCTATTCTAGTGGATCCGGAGAGTCTTCCTTGACTTACTGCAATAGTTCTTGATGGGTTTAAATTTCAGATAGCTGCGTTCTGCAAGAGTCAGGGACTACATGGAAAGTTACGCTGCCAGGGAAGGGCAGAGTTGCTTTCACGCATGCCAGAAACTCCTGGAGATTACAACACACGCTGCAGAGGCACGACTCCCTGCGATTTCATTCAGGCCGAAGGCGAAGTCCCGTGATTTACGAGTTGTTCACGACCACGGGGCTGCGGCGCCATGGCTGGGCTAGCTGTTCTCCCCGGTCTCCCGCGGGGCTGTTGGTCCCCACAGGACGCAGCACACGGGCTGCACAGCCACAGGCCGCCGCGGGCAGTGGTCACGGCACCATCTGTGGTAGCACAACTGCCCGGCGCACACGAACCCCAACCTGGGAACCAAGCCCATCCTGTTCCTCTGCCTTCCCCTCTGCCCCAGCTGCAAGGAGATTGTAAAAGCTGAGGGGAATTGGGAAGAATTATTTTAGTATTTTTAACACTGCAGACACACATTAATCCAGGCTTCCTGTCAATCCTGGCTTGTAAAGAAAAGGGCTTGAAAATTACCTTAGAGAAGTACTGATATTTTACTTTGCCTTTCAGATTTCTTAAATTAGGTCAGTTTTACAAAAGAACTGCTTGGCTGCTTAGCAGTTTTTATAGGACAATCTCAAAGCAGCTGGTATTCAATTAATTCACAACCTCATTTTGATTTTGGATTTGTCGCTCCCGTCTCTACTAGAGGCACTGAGGCCGAGGCACATTCGATGGGCTGCCAGCGCCCACGCAGTCCAGCAGTGGCAGAGCACGGACTTGGCCCGCTCCATGGGCCCCCGGCATCTTCCAAGCAAGTGGCACCAGAGCCCATGCGACACACGCATCCCCAGGAGAACCGCAGCAGGCACTCTGGGCCTTTCAGAGCACATGGCAGGGACAAGCCTTCTTGTATTTTGTCTTCTCTCTGTTATCTGATGTGTAAAAGAATCTGTAATGTGACTAGACAGAGCTGGTAACAGAAATTAAAGCTAGAGAGGGACAAAATCAATTAGCTCCTTCTTTCACACAGTAATTGTTTCTAGCTCTTCAATATACAAATTAAGCAACTCATACATCCATGAGAAGTGATGAGATATTGTAAAGACATTTTAGGGTGAAATGAAAAAAGGACAGAAAAAAATGTACTTCTAAGCATCAGTTTTAACAAAAACAAACATACTTACTACCACTCTTTCTCTGTAAACTCTTAGATGTGCCGCTTTAAAGGACCTATTAAGGGCAGGAGAGGAACAGAAGTTTCAGTGTCTTGAAATTGCCTCCAACTTTCTCCTGATGTCAAAAAGGACGGGGGGAGCTTCCCCACCATACCCTCTGCTGCATATGAGCTCCAGCTGCACACATGTTGTTTCCAGAGTCAGAGGATACAGATGTCATTAAATATGCTGGTGATCTGCCCCAGTCTATTGATTTTTTTTTTTTTAATCGGAGATCAACACTAAAAAGATATTTGAAGACAGCACAAAGAGGGGAAACAACAGCAATGAAACTGTAGCTTCTTTTTTAACAAAGCAAGGTTCAGGGCACAGATTATAGCCAGTACTGAGAGACAAGTACTGACAATTGATGAGGGAATCCTGCAGGACCTCTGAAACAACTAAGCAAACTTCCAGTTTGGAGTTCTCTTCTCGCATGACGATGGCTTATGTAGCAGCTTGCTAAGACCAGTCAGTCTTCCTTTTATAGGATCCTGTTTATACACTCCAAATTCAATCATGGCTTTCAGTGTACCGTGCTGGTTACTGAAGTGCTCATTCCTCCTACCGAAGGGCACGTGCATTTCTTTCCACATTTCTTACTCTCTCCTTGACAGATCTTGTATTGCCTTGAATTGCTCTGTCACTTAATCTCTCCAGGTTCCCTTTTTAGTGCATTTGCTTCACTGAGAACTAAGTAACCAAAGGTGCATTTTAAGCAAAAGTTTCCATCTCTGTTATTTTTAAATACATAAAAAATAGATTCAACACAGTATTTGGGCAGTGGTTCAACATCACTCAAGTTAAAACTTCCTCCTCCACTCCAAACAAACTGCTAAAAATATGACTTCTTAAAACTCCATATACTTCATACAGTACCGTTTAGCAATTATGTTACTGAGTGCTTAACAGCCACTGCTCCTTTTTGCCTACTGTATATCTTACAAAGTTCCCTGACCTGGAAATCATCTGAAGGCTGAAACGCAGTTTCCAGTTTTCCCATTTGTACTAGACATCAATTGTACAGCAAACTTTTAGAAACTAACACTACTTCTGAATTGAGAATGAGCTTTGTCTGAAACTTCTGAAATTAATGTTTTTGCATTTGACTGTCTATGTTTTGTAAAAGCTGAAACATTCTTCATCTGACTAAAACCTTTATACCCTTAGAACATAAAATCTAAATATAAGTGTGGTGGGCGGATGGGGAGCTTTTCTCTCTGAGGAGGCTCTGTTACGAATTTCCAATGTTTTACGCTACCACCAAGCCTGCATTAAGCCACAACACCTGTTCAGAATTTTCAGTTCCTTAACCCCTTATTATACTTCCTATAATACTCAACAGAAGTTCAGGAAGTGGAACAGAATTTTGTCCTCTTGGACTTGCAGTATTAATTCTGTAAGTATTTCACATTACCAGCCACCTTAAGCATGACTAACTAAACGTAACTACTCATTTTTGTTTTAACTAAGAACAGTAGATTCTCTACTTTTCAAGCAAACCAAGAAACAAACATAGAAACAAGAAATTCCACAGGAGGAACAGTAAAGAAAATATAGCAAAGTGGTCTTTATTAAAAAAATAAAATAAAAAAGCAAAAAAAAAAATCCCCAGCAAACTCTAATATTCTGCAGCTTTTAAGTACAATCATGCTAAATGTACTACTATCATTCACCTTAATAGTGACTCACTATTCTAAGGTCTGTTATATTTCACAGATATCAGCAGTGCACAATGCCAGTGCTCAAAAACACTCTTTCAGCATCAGTACATAGATATTCCTTCACACATCCTTTTCCAAAATTAAACCATAAGGATATCTCCGTTGAGATAGAACACTCCCCAGGAAATCCTGTTTCAAAATACCCTTTTCAAACCATAGCCAGGACTACTGAGATCAATCACAATAAGATTTTTCACTTGATTTATTCAGACAAATTATTTGGAGCTCTTTTCATATTCAAAATATACATGATTTCACAAATATATTAGTAAATTGGTGCAGTACTAGAGAATATTGTATAAATTTATTTGTTCGAGTGCTTCTCTGTCAACCTCCTTTTCCATGAACACATCATAGGATGCATCTCTTCTACCAACTGGCTGAGCTCTATATCTGTCTGAAACAATGAAAACACATCCTTAAATTAACAAAATCCTGAGAAACATAACAGGACTTTCATGGTCAGTACAACGTTAAGGGGAGGCATAAAAAGAGAGATTAGTCCTTCCACATTATACAGTACTGATAATTCTTTTCTGGAATTGTCATTTAACCTAAACAGGAGAGAATTAAAAGATATCTTTTCAAATTATCTTACAGTCATTTAGATATTTTGCTGGCATGTTACAACTGCCTTCCATCTGCATTTGTATAAGCCTCAAGCATTCGGATCAGAAGGCAACACTTTGATAGAAGTGGTGAGGGAGCAGCTAACTGTAGCGGGGAAGAATCACAGGTACTTTCTTGTTTGACACCCAGGGGGAATTGTATCAAGACTACAAAGGGCTTCTCGGCTGTTGTGTAACTACAAGCAACTTGTGTGCTCCAAGGAAAGGTCAGATGACACCATGGCTGCTCCCAGGGCTGAGCATGTATTTCACCTATCAGCACAGAAGCAAGGAGTGCTTCATTTTCTCTAAAGCAGCCCACTGCGGCCAGCGAGCCACTTGATAAATATCCCTGCCACGGATTATCAGCACTTTGTTTCCTAACCAAAGGCAGGCCACATAATTTCCCTAGGCAACATACACACAATTGTAACCTCTAGAAAACCTGTGCAGAAAGGACACAAAGCAGGCGCTGCTTCATCAGAAGGGGTTACTACCCTTCAACACCAGCAGCGGCACAGGGTATTACTGACCACCTCTGAAAGTTGCACTGTCATTCTGTTTGTTTCCAGGAGCAATCTAAAACAAAAACACCCACTGGTAATCACCTGGCTGGCTGGAGATCGCATCTCTCCCCAGTCTAACAGCTCATATTGGCTTACTATGAATCATTTTCCATGTTAGCAGCAGGTCAGAAGACTGTATATCCTCAGGGTCCTTCTTTATTATGATTCTTTCTCACATTACACTAGCAAAACAGTTTGTCATATTGAAGGCAACATGCAAGTGCAAAGCTGAAGAGAAAAAAAATTGTTTCAAGGTTCAGTTTTTAACTGGAAGTTTATAAATACATATATGCTTGTAAAGCTTCACAGGTTCTCTATATCTGGAAATAGTCTGAAGTAGGTGGATATGGTTATCACATAACTTACTAACACTGTATCTCAGCTTTGCTAATAATACTGTATTTTTAACCTCCCAGCTAAGGTATTGTCAATAATACATACAATAATTCAGGCAGCCTGTGGTTTCCATGTCATAGCTGGAGACAATTGAAGTAGAGGACGATGAGCTGGTGGTCAACTGAGGAACAGAATCCAGAGCACTATCCTCTGTTCTGCACAGAAGGCAATAGCATGTGTTGGCTAAAACTGGCTCTGAGAATTTACCTGGAGCTTTGAGAGAGATTCTTCAACCCTTGGAACTGTTACTAATAATGACCATCCTTTTCTTACGTTACAAGCAATAGATTTCCAAGCTCTGAAACACATTTTAAAAGTAGATAACCATTTTTAGGAATAGAAATGCATTTGTTATACAACAAATCTAACACTTCTACAATTTAATGACCTAAAAATAGACTAAGCTTAAAAGACTTGCTATAAAGATTTATCAGCTAATACTGATTTATCTGTTTATCTCTTAGCACTTCACCAAGTATCTTTGTATGAACAAAAATCAAGTTCTATAAGAAAGAGAATGCATCCTCTTATAATGTTAATACTTGAGGCACTTTATTTCATTCTGACACTTACCTGCATGCCAGGTTGCACCGTGAACACCTTCACTCTGGACTAGGATAAAACATTTATATGTTTGTCCCTCTAAACTGTTAGTTTTGAAGAATAAAGTCCAGGCCCCAGGCCAACTGTTTCATTAAGTTTAACAATTTGCTCTTTATATACTTACATCGTAGTTGTGACAAGAAGGCTTCATATAAGATATTAGCAATGGCAGTACTTAATGAAAGCCCCCAGCATTCCTTTTTTTCTGATTTGGCAAGTCAGATCATTTCTCACAGAAAAAAAACCCTTAATTTCTAGTATTCTTCAAACATCATTTGTCTTCATGGTACTGTGTAACATTAAGCCACTGCCCTGAGTTCTTCAGGAATCAGATGAATTCTAACTCAATTTGAAACATCCACCACCCTTCACTTAGGCATTCTGCTCTCTGCAGCTTTACCTGCTCAACTAAGGGATAGCAAGGGCCAAGCCTTAGCTTAAATGGCTAGATGTCAGATGCTCGCTTGGGCTGCCTGAGACACAGGCAACCAATCCTTTGGTTGCCTTTGCTAAAGGCATGATAACTTCATCAAGTAAAAGTTATTGGCATCTTAAATGAGTGCAGCTAGAGCAGCAGAAGCCCACCTGTGAGTGTCCTGCACCAGAAAGAGCACAATGACAACCTTAATGATGTATCAGTGTGTTATTACTTAAGATCCTATCAGAAATGCCATTAACTATCTCTTGCAGTTAAGCAATTAAAGCTCATATTAAAGCATATTAAAGCTCAGATATCCAGAATTAAGAGCAACCTGTTCTCTTTCCAAAGACTACTTAACCTGAAGTTACAGTAAAGGTATGCAGGCAGAGTAATTTCAAATCTATTAAGGTTAGATATTTTTTTACTATCCAGTGCAAGGATCCAGCATAAGATCTGGATAAACAAAGAGTGTTCAGTGGGCTTAACAAAAAAACAAGCTTATAGTTACAACTAACAATTACATGCAGGTAGTTTAAAGCAATTTCCTTATGTAAATTACATATGCAACTTCAAAAAGCACAACCTTAAGGTTTTCCATAGCTCACAAGGTTACATGTGCATTGCCAAAGAAACAGATTACTTGTTTGGACACATAGCTTACCTGGCCTGTTCCTGTCTGTCAAGAAAATATTCAAAGACATTATTCATTACAACAACAACAGCCTTCTGAAGTGAAGCCTGAGTACAGATGTCTGCATGAACCACCTGAAGGAGAGAAATTTCACAAGGCATAAATTAGGAGACAAACACAGACCTCAAGTAGACATGAAGCCTGTCAACGTAACCCAGCACCTGCTACCACAGTCATAAAAAGGGATATTTCACTAAGTTTGTAATAGATAAAAACATAAGTAAAATAACCAGTTTTTAATCTCCTAATTAAAATAATTCATTAGGTTATGTGAAATGCTCTATCTGACTTTTGATCTAGAACACTGTGTGCCATAAAAAATGAGCTGATGTATGTGAAGTCTGTTACCTTTCACTTACCTATGTTTTAATCACAAACGTTTATCGATTTCAGTAAATAGCTTCAGCCAGCCAAGGCTTTTAGGAGGATATCAAAAGGCATCTCAAAAGCACAGTGGGTTACTAAGGGATCAGAGCTAGAAAAGACTTGACAGACCCAGGCAGACCCAGGCTTGACAACTGAATTCTTGTTATGTACACTGGGACTGAGAGTACGGAAAGTGCTTTATCTTGCTGAACAACTACTTCTCCAGGCAGCACATGTGCCAATTTGAATTTCAGAGTCCTTCATCTACCTTCAGCTACCAAAAAGCACATCACATCATTTCTAAACCGGTGATATTTCAGTGGAGGGAGAATATGGATGCTCATTAAGGCTTTGACAAGATGCATTTGACTTCCTCTTGAACATGGAGGAGTACATCAAATTCTAACTCTGAAGAGAAAAATGAATAGGAATCTTTTGCGTGAATGATGGAGAGAATGCTAATCTGAATACTACTTACATTCTCCCCAGTTTTTTGAAAGTAGGTCTCTATAAAAATGGTCAGGAAATCTGAACAGTTTATTGCATTTTCTGGGTCATCTATTATTAGATTTTGCCAGGACTAGATGAACTGGAGAGATTCTATATTCCTTGTTTTGCCGATTTCTTCCAACAAGAGCTGGATGTAAAGGAGAGATCATGACTCTGGCAGGAAAGCTGCATCTTTGTGTAGAAGACAAGACACTCTTCCTGCTGAAAAACATTTTGCCCACTTCACAATATCCCGGTACTTGCAGAGCACACAAAGCATGCATTTCTCATCGGCAGCGGGGTCAGAGAGGACCCATGCAACTCGCAGGAGTTCAAGTGGGGAAAAGCCAATGAGTGGCTGCAGTCTGCAGCTCCAGAATGCACTATAGCAAGTTTAGCCAAGTATTTCAGTGTCAGCTGTAACAGAAATAAACTCTACTTGTAAAAATAAGACATGACAGTACTTTATGTTTGGGAGTTATTTTCCATGAGTTCTCTGTGAGGACTCCAACTCAGTAAAACAAGCAGCTTTATTTCATTAAACACATTACCATGCTGAGTTCTCCACCAATGCTGGTAATAAGAGGAAGGAAAGCAACAATGTTCTTGCAGTTCACTCAAAATTGCCAGGTTAGTCTTTCAGGGCTCTCTTTAGACAACTGAAACAGGGCTAATTTATCTTAAGATGCTGTAATGTAAACTGTAGCACTGTGACGAACAGGAGCTGAGCAGTGAAAGCTCAAACATCCAGGTAACACGAAAACAAGACAGACCGCCCAGGCTGGTCTCACCATGGCAATCCTGCCTGTGGTAGGCCCTGCTTGCCAAATGAAGTGCTCCACATAAAGACACTGCTCTCCATATCATGGTACCCTGCACACTGGGGGAGTGGACATGTGCAGGTAGGTTTGATGCTGCTGTCTCAGTGCACAGAGAGCGGCCTCCTGTGCAAAGGGGCAGTGCAGACACCTGGGGCAAAACAGGCCCAGCCACATCTGCCAGAATTCAGCTACGAGAGTCCTCATTTACCCATAGCTTTCAGTGAGCCTAAACTGTAAGTGATGCTCAAATCATGGTTTCCAAGGTTAAGGAGATGTCTTACTCCTTCCTTTCCAAGGGCTTAAAATAACAGCAGCACGGAATTTCTGTACAAAATATACCAAAAAAAGGTCAGTAAACCCAGTAATCCCTCACTGCAAATGACCAATGGTTCATTCTAACAGAGATTTGAAGAATGGCAACTTGACAGAGGAAAAGGCCACTCATTTATAAGAAGCATGAGAAGTCATGGTTAGCGCTAAGTTTTCTTAATACCCTTCTAACAGTATTTCTAATATTTTAAGCCTTGATTCAGAAAAACACTTGAATACCTAGGAAATTTTGAGTATGTGTTGATGTTTCCCTGACTCTTCAACCCTGAAACTTTAACTTAAAATTAGATTGTAGATACAGAGTAGGCGCCTGTGCTGATTGAACTGACCAAAGCAGCCCTCTCTCCCAGGCACCTACTCATGTGCTGCTCCATGAGCTAGATGCAGATCCTCCTCCAGTTGAAAGCCCTCTCAGCTCTCCTGCTGGCGTCTTTGGCAGCTGGCTCGGGTCCCCGCTCCGCTTGGCTATGAATTTGCACAAAGCACTGTGCTGGCATGACAGTGGGGGCAGTAAATGCCTGAACAGACCCGTTGCCAGCAGGAGTGCACACCGAGCCCTGCTGAACACAGGCAACCTCTGAACTGAGCTCTAATGTTTCCGGAGATCTGTTCAAATGGGTAACTCTCCTCCCGGAATCTAAACGTTTGCCCAAACCGCAAGTGCCACAGGGCAATTTCTATGGTCAAATCAAATGTTGACCAAAGCAACCCAAGATTCACTCATAAAAATTTAGTCATTAAAGTCAATAACATTTCACCTGTTGTCCTTCAGGAACAACATTCTATTTTCGTACACCTGAAAAATCAAAATTTTTCAATTTTAAATCACAGATTATTAGCAGTAACTGGATTCTGACTGTTTTCAAAGCCAGTGCCTATCTCTGGAGAGGATTAATTTGGAGGTGAAATAAAAATCTAAGAATGAAATGTTCAAAGCAGTGTGATAACAGGGGTCACATGACTAAACATCTAATGAGACTCAAATAGTGAAGTCCTCAGGCACTACTTTGAAAATGTATTATCTTATCTTTACTCTGAAATGAATATTTCAGCAGAATTACAAGGTGTGAAGGAAGAACAAAAAAGTCTTGCAGTAAAGAACATACAGGGCTGAGAAGCATGTACCTACATCATCTCTACTGAGTTAACTTCACAGAGTTCCTTCTGCACCTTCAGGCTCATCACAACAAGGTGATGCACATATGAACCCCAAAATTAGGCAAATAATAATGCTATCGATAAAATGGGCAGCAATTGTGATTAAACTGGACAAGCTGGTGAATCTGCTTAACTGGGTGTTCAGTATTTTAATATTTATTAATTCACTATTTTTCAGCTTTTAATTGGTTATTTAAATTCTCAAGAAATTACTGCACCCAACAGCTTGTGTGACTCCATTCAAAAGCATGTGCATGTAGCAGGATTAAACCCAGTACTTCACTGAACATATCCTACTTGCCAACTTCTGCTGGCATTGAAACTACTGGTATCCCCCCAAAGGAAAAGAAAAAGAAAAGAAAACTCATCAAAATAGTTGTAGTTATTCTCATAAGGGGAGTAAGGAAACGGTTCCCAAAATATCAGTTTGTTTGAAACCCATCTTGCTTTTCTTATGTTCCAAGGAAACAAACACCCATAGCCTGAAGTCCTTTAGGTGCTTGCAAATCTTGTGAAAATCTTTCTGTTAGTATTAACAAAACACAGAGCTGCTATTAGTGAACACAGATGCCATTTGTTTTTGTTATTCAAGACAAAAACTTCTTACACAGTTTCACAGAAGTTAGTGGCAAACCTATCGCTAATTTCCCTGGGAGAAGATGCAAGTATGCATCTGTTTTGTGCAAGCCACTAGATAAGTCTTTTCAAGAAAAAGGCTAAGCAACTCAACACATTATCATATTTTGATAATTCAGTCTTTTTTCCAGTTTGAGAATTTTCTTTTTTTTCTTTTCTTCTTCTTCCTTTTTTTTTTTTTAACCCCTTTGCTTAAGACCAAAACAAGCAAAGGCAGAGACTTATTTTTAGAATGCTGATAAAATCTTTGTCAGCACCTCTATTATTGCTATTGTCAAGTGCTTCCTATAGGCACATATGGGGAAAATGGATAAATTACTCCTTGGTAAAATAACCAAAATGCTTAAATAGTCAGTTTTGGACTAAGATGATGGAATTTTTTTGGGAGATTACAAAAATAGAAAAAAAAGAGAAGTAGAAATACTTGAGCCAATGTGACTAATGGGGATATTGCTTGAGCTTTAACTGCAGTTGCGTCTTCAGCGAGTACCATAATCCCAGTTTGCTAATAATGGGCAAGGCAAAGCAACAATGTACACAGTGACAGAGACATGCTGATTTGAAATCTAATTATTAAAAGTTTATCTGAAAGCTTTCAACTCTGAGGGCAGAAAAGCAACTTGTAAAGAGAAAGTCACCTCTTCTCCAATACAAACCAAGAATATGATGAAAAGGATAATCTTTTGTTTCTTTTTTAAAACGTTGTTGCTGCTTTATCTTAAGACTATCTTTCAGTATAACAGTACAAGCCTTTATGTACTTCAAAACAAATATAATAGCTAGCAATTGTGTTATCATTTAAGTATCCAATGCTACAAATATTTACAAATCGGAGCAACTTTCCTCTTTTGAGCAGTCCCAAAATAAGATTACTCAGATGACTAAAATTACATGCTCAAGTGTTTCCAAGACTGAGCCCTAAACAGCCTTTGACTTTTGCACAAAAGTTGTAATGTGTGTTTTGAGTTGCTGTTGGCCATATGTTGTACCAGTCATGCCAAAAGCAATCAAAATTGCACTCAAGTTTCTCAATGAAGTATTTTATATGCATTTTAAAACCCAGAGCAGGACAATATGTTTTAGGAGACAAATTCATAACGAAGTCTTCCTTCATATAACTTAACATTATCAGTTTCGTAAAGGAATTTAACATAACTGATCTATATATAGGCATGGTCAAGATGTACAGAACAAGCTTAGTTAGGAAGCAGAGCTACAGCAATAATTAACAAAAGAGCAGTCTGCGTGACGGTAACATGCTACTCTGTCAGACAACAGACTTTTCCTCTCCGTGAGCCAGATCACTCCTAGTTCCTTTTGGAAGGGACAATACAAGAACTCAAATGATTAGTAAACAGCAGCACCTTATACTGTTCAGTCACGCTAAAGATCCCTCTCAAAATGACCTGATGAATGCGGAGTAACAACAGTAGGCAGTCAGAGAAGCGGGAAATGTATGTCACAGTAATAAAGTATGAATTCCTGGGCTGGAAGTTACTGCAAATATCATTGCACCAAGCCTGGAGCCAACGTCAACCACTACCTTCCCTGTCAGATCAGGCAGTACGTGTTGATAAAGTAATTTCAGTTCCATGAGGGAAAAGGAATGCAAAATAAACTCTGGGAAATAAGAACAAAACAAAGGTGTTGGATAGGCAGTACTAATGCATTATTAATCAATGAAATACAAATCTGAAGAGTTAACCTCACTGAAAACCTGTCTGGTTTCCTGACTAAAGTAGTATTGGGGACCTTGAAAAAAAGGGTTTGCAGATCTGAAGCATCCTGCCAAGACGACTGCTGTGGGACTAGGTATTCACTACCTTACATGAAAAATTTTGAAATCCTTCATGAAGCTGAATTACCTTTGTCTGCAAAATGACATATATTAAATAGAAGATACAGTAACTTGGAATCATTTAAGTAAATGTAGAAACACAGCAACTAAAGCTCAACACAATTTATGAAAACCTTTTCACGGGCAGATGTATTAGCAGCTTAAATTTCCACTCCAAGCTGTTAAGGGACTGAACGTTCTTAAAATAAACAACTCCTTCTTCGACCCTGTGCTACATTGGTGACTGACCCACACTGTACCGTAGCTCGTGCACCACACACAATCTTTACCATGGTATTTCCTACTGCTTTTCGATAGGCAAGAGGAGATTGAGGTTACTGTGTGGCTTGCTACAGTATTGTGTCTTTTGCATCTTCCTCCTCAGTGGTACATAGCCCTGACCCTTCCCTGCCCAGTTTTTGAAAGCAACTTGTGTCACTCATTCACTGCAAATTATTTTGGCTTACATGTCTAGGAGTCTCCTTGCGTTGGTGATAAGAAATAACAGTAGTCTATGTGCTGCACCGGTCTGAACATCCTCCATCAGCTGGATGGTCTGCTGCCCAGCTGAATGATTGCACACACCAATTTAGTTGAACAGAATTTGTTTCTCTTGTTCCCAAATGAGCAGTTATCTAAAGATACAGTCTTGTATGAGCCACACACTGTGCAGTATTTCTTACTCATTTTCCCTTCCTCACATAATGAATCAACAAAATCACCATCATAAAGGAATGCATCAACATGAATCATGGGCAGTGGATGCTGGGGTATCTGAGAAAAGGAACAAACCTAAGAACAAACCTAAGAAAGGCATAACAAAGTCTCCTAATTTCACTTTTACTCAGGTAATCTGCCTACCATCTTACCTTTCAACCAAATACCAACATCCAAGGTTCTCCCTAGTCAAAAATCACACATGAAAACTCTGGGAATTGTGCGGTAGATCCTCCACATTAGTAGTCTCTGCAAGTCCAATATTAATTGTATCATAAATATACATGTATTTAAAGTCAATGCATTTTACAGTTCTGCAAAAGGCATGGTTGGTCTGATCAAATAAAAGCTGGCATCAGGTATTCTCAAGACAGTTTAAGAAACGATCCAAACAAGTTTTCTATAGATTAACTATACTGATTACAAATTAATGGAGTTAAACTGTAGGATTTCTGCATGTCAACTAGATTGAATTCCACTGAAATTACCAGTAAGTGAAAGTTGACAAAGGAAAGAAGGCTGGAGGTCTGGATAGCTGAACAGGAGACCTTCTTTGAATTCTGCCTTCTTCAAGCTGGCTTTGGGGTAGAGGAAGCAACACAGAGCTTTGACACGTGGGAACAGAAGCTGCTGCTTTTTCATGAGAAGGTTGCTTAAATTTATCAGAAAGAACAATTTTGGTTCTCAACTTTGGTTGTCTAAAGATTGTCATTTTTGTGTTTTATGCCTCAATCTAGGAACATCCCTGATTAATGTATATATCATTTTCAATCAAAAGAATACTAAACGGTATTAGCAAAGACGTTTGCCTTCTCATCATTTCAAAGGGTATAATCTTTATCCTTCCACTCATCTTTCCTTCCTCTATCCGGACAGTTGCATATGGTCAATCCTCTAATCCATTTAAGAGCCATTTTCCCCATTTTTCTGGGAAACATGTTAACTTGCCACCTATACTGGCAGCTCAAGTAGGGTGCTCTCTCCTCCCACAGGACTCACAGTCTCTCTCTCTCTCTGAGCCATGGGAATCTAAAAGAAAAAAAAAAAAAGTGAAAATCGTTTCTGTGCTGCCTACATTATGGCAACAGCAAAACACTGGCCCTCTATTTCTATTTTTATTAAGCGGCCTGTTAGATTCTGTTATGGAGTTAGTGGTGAAGAATCACTGTGACAAGTGTCATACCACACAGAATGAGAGCTATGCCAGAAAACTTACTATATAAGTACTGAGAAGTATGAAGCAACTTGCCTGGGGTCACACAACTACACAGCAACAGATCTTGGAGTGAAACTGAGATTTCCTGTATTTTAGTCCAGTGCTCATTTTTTATTATTATCTACTAGTAAAATTGAAATAACCAAAATCAGCACAGTGCCCAAATAAATTATGTGGTTCTACATACGGAGACCATAACAATTGGCTTACTTTCTGCAAAGCTAGATGTTCCCAATTAAACACCGCCTCGACAGGTAAGTGATTCCGCAAATCTTCGGCGATATTTTTGAGCATGACATCATTGTTATTCACCACAAGGTCATCAAAGTCACCTATAAATCAAAACAAACAAAAAATCCTGAGCAATCATATGTAGATCATGTGGACTAAGTGATGACCAGTACAATACAGTTGCAATGCATAAACAATACCAGATGGATAAGGATTTTATTTGAAATGCATTTTTCCGCCTTTGTTAGTTTTTCCAGCCAATAACAGATTTAGATTGTAATAACTTTGCCACTTAAAATAAATATAGCACTTTTTTGAATCTCAAATTATTTTCATATTTATAAACTTATAACTCACATATGATGGTCTGGGCTGCCACCAAAGTGATACTGTTTCAACTTAAGATACAAAAACATCAAAGATGGTTTTGAACTGTTGGAGAAATTACAAAACCCACAGTTGGCCTGACTGTATGTAGTTTCTGTGCTTTTTTTTTTTGTAAAAGTGTTTTTTTATACATACCATCTTTCTAATAAAGCGGTTACAAAGCAGCAGGGATAACGCACAGTTCAACAGTTCAACTTACAATACTTCTTTAATGACTGAATCTATCAAACTGTTTCAAATGTGAAAGAAAATAGGAATGGATGTAAAGCAGTATGTTTTTGCAAAGGCACCCCATAAATTCTTGCTGTTTATTCAGGATACCCCTGCATTACCTTAACACCCTTTTTCTTCGTTTTGATTTAGATATCTAGAAAGCAGGCTTCTAAGGAAATTTGGGACACCACCAATCCTCTCTTCTTCCAAGTCAGAATCAGTTCTAGGTGTCACTGCTTCTCCAGAGTGTTCTTTAAAAAGATCGATAATGACAGAAACTCCAGAACCTCCCTGGGCAATCTATTCTAGTGCATAACTTGTACTATAAAGCAGGATTTTTTCTCGATACATGATCTAAATTTCCTTTGCCACAATTTAAACCCAGGTCTCCTTGTCCTACCCTCCATGGAAATAGCCAGCTTTATTCCTCTACTGCATATAGTAAAGTTTTACTACTTTGAAGACTTATCACATCCCCTCTGTCTTCTCTTCTCTAGACTACACAAGAATCACTTATTTAGCCCTTTCTTGCATTTTTGCTAGAGCTCTGTCTTGTTATTCCCCTCTAGCTCTTATGGACCCTTTCATCCTTTCGGTTGCATAGCATCCAGAACGTGACACATTATTCCACCTAAAGGTCCTTCTGTAGTAATCAGACTTTTCACCTTGCAGAGAACATCTGTTTCCTGTTAGCCCTCCACCCATTGCATGATGTTCCTAATTGACATTGAGCTTAAGATCTGTCATGTGTCACCATGCTCCTTTCCCATTAGACCTTCCTCATAACCAAGGACTAGCTGAAATTCCTCTTCTGTTTGAGGATCCAGTGCTCTGAGGGCACTGAACTGCTTCTAAACAAAGGCACATCCCAGGTTGAAACTACCTAACTACACAGATGTTAAAAAAAAAAAAGAAAGAAAAAAAAGAAAGAAAAAGAAAAAAAAAGCCACACAAAACCCAACCACAAACCTAACTGAAAAATGCGTCAATCTATTGATTCTCGTATAAACAGAAACATGTTCATCTTCTCTTCCCCATCCTGCTTCTAGTTTGTTTCTTGTTCTGACTGTCACCATGTTGGACAGAGTGTTTTTTTACATAAACGTATATCACTTGCTCAAGGAAGATTTGATATCCTTTTAGGGGTTTAAAAAAAAAAATCCCAAAGTTAATATTTGTCAGCACTGCTGTCCCAGGTGGGAACATTGGTATAGACAAGCTTCATCACAAGCAGGTTCAAAATGAATCTCTAAGACAATGCCAGAGTTTTGTGTGTGCTGGTACACTCAATCTTACTACCACTTGCGGAGCACAAGCTACATAGGAAGAGCGGCAAGTTACAGAGACCAACTAAAGGACAATTTTAAACACAACACACTTCTAAAGTTCTTTCTGCTTGAACACTTCAGTGAGTACAGTATCATTAAAGAAACCATCATTCGTTAGTGCAAGACACACTTTTAGAGAGTGTAAAAGTAACTGGTTCTTCCAACAATTCCCAAGACTGACACCAACAGACAATCCTGAATCCCCCACATGAAGCTACACAAAACTTTTACTTGCCCTTTAAATTAGCTGGACTCCCTTAATATGTATTCAGTTAATTATTTACTAAATGCACTGCAGAAATGCCCCAACTGGCACTGTAACCCCACTGGGAGCTGTTGGAGCATTAGGAGGTGAACTGCTGTTCCAAAGAGCTCTTAAGTTCTGCAGGACCTCAGCTCCCAGAGAGGAGCAAGTTGTGCATTGGGATGGAGGGAGCTGCAACAGCAGCATGAACAACAACAGCCACAAAGTGACAGGTCCAGCTTCTCAGCATTTAAATTTGAAACGTCTAATGAGCACCCATGTCCTGTTAGTACCACAGTCCATCCCACATCTTGCAGACTCTTTATGCATGTCCCAGGGGCAGGGAGGCTGAAGACTTCCCTAATCAACTTGGGGAAGGTGGACCAACTGTTGCTCAAGCCCGATGAAATGGGCTTGAGGGAAACCTCAGTAAATAATGGTGGGGATCAGAGCAGAAGGAGTATGACAGACCTTTAGAGTGCAAAGGAGCCAGGTAGCCTCTGAAGGAACAAGGGGGAAAAAATAGTGATATGGACACAACAATGGAGCAGAAAGATGATATTAGCAGCTGTACAGGCTGTTGCCTGCGGGCAATAAGCCCCTACATCTGGCACATGCTTTAAAACAATACTATTATTATGCAATCGAGCTCATCCAGCTGTTAAACTGCCTGTTAAGAGTATCAAATTCATATACAGCGTTTAATGAAACGCAGGAAGCGTTCACAGACCACCAGGCCAGCTACACCACATTGCAAACGCTCCCTTTCCTCCAAAGCTGTTGAGTTAAAAGGAGCTGTTCGCTCGCTGCTTCAGTGACCTTTCCTGGCCAAGAGCAGTGGCCAATGGCTCTACAGGCAACTAAATATGGCAGCCCAGAGAAATGGAAAGTCTCAAAGCTGCAGGACAGGCAGCACTTCCAGCTTCCTCACATCCAGAATACTCCTTTCCCACCTTGAAAGGAACTTGTGTCACAATTGTTATTTGAACTACTCTTCTGTACCTGTTAGCTTCGTAACTACGTATGGCTCTGAAAAACCTTTGCAGTATGAAACAGGTCATAACAAAATCATCTTCAAAAACACATAAGAAGGTCAAAAGAAAAAAATGCTGAACACAGATATTGAAAAATAAGTGACCAGTGAAGTGCTCCTTCCAACTATCAGATTTTAAAACATAAGTATGTAGGAAGAAAGATAGTTTTAAAGATACGACTACCAAGACCACAAAATGGCAGCGTTAGCAAAAGCTGCATGGGGAATATTTGCATGTTTAGTCAGTGACTAAACGCAGATTTTGAGAGTTACTTTGCTCTTGTCAAAGCAAGAAATAGGAACAGCTACCACAATAACTCATTTACTTTTGCAGTATGTAAATATTTATAGCTTGCCATGAAGTACAGAATGCAGGTGCTAAATATGAAAATACATACATATTTCTGCCTCAGCTGGTAGTTTCATCCTCTCCACTTTTGTGTTTAACAAATTGTTCACTCAGAAGAATCTTAGCATCACCTTACTAGGGATCTGCAAAGAAATAAAAAAGAACACTTTTTTTTTTTTTTTTTTTTCACATTTTAGTACTTGTTATATCTATGAAGGAGTGAGCACGTAAGCCAAGCTCTGTGTTCATAGAGTACACAACTACAAGGAAAAAAATGTACAGTTCATACTGCAGGATGAATCATAACTGTTTGTTTATGAAGGAAGTTTGAGTGCATTGTTTGTATTTTACTTCAAAAACCGGTTCCACTGGATCTGCTCAATGTGCATTTAGAAAATTTAATTAACACATTGCAATAGGGCTAATTAACACCCTGCTGCAGCTCAGCCTTTTTTTTATAACAAATATAACACAAGCTAAGAAACATCACAAAGCCTCACACTGGATAGAAAGCATCGCTACACCAACATCTGAACATCTTAGTACTATAAAATACATGACTGAAGAGAAGCAACATATAATTTCCAAATGAAATCATTAAGATCACATGTCATTGGGAAAAAAGAGGATTTAGCAAAGATAACCATAACAGCAAAGACCGCCTTGGTTTTCTATAGCAAAACTGTGACTCTCAGAATTAAAAAGCAAATATTAGTATCCATGCAACTTAATACAAAGCTAATTTAATCATTCACCTACTCTAATCAAACTGAACAAACAGGTCAAAGAGGAAGCCCCACATCTCTAAAGCATTAGTACAATCCTTTTTGGTTAAACAAATTTTGGACCAACCTATGACCTCCGTATACCATGCTCTTCAGGTACTCTAAACACGTTCTCTACCCTTAAGGTTACTTACCACCTTGTAGAAAATAATCAGCTTTCCTAGCACATTTTCCAATAGACATCATGGCACATTTTATTAGTTATTTAACTCTTCTACACTAAGAACTTGAAAAAAGCTTCAAAATTAAATTTGAAACTAATTAAGTCACATACTATTGTATAATCTTAGCTTTTCCCCACATTCCAAGTTCCAATGACTAACTGCATAAATGTAGTCATTATTCTTGAGTCCTCTCCCTTGCAGCAGTATCATTTGTCTCAGCTGAAAAGTAACGCCACTTCCTATACTTGGTGATTCACCAGATTCCAGGTAACATTCCATTTTAGTTTATCAAACAACACAGAGGAGTGAAAAAAAGATTTGGGGTATGGCATAACTTTAACAAAAAATTCCCATTAACCTGGCTCTGCAAGAGTTGTAAACTCTTCTGAAAGAGATTTTACCTGGATAGGACACAGCAATTCAGTTATGAAGCCATATTTATACTAAATTACCTTTTTTCATACCACATAAACCCGTGCTTTCATTCTTTTAAAAAGACTTACTCTTCTTTAGGTCTTCGTGTATAACAATAGCACCAAAGGAAACATAAAAGACTATGTCCTGTTAAAGAGTATTTTTTAATACTATTTCATATTCTTGTGTTGTGAAAATCACCACTTGACAGTACTTCCCAGGAGGTCTGGAAAAACAATAATGCTTTAACCATAAAATACATAATAGAAAAAGCTGGATAAACTTAATCTCTTCCTAGGAGTATCAGGAGAGTTTATTTTTCATTTGCAAAACACAGGACTAGAGCAACATGTCCCACCACACTCTGCTGTCAAAGCCACCCCTCATGGCCTGCTAAGAGCCTGACCTTAGAGCACCCATTGCCACCAACTTCCAAGCCACGAGGGCAAATCCAACATGAACCTCTCAAAGTCAGTTTGCCCCCCATTTTAGTCAATGCACAAGAAAAAAAAAAAAATCTTGATTATATGCTGTTCATCCATAACTTAGAGGATTTATGATGGTTTCTTATTCAATTATTGTTTTGAATTATACATCACTGTATGAACAACTGGCTGATATTCAGATCAATGAATCACTTTAGAAGCATTTACATTAAAGTTATGATTTCAATGAAATGTACAGAATGGAAGAAGATTTTTTTTCCTTTTTTACCAAGTTACATGGCTGGAGGAAAAAAAAAGAAAAAAAAAAGAAAAACACACAGAAGCTAGTATTAGAACAGCTGATTTTAGCCCTGCTGAAAATATAGTTTTGTATCTTAGACCCTGTGGTAGACAAGGGGCTTTTTATCACCTTACCTGTGCTTTACTGACATGAATTGAGAGGGAGGTTTTGTAATCTGCATTAATAGCTCTAAATACTGTAACAATGCTCAACAGTTGCCAGCAAGTATAGCTTGGTGACTTCAATATCAAATCTGAAATGAGGAATCCTGGAAGTTACAAATTTTTCCTTCGATTCCTTCTGTTTCTGTATTGCCATATTGAGATGGCCTGTGAAATTCTGCTTTCATTGCTCATCTTCTCCAGCATCCACTCTTACCAAATGTAACCTCTCCTGCCTCTGAAAATTCTTGGAGTCTGAGCAGTGGAGCAGGGAGAGGGATACATACATGTTCATATAGGAGCTATACATCAAGTGCTGAGATACAACTGAGTGGGATCTTCAGGGGGGTTCCCCAAGTGGTTTGAATTAGCTCTTGGGCTTCACCCAAGTTTTCTTAGCCAGAACTTCTGGAATATGGATATTTGAGAAGCATATTAAAGCATTAATCATTCTATTATGAAAAAGTTAAGTCATCAAAAGTTCCTGTTATTCCTTCCAACTCTTATTGTTCCATTTTTCTTGAGATCTGAGACTAGCTCAGAAGAAAAGCTGGAATGCCAGTCACCGTGCAATGACGTAGGCTGTGCGGCAGTGTGTGGGAAGAGCTGCCCGATTGCGAAACAGCAAAGCAGCGTTGCTGAGCAGCTGCCTTCACGCTGCACTGGCTTCTTCCATCACACATAAAGATCTGGAATTTTTAAAATTCACAAGGCCAAAAAAAAAAAAGACCCCAAACAACACCCCCAAACTGCTTATTTCATTTCACGCTTGGACAAAGAAGAGAGAACAGCATCTTGCAGGCAGTTACACTCCCATCAGTACGAAGGGAGGTTACTCACAGAAATTTTCTCTCATTTCCACGTCATACAAAAGTCTTTGCTTTAGATAAAAGTACTTCGCTTTACTGTAATCTGTCTTTTCCATGGAAAGATTTTGGGTAACATTCCTTGCATTCAGCATGAGTCTGAAAACATTATTTAAGTAATCAAGTAAACATTGGGTGTGTGAGAACAGAAGGGCAACCACTTCTGCAGGGCCTTCCTCTAAGGCCTACCTAAGCTCTATGGACACTTGTCCATGCGGATGCCAGTTGGTTTCTGTTTATCCTGTCCCCGCTTAGCTGCCCTGCTTGCTCATTCAGAATACCATTCCTCTGCCCCTGCAATTCTGTATTTTGTTGTTTTCATCAGAGTTTTTTTTCCATCCACCTACATCATCAAGGAGTGGGCCTTTAATTAGCTGTGCGGCCTAGAGCTCAGGCAGCTCTTCAGCATGTCCTATAGAACTGATTCCCCATTGCACACATTGCACAGAGACACCCCAAATCCCCTCACTGCACTCAGCCTACAGGAGCAGAAACCTCCATTACCAAACTCATTACCACCACCTCTCCAATCACTACCAAATACTGCTGCAATATCTGGATATTACACCGAGAAGGACAGTGTAATTACTCAAACACAATTACAGGGAAAATCGCAGTAACAGTTATAGTCAGTGTGCAACCCTAGAAGTAGCCCAGAGACGCAGTACAGAGAGAGGTATCATCCAGAGCCTTGTGCTGGGGACATCACTCGGAACACGGACTGCTCTGGGGAAATTCCTAAAAGAATAAAGGAGTGGGACCTGCTGGATGGACCTCTGCTCACTTATAGTTCAGCGCTGCAGGAAAATAAAACCAGTGAAAGATCTTCCTCTAGGCCTGTGCTCATTTGGTGCACAGAAAACTGGAGGTAGACCAGAGGGACAGAGACATTCAGAAAAAAAACAGAGTTGAAAAATATAAACAGGTTAGGTACAGGCTAAGGAACAGACTACTGACCTAGTGAATCAATAAAACGCATCTTGATTGGGCAGCAATGAGAAACTGTTACAGATCCACACACTATTTTCCAATCTCCTCTCCTCTGCTGCATATCTACATGCATATGAATATGCAACATATTTGTTGGGGAGAGTGAGGAGAACTGTAGCATCCAGCGATAGCCTAAACACTGGACAAGTATTAGTAGTTTTGCTTTGACACCACAATCAGCAGATTCAGAAACTACTGACTTCTACAGGCAGTAGCATATGACCAAATCTTACAGGCTCCCAATTCTGCACAAAGTTGGTACTGCAGGAAATGAAGTCCCCCAAACCAGAGCTACAGAGCAAACGCAACTGCCTTCTGACTGTTACTGCATCAGCCCCTGGCAAGGCACAAGCTTTAAAGAACTGCAGATGCCCCAAGTGCAGTTTTATTTCTCAGAAAATAAATCAATAGCATACAAACAGTATTCAAGAAGAGTATTTTTTAATTGCAAAAGGGGAAAATATAGTATAAATTAGATTAGACAAAGATTCAGATCCAGCCACTAAAGAAAACTACAGAGAGGAAAGAATACATCTACTGTAACTGTTTGTGGTTGCCCTGTGTGTCCATCTTATTCTGTCTTCCATTGCATAGTATATGATCTAAAGAACTACTGAATGGTAACTACAAATGATACTACATTAGTTTTAAGACAATGTACATAGAGCAAAGTGATAGCAATTAGCACTGATAGCAGAATTAATACAAACCAGAATGGCAGAGATTGCCCAATACATCAAGTAGTTGTATCTGCAGTTTGTATCTTAATTATGAAGAGTAAACATGAAGAAAGCATATATAGTTGTTTTTTTTTCATTAAAAGACCAATTAGTGATTGAAGAAAAAAAAAAAAAAAAAAGGACTTATGCAAGTCTACATAAACCATGCCACTGGCTAAGTTACTCTGGTAGATAAAAGGTAAACCTTAATGATAGGATCAAAGTGGATAAAACGGTAAGTACTCTTTTCCTTACTGAGACAGATTAGCATTTTCAAGCTTTAGGAGTAAATTCCCATGCACTTTACTGTAGCTGCTAATGAGTCAAACAACAGTAAGTTGTGAGACAGCCATATATGCACATAAGAAACTAATATGCTAGTGTAGAAAGAACTGTAACAGTTTACTTAGATGAACAAGCAATATGCTGCACAGGAGGTTCAACGATGTCTGTAAATTAAAGCATATTGGAAGGAAGAAAAATATTTGTAACAAGATTATTTACAGCAACCCATGCACCATTTAGCAAGAAGAGATGCTACCGCATCCAGGCAAAGGCTCAGAAGGAAGGGATGAAATACTGCGCACTTTGCAATTGTGCGTATACAAATATATAGGTAGGTACATGTATATACAAACACACACAAATAACAAAAGTGTTTAGTTATGGCAATTAACACTAACTAAACCCAATAAGCTTCGGTCTTTAAGTCTTCAGGTGTCCTGTGTGCTCAGAAATAACGTGAGGAGATAAGAGCAGTGCGAGACCCTAGTGGGATGCAGCCTGCATCCCCAGCCGGCTCCCTTCCTGCAAAGCCAGCAGAGGGAGCAACTCGATCACAAAATGATCTCTCCTGCCTCTGTATTTTAGCGGTTGGGGGAGCAAATGACCTACCTATCCAAGCGCAAGTCACAAGGCAAAGGGCCACAACAGTTCTCTGGGCCTGGATACCACTGCAGTAAGAAACTGCACTTTCAGTCACAACCCTTCAGATGTGAACAGCTGCCATTTCCATGCCTTACAGTTGGTCCTTATGTCCCCATATATTTGTATACAGGGTTCCATAGTGTTCTACTCTAAAGCTGAGTTGCTGCTTACATCAGGCTTTTCTATTACGGGTATCAACACTCCCGGAACAAAGGAACTGAACAGGAACCCTAGTACATCAGTGTGTGACCTGAGGACATAACACATCATATTATAATTTTTTCCACCCATAGCATCATCACCAGGGAGCAGGTTTACCATCCCAGCAGGCAGTGATTAATAAATAGGTCATATATTCACAAGCTGCCAGAGACACGGACCAGATTCAGGGGCTTCCAAGCCCCCCATCTGTAATGGTAAAAAATAAGCATAAGCACAGGCAAAGCAGCATTTTGGTTACTTCATTTACATTAGCACTATGTGCCTACAGATTTAGGGCACTGTATATATTTGTATTTTCTATCTTTTTATTAGCTCAGCTGCAAAATTGAACAACACAGGCACTAGCCCATATTTCCTTCCTTCAGCTGTGTTGAGATGCTTCATTGCAGATTTTGATGAAATTACACTGAGGCACAAACAAGAAACAGAAAATTCTGTTAACTTAAAAAGACATTAAATGAGTAAAGAAGTACTTGCAGATTAGCTCAAACCACTATTTTCCAACTGCTGAGATGTTGCTGAGACCGTGCGTGAAGCTGACAAGACTAACGCAGAAAACTCTTTATGCAAGGCAGGCGCAGAGTGACCCGGTGGGATCCTTGGCATTCCGCTCTGGAAGAGGTAAGTTTGGGGTGCGTGTGCCGCTCTGGAAGAGGTAAGTTTGGGGTGCGTGTGCCGCTCTTTGCAAAGCCCCCCTTAGCGCCGCCGCTGCAGCCCGCACGACCGTTAAACGGTCGCGGAGCGCGCGGGGTCGCCGCCGGCGGGGCCGCGCTTACTTGTGGTGCGCACCCAGGACAGCCGGCGNCGCGGAGCGCGCGGGGTCGCCGCCGGCGAGGCCGCGCTTACTCGTGCTGCGCACCCAGGGCAGCCGGCGGGACAGGGCGGCGCCG
>VWPW01026055.1:521518-621405 GCA_013389825.1 Crypturellus undulatus | reverse complement strand
GGGCTCAGCACTGCGGTGGGCTGCCTGCGGCCCCAGCAAGAGTGGGATCAATATATTTCATCAAGATAAATATTTTCGATTGAAAGGGTAAAAGGAATGAGACTGCAAAGTATGAAACTTGCCTGAGACCTTTGATATGAGATACAGACATTTTCCAGAACAGATAAACTGATTAAGAACAGAAATTCATGCAAGTACTTTTCATCTGCACCTTTTGTCCATGATGTAATTATTCTGGCAGTTAATAAGACATTCAGGGTTGCACCTCCATCTTTCTTAGTTTGATACAGCTAACAGATAAGATAACTCCCCCCAACAACTTAAACCCTAGCTATGAGTCACTGTCTCTGATGATGTGTCACTCCATGCTATCTTGGGCCCAAGAAACTGCAAGGATTTTGGGGTGGTTTTCCTTTTTCCCTGGGAATTAGGGTTCCCTGGTGTGTTGATTCAATCTGTATGCATTAAGCACTAATTCTAAAAGTGGTCGACATGTCTGCTCTCCAGCACTAAACTCTTTAGAGACACTATCTTATGACACACAAAGGGAAAGACACTGGATTAGTGCAGTTAAGAAGAAATCAAAGGCAAAACAGTAAGACTGTTTTTGTCTCTCTGACACACATGTTCCTACACTTTCCTCTCCCTTTCTCTTTAATCAGTGTAAATAATTGTTCTACAAGGACAGCAGAAGATACTCCTGGAATCCTAACTCTTTCCATGACAGGAGATCCTTTCGATCAGATCATATTGACTGAAAGTCCAGTAAATAAAATATTTGACTAAAATCTAATATTTAGATTAAATATTTGATCTAAAATCTATATAAGATTAATTTTCCTGGATTCATATGCTCTGCAGTAGGTTTTTATTTACTATTTTTAATTCCATTCTGTGTACCAGAGCTATATTCCCTTATATTAAGAACATTCAAAGCATCTTCCCAGTCTGCAGTAAGTCTCAAGGATCAGATGGACCATGAGTATGTTTGTAATGCTGCCTTTGCTTTCTTCTAGCTGAGAAATGAGTGATGAATTTAATATAATGGCAATGTGCAGCCAGACAGGGTGGAAGAAAAAGTTGTCTGTTGCTGTTCCCTAACTGTGCTGGTGTTATTTACTAAAAGCACAAATCATGTTATTTCAAGAATAGGAACTAGGAGCCTGAACATGCATTAAAAGAAAGGGACTTGACAAAATGGAAGGAGATGACCTGAAACAGTGGTAAAAAAATGTAGCTATGAAAATAGAAAAAAAAATCAAACCTCATTTGCAAATAATAATTTAGTAGTAGGATTAGTTGGAACCAGTCAGTATGGGCCACTCACTCCTGATCTTTCTTTTTTTGTCTCTCCCCACTAAAAGGACAGGTGGAAATATTTCCCCCTTTGAAGGAGGATTGTGAAGCAAGACCCTCAGGAACTCCATATACCCTTTTGTAGATGACATCAGACATCTACCTCCCAGTTTCTCATCAGTGTTGCACACCTGAAAGGTTTCTTCACCAAACACCGGGAGTCCAAAGTACTTCTGTCTACACTGAACAAAGACAAAGCACTGGAGCCCTGTGCACCTCACCACACCTACAAAATTCCTGATAACTAATGCAGGTTTTTCTCTCTAACTTGTCTTGAACTGATTCATCTCCACTGTGCATGGTCTTGCAAACCACCACACCCTTGTATATAAAGTGCTTTGCCTTTAGGCCTGAGTCTTGTAACTTCAAAGGAGGAAAAAACAAAAACATCTACAGTCTCCATTCACTAATATGTGGGGAAGAAAACACAAACAGCAATTATGCATTGCAAAGCATTTGGCTTATCTCAAAAGTTACATTGTCTTGAGGGGTGCAAGGATCAAACTTCAATGCATAGAAAATAGGTTTGAATTGCTTAAAAGTGTCTAGGGTGTTGTCAGGATTCTGGACATTTTCTCCAAAAAACCCCTAATATTCTCTGGCTCTTATAAGCTAAAGTTGGCCCTCATTTCAGGACTCGGAAAGACAGATTCATGGCTTTGTGTCAGGAGTTAATATCTATTCTAGAGAAGTAGCACAACTGTCTTTAAGTCTTCATTTAGCAATATAAGAAGTCACCGCCCTCTCAAAGATGGTCAGACTAGGTTATATCAATATGCGCTATTTAACAATGATGAGTTTACTTCTGTTCACAATTTTGAAGGTTTCTGAGATCAAGCACTATATTCAGTCAGTAGCAGACTAATTAAATAAATAAATAAGCATTCTGGAACATTCTGCAAAGACTCTGTGGGGAAAGTACAAAATGAGCTTGTTTCTCCTAGCTGCAGTGCTTCGTGTTCTATGACACGAGTGAAGAGGTATGCTTACCTATATACAGCTGATGGGCTTGATGTGTTTGCCTATACATTCTAATTCCAATGTGCATGCTGCAAGTACTGTGAATTGGAGGTGGTTATGTCATGCAAGTGTCTCATATTCATAAACAAAAAGTCTGTGAAGAGAAAAGAGACTAGTAGGGAGATGAGGATGGATCTCCATATCTGTATTTACATTTACTGCCTCCATATTCTACATGGCTGCACTCTTGGGAGATGCTCCACTGCAGCACCTTCCATCTTTGCTTTTTGCTTTCCTTTCCTTCCTTTCCTTCCTTTCCTTCTTCCTCCTAATCTAACTCCTACCCTACAACAGGACAATAAAATACCTATAACAACTGGGTAAGTAGTGATCATCACATTGGTACCACATCAGAGCTGAAATTCTCTGTGCACTCTGGTGATACTGACAGGAATATGTAGGTCTCCTCCTACAAACAGACTGTGCTTGGGGTCCTACCTCTTGGCAAATTTAGCAGTGTGTGCAGCTTATATGATGATATTTGAAGGACTGTGTATACAAAAAGACAGGGGCACAGGGACCTACAAAGGAATATAGTGATGCTGGTCACACAAAATGGCTGTTGGAAAACACAAGCTTCATCAGACTGGAGCAATCTTAAGTGTGAGGTTAACTTAATGATAACTGTAAGTGACACTTACAAGTGTCACAAGATTATTCTGAGGAAGTCCAGGGCAGTGAAGACTGTAGCAGACAGTGTGGCTATAGCCGAAGAGCAGTTGTCAAGAATTCCGGGAGCCAGGCACAGCTTCACTTCTAATGTCTAGGAAGGACAAACTTTCTAGCCCCTTGAGGGTTACTGCAAATTCTGCATACCAGCATGCAAGCCTGGTCCCAGCCGTACCTGCAGAACAGGTGCAGCAAGGAATGCAACTCTCTTTTTTGCCATCTGGATGTCTCGAAACATGATGTGTTTGAAATGTAGAGTATCTCCGGGCACCACCCAGGTTACATGCCCCTAACCTCCTTCCCTTCTGCCTGATTGGGGAGATTTTCCTGACAAAGCTAGCAGCTGGACTTTTGAATTAATCAGATTCCTTTAAAAAACAAGGCTCTGACCTTGCTTTACAGAGGTGTCAGCTTAAAGGGTCTCCAGTGACATCAGCTAAATTACCATAAAATTACAAATGGCACAGATATAGAGAGCAGGAAGATACGGTCTTTGATTCTCACAGTATAAGAAGGGGCAGTGAAGTTATCAGGCAGCTGGTTGAATGCAAGATTTTTTTTCCCATAAACGCAAAGTTGTAGAGTTCACTGATTTGGGATGTTAGGGGGACGAAAAACATGCACAAATGTAAGAAAGGATTAGATCACGAAGGAGGGGATCTGTTGTGGCTATTAAACTCTAAAATCAACTAAAGTCTCTGATTCCCTTAAATCAACCTCCAGCTTGGAGACTATAGCAGGAGAAGTATCTCTTTATTTGTCTTCCTCTAGTCCTAGGCTTCTACTTTTGCCTACTGTTAAAGCTAGGATTGAACTAAAAGGACTAAAAGGACTTTCACGCTCACCCGGGATGGCAGTTTTTATGTTCTTATTCTGGATTTACAACTCTGTCACTGAGGCTGGAATCTGGCCCATTATATGTGGTCATTTTTCACTCTGTTCATTTAGCTCTTGTACTACACTTAAGGCTGTGGGGCAGGAAAAGACAAACAGCACAACGAACTCTGTCTGCCTGTTTGTCTGTTGAACTCATTTACACTAATTGCTTCAATGTAGTGACTGATTTCTTTTTAATTTGTAAAATATGCCTATCCCTGACTCTGAACGCTTGCACAACAGTGGGCGGGAGGGAAATGAGCCTCACTGAAATTTGTACCATGCTGAGATAGGTACACCATAAAAACCTCCACAGAGAAAAGAAACAGCTCCGCAGGGGCTTTAAATAAATTGCCCTTACTTTGAAACATGAAAGAAAATAAGATTGGATTCTGCTGGTGCCACAGGGAAGGTAAGCTACAGATATGAGCGGTTCAATACTAGGATGCCCTGCTTCTCAGATAAATCATTACAAGGGTATTATAAAATTACATATATTACATGTAGATGTAAATATATAGAGAGAAAGGGAGCAAGCACGAAACAAAAGGAACTACGAGGTGGGGCAAGCAGCTGTCAGCAGAGAGCAGCAGCTCTTGGCCACCAACACAGGCCCTGGAGAGGGGCATGGGGACAGCTGGGGCTCAGGCTACAGGCAGGCGGAAGAAAGAGTCCACAGAGCCCGTGAAAGCTGGATGTCTGCGGAGCAAAGATATCACCAGCACGGCTTCGAGGAAGGCGAGCCAAAGGACAGGTGTCATCTCAGTGTAACGTAACGCCATGAGAAGCCCAAGGCAGCAATATAATCTATGTGCACGTTAAAGATGCTCTGCAACTCTCCTTAAGGTACAGTCCACTCTCCAGATTCTCTCCTTATTATACCATTGCTTTCATTTACTCTAGTTTAAACTAGTTAAAAACTCTAATTAAAAAATATTCTATGAGTAGGGACTACTCGGAGCTAATTGTGTTGCAATAAGTCCCGTCCTGCTTCTGACCACTTTCAGTTAATTTCCTAAAGCGTATTTGTGAAGAAGGATACCCAGGAAAGACAGGCTTCCTCTTTTGCATTATGTAAACAACAGAAGGTACAATACCAGGTAAAGAAGAATTAAAAAAAAAGTGCAATAAGGTCCAATAGAAAACAAAACAAAGGAAAAAAACCCACAGGAATGGGAGCCAAGAAACCTACTTCCTTTAGCAGTTCTCTTTGTTCTTCAATATATAATCAGTACAGTCTCAGTTTCTGAGTCTGTGTTTTCCCCGAAGAATGTCAATGATAACATTTTCCTTCTTTGTAAAAGCAGTATGCTTTTCAAATAAAAAGTTCTGTATATAAACCACATATAAATTCCATGCACTATCCTGGCTCTATCCATTCATTTGATTCACACTGTTAGCCTCTTATTTTACTGCTTTATCACTCTTTACGATAGCTTGTGTATAATTTTTAGTCTGTTTCTCCCCTAAATCCTTCAAAATCTTTTCCCAACTTAAATTAACCTTTGATTATTGCATCTAATTCAAATAAATTGAAATTTGCAAAAGGTCTTTCATGCTTTGTCCCTCTTTCACTGTTCATTTTTGATCCACTGAAAGGTACATAAGTGATTAAAAATATTTCCTGGAATGCCCAAATCCCTTGTCTTAGCGGGGGACTCAAGGAAGGGTGGATGAAATGTAAACTTCAACTCTATGCCTTCCATGTGAGATAGCTTATCGTAACGTTCAAAGGCACCAATTGGCATTTTTTATACTTGCTACATGTATTTTTAAAACCTTTCACACTTATCAGTTACACAGTGGTAGATCAATAGCATTGCATTTTAAACCCCTGAGTCTAGTGCAGGTTGGTGAGCATGAGTCATAGTTCATTGAAACTGCAGTTATGGAAACAGAGCAGGTGATGTTTTGTACCTACAGCTCTGCTAACTACTCAGGTGTGCCTGCATACGGAGAGCTCTTGATGTGCTGCCACAGACACAAGCTGCATTGAAAGTGTCTGTGTGCAGGCAGCTACGCATTTTAACTTCCACCTTGCATTTAGAAACTACTTGTAGCTTAAAAGGAAAAATAAAGCAAACAAAGAAAAACAAAGAAAAACTAATAAAGCCAAATATCCCAGAGAATCCAGGAGATACAAGGAGGGGATCCGCCCTGACCTGAACATGGTCTGTCAAATGTAAAGGCAGCTTGGACGTGAGCTCCCATAGACAGTGTTAAAAAAACGTGAAGGGTATCTTAGTGCCTCGTGCCCTTGCCCCCCATACCACAACCGATTGAGGTTAATGCTTGCTTAAGAGCTGACACAATCCAGGAGTGAAATAAATGGCAGTGTCACATATGGGTAAGTCATTAAGTCACGTAAGCCAGCTTATAGACAAGCTCCAGATGCCATAATAAGAACCAACAACTGGAAGCTAAATCCATACAATATAAATCAGAAATAAAACCCATATTTTTAACTGTGAAGAGCACAATGGCTATTCAAGCACACTACCAATGTCAATGGTGGTGTCTTTGGTTCCTGGCTTTCTCAGACCACACCTGCTGGAAATGCAGCAAGCAATGTGCCATGCTCAGTGCAGGAGGAGCTGGAAACAGTTCGATGGGTGTATAACACATAAAACCTTATGATTTGAATTAATTCTTAGACTAAGCATGGAATGTGAGTAGTGAATACTCAGGATAGTTTGAGCAATTCACAAACAGCCTCAAAGCTGAAAAATAACCATCCAAGGAATTTGTAGCAAATAGTCAAGAGCAGCATATACATACAAGAAAAAAACATCCTGACAAATTTGACAAGGCAGCAGCATTCTTCCAAGTACTCTTTGTAGGGCAAGAAATCAGAGGCTATATTCCACAGGTTTCAATCTCATTACTTCCTGTTATATTTCATAAAGTAATATCACAGCAACCTGATAGACAGTGGAACATTTGTTAGAGAAAGCTAGGATATATAAAAGTTTGTACCAGACAGTCTGAGTACATATGACCAACTGCAGCTGACTTTCTATCTTTAGCAACAATGCTGCATCAATAATGAAACTTCTGTGCAGATTAAATATTTTGGGCAGGCACCCAAGATATATCTACTTGACATTCCGTGCAAAGATGACTTACATTTTTAGGAGCTTAAGATATGAATACACTTCATTTCGTCCTGCATTGCTGACAACAAAGATACAAACAAAATTTCTCAGATATGGGATAACTGTGATAGACCTAGTGCTGTAAGAATATCCTGACATCTCTTAATTTAGTATTAGTAAAACAAAAGCAGTTGTGTTTGTGGTTCTTAATTTTTTCTGAGAATGGAGGAATTTCAGGTGTACATGAGATGTTAATGTAATAGTTCCTAGATCAGCTAAAACACTTAAAGAATCTCCAGATGAAAGAATAGCATATATAAAAATGTGAATTCAATGCACAGCCTCCTTACGACAGTCCTTTGGAATCAATGGCTAGAATTGTGAACTGTACTGAAACATCTTAATAGAGAGTGTGATGATAACTGCTGAGATTTCTGACACATAAAACAGTCTGAAAATCCAAACAAGGCTCCAGTATCCTGTACTGACTGCCTACTTAGCCTGAAAAATTCATAGGTGCTTAACTTTAGTCACCTGTACTTTCTCACAAGGAGAAGGAGATGGGGACTTATCTCTTGTGCAAGGGCATCACTGCAATTCAAGTTGAGTAAACTGATAGTTAAAGTTGTAAGTCTCTTGGAGAGAAGATGTGATGACAGAGACTTGATCTGGAGTGGCTGGAGACCCCAGGGATTCCTCATATCTTCCTAGCTGCCTTGTGGTTTGACCACTGACTTAAGTAGGTTTCCTACAGCCACTGGAGAGAATGAGGTTTGTAAGCTATATGTATCTTCACCACAACCCGTCTCACTCCACTGAATTTATTGAAACCTCAACCTTTTTTTGAGAGTGATCAATTCATCAGCAACCTAATATTTAGATACAAACTAGGAATATGGCACTTTTCGTTAACAAAGACATTATTGGCCAAAAAGAGTGTAAATATTACCTCCCTACCCACTCAGTTTGTTAGATGCAAATTCTGCCTTCCGTCTTACAGTTATATGCAGTGACACTTTATGTTAGTTAAGAACTATGGACAACAGATATTTGGGCAAAACTGTAAGAACAAAGAAACATGCAGTCTGAGTTCAGAGGAAGCAAATGCACCTCTTGTTTGTTCCTGTACAGACAGCTGCACCACCTCTATATATTATATTGTGAATGTTAGTATTACCTTCTCAGTTACTGGCAGAGTTGGATAATGTAAATTACAATCCAGTAGTAAGTGCCCCAGGATACCCAGGATCAGCTGTACCTAGATGGGAAATTTGTGATCTAGAATCTTTTTACAGTCAGTAGGAAAAAAAAATAAGAAGAAAAAAGGTATTTCTAGACTTCCACTTGCCTCATCCTAAAAGAAGTGTCTAAAATAGGTTAGATGACTCACTCTTTAAAAGCATCTATTTCTCTCTAGTCAGCCTAGAATCAGTAGCTCCCATGTAACTACCTAGACTGTAGATACTGAGAGTCAGAGATCAGTTGCATTAAGCCACAAATGGCCCATTTTTAGAGATTTCTGTCTTCCAAATTTGGGTATGAACCTTGTTTTGGCAATGCTTTCATCTTAGCAAGCACCAAACACCATTTTTAGATGTTTAGCTCCTAGAAAAAAAGAAAATCTTTCCTGCATGAGCACTGAGGAGGGTGACTCAGGGTGAGTAGGGCAGAAGTGACCTTGCACAAAAACTTGAGGTCAGAGTTGCCAGTCCTTGATATTGCTCACCTACTGGAGTATGCAGGAGACGATTGAGCAAGGATATTTGCTTGGAAAGCCAGATTTCCCTTCATGGAAGCATTTGCTGATAAGCATAAAAAACTACAAGGCTCTAACTCTAGCTCTAAACTATCAGGCCCTGTGCCTGATCCAGAAACTCACATTTGTCCCATGTAGTCTTATATTGTTATCGAGCAGATAGATCATTCAGTCATTTCCAGTGTTGAGTGCTGGGAAAGTATGGGATTTTCCAGCATTTGAATAGAGGCTAAATAGAAAGACAGAGTAAGTAAAAACATTGACTTTAGGTACCTCATAAGACCACCAAAAAGTAGTCAAAGCTTCTTTGATGCACTGGTTTTGGCTGCCCACAGCAGAAGAAGACTCAGATTGTACCACTTGGTTGAAAACATTCAAACTCTATGGAAGAGAGTGCTTTCTTAGTCTTGTGCTCTTGAACATGTAAACCCCTTCAACATAGTCTCCTCCACACCAACTATACTGTAACTACAAATAGATGACAGGTAAATGCTGATGTACATCCTTTCTGGCCTACACCACACAGTACATTCTGTTGGACTCTGGGACCCTGGAACACTATATGATGCTTGGAAGATGTAAATAAGAATTTTTCTTATGGATTTCTTTGGAAAGTATCACCACTAATACTCAATTTAATTCCTTTATGTCATTTATTCCTTTATGTCATTTATTTTATTATTTTTAAGTGTCATCATTACTAAACAAAGCCTGTTTAGTCTTAAGGCAAAGTGTGAAAAGAGTATCTTGTGTTTGCACAGCTCTTCTTCCAACAACTCCTCCAGAGTACAAGAAGATAAAATTTCCTATTCCTTCTTCCAAACTTCCCTAGAGCACCTGTCCAGGACTAGTTAAACCTAAAAGTGAAAGTTTTCAAATATTGCCCTAATATATATAAAAAAAAAAATAGATTGTGAGGTTCTATAGTTATCCTTTTCTGATGGTGAAATACTATCAAAGTTTTTATTCCCCCTCTACCCAGTGTATTTGGTGTATTGCTAAATTGCTGTCCAAGGGCAAATTCTTTTTCTCAGACAGACCTGTAATGTTTCTAAGCACACACAAGAAGAAAGATATGTTCTGATTACTCAATTTTTTTTTTTTTACAAAGTCTACTGCTGAAAACAAAATTGCATCACACAGACTATTTTGCAATACAGGGCGGAGAGGTAAAATCCCAAATTAAACAAATGTCAGTCTTACGTGTGTGCTTTGGAATCACTGAGTTGTAGAGAAATGGAAAACTCCAGAAAATTCAACATATAGAGGGTGAATTAAGGCAATATAAAGGTAAGTAAAATGTAAAATATTTTAAACATTAGGGATAATGGCTGCCTGAAGTACATTTTCTTAAAAAGACTGAATAAGGTGATGTCTCATTTTTATTCATCTTGGAAAAGGTGAATAAGATTACAGCATATTAGCACCACTGAAGACATTAGAGTAATTCAGGATCTAACATTAATTTAAGTCAAACAACATCTTTTGATGTTGTCAATGGTTTTTAAATCAACGTGTCAACCAATGTGGTGTGAGCAAAACTTGTCCATAAGGTCGTCAAGGATGTATGGAGTACCGCTGGTGCATTTGTGTCTCTTAGGAGTTGTTTCTGCTTCTCCTCTTCCATGTCGTGATTGTGATCATAGAGCTCAACCATGGAAATAACTCTCATCTCCTGAGAAGTCTGTGAATATGTGGCTTGGGGAAATGAATATTAAAAAAGCAGCAAGATGGTAGAGAATCAGTAAAGCGGTTTGATTTGATTAATGAAAAAGCAAGACATAAAGATGACAAGCCAGATGTATAAATTATGCTAGCAGAAGATTAACTTCCATGTAATTGGCATTTGGGTACCCAAACTTTAGTTAAGCTTGGCAGTTGACCAGCCTATATGTTTTGTTTTCACAGTGTTCTCTAGATGTTGTTTCCCCAAATACAAACACTTTAAAATTATATGTGTATAGAGGTAGGGAGGTAGGCAGGCTTTTAACTTGATTTTTTTTTGAATATTTTACATGAAATGGCATTCGTGTTCCTTGACCCACGGTGCTATGAATTCAGGTGCCATTTGTGGACAAGGGTCCAAATTCCAAGAGGGCACTGAAAGCATTTTGAAGCAATTAAGAGACTTTGCTGCCACCATGTTTGTATTTGCTTTCAGTGTCTTTTCCTGTGGCAGAGTTTTAATGTCCCACTCAGCAAAACGACTATAAAATTTGCACAGTTGAAACTTTTCAGGGAATAGCTATTTAATTACTCTCAGTAGAAACCTGACTGGAAAGGCTCAATGACATAATCATGAAAAAGGGAAAAATACAACTTGACTTATGTTACAAGTCTACTTTTCAATTTTTGGTTACCTATAGAGGAGGCAAAGGAAAGATATATTTTTTAAAATTGATAATACAGTAACATTTTTGTGGGAGGGTCTGAAGACCCCATCAAGCATCAAGAAAATCACTCCAAACCCGGACTCTGATAAAGTGTTGTTAAAATGACTCCCATCATATGAAAGAGACCAGCAGTCTGAATCTAGTAAAACATAGCATGCAAAGTTTCTGAAGTGCTTAAAGAACACAACATGTAGCACTGCACACTGATCAGTCGCAATCTGCAGGAAAAAAAAAATCCCACAAAACTATCTTTTAACTGTCTTAATTTAACAGATATTATAGGACTGGAGCAGATTTTAAATCCAGCTACTGGAAATGCGTCACGAAGAAAATAGAAAATGTTGGTGCCACCTATTGGTGAGAATTGAGATTTGGAAATTATTCATGTAATTTGCATAAATTTAAAGTAAAAAAGACAAATAACTGGTCATATTCATACTTAAGGAATTACAGTCATGATCACTAGACTAAACTCTTTTCTTTGGCTTCTGTTCTGCACATGTCTATATGTGTGTTTAACAGTGGGCTCACAAACTATCTGTGCTTGCACTTCAGAAAATGTTTGAGAAGTGAGGTTGCATTTCACTTAATTTTGTTTTTAGGAAAAAAAGTTAACTGCAATACCCAGCACACTAGGAAATGTTGAAAAGTTGCTCAGGAGGATAGGTTTGTAGACTCAAAATACACAGCTCTGTCAAGCAAGTTTCACTGGATAGTATGTCCCCAACAGAAGTTTGGGAGGTGGCATGTTCAGCATAGCACAATTACACTGTTGCAGTGGTCTGAAAAGAGGATTTTGTTTGACACTGCATACTCCATTTACCCTGTATGGTGCTGAGATATACTGAGTCAGAGCAAAAACAAGCCTTCATACTATATGGAAGTGACCTTTATTACATTATGGCAGTGCACTGAATTCTGCTTTACTTAACTGCAGTTCCTGCCTCAGGCTATTATTTAAGAGCACTGGAGATCCAAGCGACACATATCCTCACTGTTCCTCAGTGTTTTCTGTTGGAATCTGGTTTTGCAGATATATAAGAGAGGAGCAGCTTGGTAAACTCAGATTTTGACTGTATTTTAGGATTAAAATATTTTTATACGCAGGTAGTCAAGCTTCTGCTCCCACTAGTGCTCTTTTGTAGCATCTTTTAGCTTTCAGATTGGTGATGCTGTGTAGAAAAACTAGGTCTGTTTGCAAGTTTGCTGCAGATCAGTAATTTTCAACATTTATATCCAGCCACATCCTAACATCTGGTTGTTTCTCAAGCATTATCTGCAGCCCAGAACTGAACGGTCATGGATACAAGTTTATTTGACAAATATCAAGGCAAATTAGAAGGTCATAGGAGATTATAAGGAAGTCATTTTCAGATTTAATTTTGGATATATTTTGAAGATACAGTTCACTATAGTAAGGTGTTGAGAATTCTTTTGTAGGTCACCATGGTGCAGGCAGCTGTATCTACTAGGTCTGCATAAATCCTGCTTGAACAGAGCTGAATGAAATACTAAAATGAGACTGGAAAAGAAGAGCAACTTGTGGTAAAAACACCGAGCTAAGATTTAACTGCTTCCTATACCAAATATACTGGAACGTACTGTGTTGTTGGTCACTTTGCACCAGCAAACACTTCTCCTATTCTTTTTCCTGCCTCCCTAGACCGAGAGCTATTCAAGACAGACTGTCTTTTACATTATGTGAGCACAGCACCTAGTGCCATATGACTTCTTTGCACACGAGAATTCTAGGCACAACCACTATTAGAATCCCATGAGACATAATCAAGAGATCTTGTTACACAGCAAACTTCCTGTCTTATCAATTCCCAGTTGCACATATCAACCTAGAGAAATTTTGCAGTGTAACAATATAGTTACACTAAGTCAAATAAGCCCTAGGGCTCAGTATTGACAACTGAACTGGTCTGTGCAATTCTGAGGACAAGAAGTCATATTACAGAGGCACAGTCACTGATAGTGATGCTCCCATAATGAAATGCCTGCAATTCCAGCACAGACTAGTCAAAGCAGTTGACTGTAAGAGCAGTGATTGATGGGAGAAAAAAATGTAGTGTGTGCAGACAGGTTGTTAGAGAAAAGTCTTTGTGAAGGAAAATTAAAATTGTGTGCTCAAAAATGCCATGGCTTAGCAGGAAGTTTGAGGGTTAGTGAAATTCTAAGATCTATTACTTCCCTAATTTGCTCCTCTTACTCACACCTGCTTCACTCAGCACTCTCTGCCAACATGCTGTGCAGAAAGCAAAGAGAGTAGCGAACAAGGAACCTGAAGAGTTTGCAATACCAAACAGAAGAAAAAGCAGCCAGGGCCAGTTCACATATACCAGTAAAGACCCAGGTGCTTGAGACAGAAACATATTCAGTGGCTCCTTGTCATGCAAGCGGCTTCAGTCTGTGAGGAATATTCGTTTCACAGGCAGCAAAAGCTCAGTAAGTGTGACAGTGCAAGCAGTGGGGACATGGGTGGGATCTCCATTTACCAAAGAAGTTGAATGTGGCGCAGGTTTCCTATGAACCAAGCTCACATTGAGCAGCACAGGAGCTCTGGCAGAGGCGCAGGTGACAGCTCTGTTCCTCCTGGAAGCTGCTGTGGAGTCGGAGGTCCCAGAGCACAAAGTCCAAGGGGAACACGGCTGCAAAGGTGCACACTGCTGCTGCTGCCACCTCTCCCCTTCCCCAAGTCCTACAGCTCTCACCAGCCTCTGCTGTGAAGCCCAATGCAGCCCTCCCCAAGGCGATAAAGAAGTGTAAGCAAGTATAAGGAAGGCACAAGAGATGTTACTGAGCAAGGAAAGACCAAGCTGAATGTTAAACTCCAAAAGTGTATGCTTTCACCTGTGTTTTGCCCTGCTTACCATGGAGGAAGCCCTGCAAGCGCCGATTGCCCCTGCTGGAAGGATGCCCCAGTGTTCTCACTCAAGCTGGGCGCCAAGCGACCAGCACAAGAGCTGAAGAATACCAAGGGAATAGGAGGGCATTGCCTGTCTTATTTCTACAATATTTCATTTTGGTGCATTTGCTAACATTCATCCTGGTTATGGACAATTTTTTAATTTAAATTTTTCTTGAACCATGGCATTCTGCATGGAAGTGGAATTAATTTCTCAATCTCTAAATGAGATCGTTAGTGATTTAATCAAGTTCTCCTAGAAAACCCATGGTAAGTCTGGGAATCACACCTGGATCTTCCCCTCCCAATTTATATTTTTTCCTTCTCTCTTATATTTTCGTCAGCTGCAAAGTGAAGAAACAGTAGGTAAACCCATTTATCTATTTCTAGTGGAAAATTTCACCCTGCACTCAGAGCTTTTCCATTCTGTAATGGAGTGGTTCAGCTAATACTGTTTCCACTGACTTTCCCAGAAGACTATTTCTAGTTTAATAAAGCTCACTATCGAGAAAAGTTCAGAGGTTTTTCTTTTGCGTAGTTTTATTCAATTGTTTTATTACAATTCACCAGCCTGTGCTAAGTCACATCTTTACCTCCTTACTGTTTACCCTACTACCTGATTGTTCCTATGTAGGCCAGCATTCATCCAACTTTGTTTTTGTTATTCCCTCTTATTCCCAGATCTCACACTCATTTCTACCCTATAATCACTGAAACCCCTCTGAGTTTCATGGGGTTATAGCCACCCTCTCCTTTTATTTTTTTTTCTCCCTCTGCCTCAAAATTTATTTCCACTAAATGGTCAGTGTCCTTTCATGGCATTATCTCTCTTGGGATAATGAATTGAAAAACTATAGGCCAACACTGCGTCTCTGTACACTGTGATGGAAACCATGAATACACATGGCACTATATGCAAATGGTGAATCATAAGAATGAATAATATCATCAGCACTAAGAAAAACTATGTACTTCTGATTGTGAGAACAGTTCAGTGAATTCATTAAAAAGTCCTTGAGGGAAACTTTGGCTTTTCTGCAGAACAAAATAACGTATTTGGGAATAGATCTGAGGTAGTCCACACAAGAGCACTGACACTCTTGCAGTGACCTAATCCTCTCTTTTTTTTTTTTTTCTTTTTTTTTTTTGCTTCTTGAAGAAATACCTGGACCTCAGTCAAGCTTACTTAAGCTATTACATTTACAGTCAACCTACACTGGTTATGCCCCAACCAACAAGGCACGGTAGATTTCATTCTGTTAGATCCTTGCTATGCTCTCAAGATGATTATTTTCCTAGATGTCAGCACCAAGGTAATATTATGAGAGCATTATTATTATTCCTATTTTAAAAATGAGAAAGAGACTCAGGAAAAATGAGGCTGAGATCCACATAAGTTAGTCACCTATCAAAATCAATTACCTAAAATCTAATAAATCCCTCCTACATCTGTACGCTTTTCAGCAGGCAACAAAGTTAGGAATTTAGAACACTGTTGACATCCTACCTCAAACATGGATAAACATATTTTATAGGCACTCCGCAGGTGCCTATTTTTATCCATTGATTGCAGAGACAATCTAGAAAAACTGATGCTTCAATTAGGTACCTAAAAGGGAAGAATTATGAAGCTCAGATACTCTAAATCGTACAGGAAACATACAGGCAGAAAAGGAAACTGTGACCAGAAAACCTAACTATGCGATCATCATTCTTCTTTCACTGAGTTTACTGTAATTTTGAGGATTTATATTTAGTAAATTCATGGATATACTGCCATGCCTTCTTTGCATACAGATATTTAAAGATTATCAGTATTTCTGATCCCAAAAGTTTAGAATAAAAAATAAAAGAAAATCCAAATACCCAAAGTGCATGAAGTATAAGGAGAGACATACTGACTGTAGAAGACAAAGTCTGGAAGTGTGTATTCCAAACTGAAAAAACTCTCTTAAATAATTTCCTGACTATTCTTGCTACTGCTTATAAACAGGAAAGGTATACAACATTAAAATAATGACTCACTTGATTGTTTATCAGAGTCTGAAAATAAGTTACCTCCTTTAAAAGTAGGCAAATCCATGTGGCATGACTCATCATGATTGTTCTTTAATGTAAACTACTTTCCATGAGGTGGCCAGTGTGCTTCTATGCATTCTGCTGTATTCATGATACTACTTACTAGCTGCAAAGTTAATTTTACCTAGAGTTTCCAGAAATAGTTGACAAAGACAAATTATCTTGAAACAGATGGACAAATAGGTTGTAGGATTTACTCACAAACATCCAGCTATAGATAATCTCAAGCCAAGAGTCTCAAGAAAACAGAATTCACCTGTATCAACTGGGTGTCAAGTCTTCTGGATCCTGTTGCTCCTTTTGAAACACAGTTATTGTGCAATACTACTTTGAATGTCAAATTCAAAATGCATTACTTGGGCATTGTGGAATCTCATTAGAAATGGTGAATACAAACAAGAAATTGGATGGGGAAAATATTCTTCTCTACATCTCAGTAATCAGTCTGTGAAAAATATTCAGAGAAATTTAGAGGAAGTTGACAATAATATCTTTGCTACAGATCCAGCTGTCCTTCCACATTTATTACACTGGGACTGAAGTCAAAGGGAGAAGTGCCAGAATAAAAAAGGAGGTAGGACTGTAAGATCCGCTCCTTTATGTATAAGTTTAATCATTTTCTCCCATCTGCCACTGATCAGAAATGTGGACTCTGAACAAAAGCTTCAGGTGGGGAACTGCAGAGGCAGTAGGCAGCAGACACTTTTTTAACTGAGAGCTGTGCCATTCATTTAAACTACCTGTATATGATCACGAAGTTATTATATTATAGAACAACCTTAATGATTCTTATGGGAAATTCACGAGAAATGCCGAAATGAATCATGACACTCTAGAGATTCCTGGAGGATTCTTGAGTTTTGACACTGCTCTGCAAGGATTTATTCCTTGAAACATTACCATGTCCAAGGTTTGTGGGCATTTTAATATGTTGGGTTGTAGCAGAATCAAACAGGCAAGTGGAAATCTAAAAGGAATTAAAAAGGTAGGGGAATCTGGAAACCACAATTTAAAAATCAATAAAAATCTCACTTCAGCTGGTATGAAAACACGTAGGATCCATACAGGGAAAAAAAAAAAAAAAGGTGAAGCAGCATAAATACAGGAATACAGGCTCCAGAATTACAAACTGAGATGAATCAGAGCATTTTTGGCCTGAAGTCAGGGCTGTTACGAAGAATTATTGCTCAGGATAAAAAGCCAAAAAATGTGCTCTGCTCTGTATGAGTTGCAAATAAAGAGAGTCCCTGCTGGAGGACTTCAGACTGGAATCCTGGTCCTGCAAATTTCCTACACAGACAGTTGGGTTTAGATAAAGGCTTGTTAACTCCTGTAGAGCATGGAAGTTCATCCATATCCAGAAAAATTTTCAGTATAAAAACGCTGGAGACACAAATCACAAAAGCAAAGGTCTTAGGAGGACATCTAACTGTCCAGGGCAATCTACGTCAAAGAACAAGAGAAAGGCAGGGCTGGATGGCCAGTCAGGTCTTAACTTGGCTGAATTGCTTCCTGGAAGAGCCTCTCTCTTCGTGCTCACCAAAGACACATCTGAGCTTGAGAACCCTTTCAACCTCAGTGCTGTAGTTCCTGACAGTAGAAGAGATGGATTTTCGTGTCATGGACTCAGGTTAAGCTGTAAAGTATTTTTGAATGGAAATGTAGCATAAGCATGGCAATTATCATGGAAAATTCATATGGCATATAGGAACTCAATGACAAACAAGAAAGCATGATCACTAAAGTCATTGTAGAATCTCCTTGTTCTATCATGGTTCCAGGCTAGAGGAGACAGATTTTTGTCTTCAGGGAAAACTTAGAACAATATTAGAGGAATAATAAAATGCTGGGCTTTGGTTTTAATTTGTATGTGGCCCCAGTACTAAAGGGGAAAACTTGCTGAAAGAGCATTTCATGAACCAATATTAGGATATTACACAGCTGAGTCACTGATTACAACAATTCCCGAGAAGAATTCCTAAAATAAAAATATATTCTTTATTATGTCCCTACTCATTCTTTATAAATATCAGTCCTTTGTTTTTTGTTTTTTGTGGTTTTTTTTGGTTGGTTTTAGCCTATTTTTAATTTATTTAAATTCATACAGGCATTAGTTGTTTTGTAAATGAATTAAAAGAATGTACAAATATATAAATATATACAAAGTTTATTTGAGAGGAAATTGGTTGACACCAAAATAAATTTTCTTTCTTTAACGCCTACAGTTACCTTATTTATAACTAGCACTTGTGTACCTAGGATATGTAAGCACGGTGCTTTGCCAAAAAATTAGTATTCAACCGTTTCAGTCCCTCATATATAAGTTGTTCATGAGAGTGAAAACTCCCAATTTTAGCAAAAAAAATGCATAAATCCAGTGGCTTGCATTACCATCTGCTCGATCATCTTGTCTGGATTGTATAGTGGAAAACGTCGGCTTTATAGAAACCACATGAAAAGATTCATATTTAATTCTGCCAAGATTTGCTGTCACAGCAGCCTTAGAGCAGATATGCAAGCCATACAAAACTCAGTCACTTTCTTGGTATTTTTGATGGCAATGTATAATCAGGAAAGTGCAACTTTTATTATAAAGTCTCCTGATAACTTGAAGAGAACTGGCTGATCTTTTATTTCCCAACGGTCAGTCCTATTAAGATGATCTACCTTGCTTATGCAGAGCTCAGAATATCCAGTGTCTGAAAAACAAAGGTCACAGGCAGGTTTAGAATATGTAGGTCACTTTTCCGCACTAGTTTGGAAATTTAGTCCAAAGATTGTTCCAGATATTCCTAGTCACTATTCTATTTATTATTTCTGTTTCAAAATAATTGAAATGATGAGTATTACACTGGCTTTCTATTGCAAAAAGTTCAGGATACACCATAAAGGATCCAGTATGAAGAACAAAGCAAAAAAAAAAAAAAAAAAACTCAAAAAAGCAAAATAGTAAAACATACCCAATCCTGTCATGTAAAGCAGAAGGTTCTCTCTTTATTATTTTACAATAATGCCTTAGCTTAGATAGCATAAAGACAAATTCTGTTCAGAAGAGCCTAAAACACACAGTTTAAAAACAAATAAAGAAGTTGCATAAAAGCACTCAGCAAGTAGCAGATGCAGGATCACAATCATTTTTTTTTTCTGAGTGCCAGATCCTATCAGCTAATGACAACTTATTTTCTAGTGTAGGGGTAAGAGCTCTTAAGCGTCACTTGGTTATTAAAAGACCTCTGATTGGAGCCAACTCAACTGACTGTAGTCAGCCCTTGTGAATATTCATTATCTTTAGGAATACGGTCACACAAGGGGAGAGGGAAGGAATTGTGGCAGGAAGTGCTCCACTGCACTTGATTTCAAAATGAGGTTTGGAGGCCAGCTCTGAAATGATTGTTACTCTACTCAAATGTTGTCAGAAATCACACAACACTTCCTCATCAGCTATGTTGGCGACAGTATACATGGTGATGTGTACTTGGATTTAAAATTAAATACATTTAAAAAGCAAAGAGGAAAACCAGATCACCAAACTGGCTTGCTTTGCAGTAAGCAAAAGTGAGATCCTTTTTAATGTTATAAATTTTAAGTTTCTGAACATCCCTCTGCATCACATGATCCATTGAAGCCACAGAAGTATTTGTTTTAAATCAGATCGGTGATCATTGTTATTCACTATTCTGCAATAACAGCACTCTGTGCTAGATGTTCCAGAGGAAGGTGTCACTTTGACCCAACAAGGGATTAGCAGTGCATGTTTTATGTCATGAAATTTAAGGTTGAAAATCTTATACAAATATTTATCCTGGTTTGTGTAAATAAAAGTGACATTCTTCTTTTTTACAGGTGTGCAAAAATAGAGTGAATACTGTTTTCAGAGAGCCAAGCCATAGCCTTGCCATAATGACTGCAGTTTTGCATACATCTAGTTTTTTATTTACTGAATTATGGCAGGGAGACTTGTTCCTTTGACCTCAGTAGAAATCCAGGTTCTGCTGCCATTGGGCATGGCAATTCTTATCGTCATTTCCAGCATCCATCCTACCTTTCTATTTCCAAAACATAGGACCCAGCTAAGAACTCAGACAAAGCTTTAGGATTTCTACTACCATTAATTTCACTACCTTGGCACATTTACTCATGTAGTGTGTCAGACAACAATGTGGGTGATCCATGCATAGACTAAAGATACGTATCCATGCAAAATGTTCTTACCACGTGTTGCAGGCAAAATCTAAGGATGAGTTGCAAATTTGATAGGAGTATTTGATATGCAACTTGTAGACGGACCAAGGCAGAAGGACAGAAGGAAGGGAATACAGCAGTGGTTTGCCCATTTCATGGTTTCATGGTTATGCAATTCTTTTCTCTTTGAAGGTCATAATTTTTTTTTTCTTTTAGGTGTTTTTTTTTATGCTAAGACTTTTTGTTTTTAGTATCTGAAGGGTGTATTTATGATATAAGGGTGTATTATGTGGAATATTTGAACAAAAAATATAGATTCTACATTTTCCAGCCATTAAGTGCCAAATTTGCTTTTATCTCTCTCACAGTTATGTTTTAGTCATAGTACTGTGGAACTTTTGTATTTCCAGAGGAAGTTTTTACACATGTGATCTAAGGCTTTTAGATAAAAGTGCTAAGAGAACTGGCAGGACTTTAAAGTGCTAAGTCAGGAATGGTAGGATATTCACTTTTAACAGATGGATCCTGTCCCATAGTGTCATAGGGAGGTCTTATCACTCACTGAGATTAAATTCTGATTTTTAAGTCAGGGCACAAAGTTGATGATGGAGAAAACAGCTTTTTTGTTTTGTTTTGTTTTAGTTGCACTTTCTGAAATGTTCCTGAATACTGGCTGACATTTTAAAGAACAGTCAGAACTACATCTCATAATGCATGTTCTAGTGCTGGATTTGCTTAATTTATTTTTATTTTATGTTTGAAATAATATTTCAGGAGTTCAAAGAAAGCTAAATATTGGAATTACAAAAATAGAATTCTACCTTTTTAACAAACAAAATCTTAAAAATTTAAAAGGCAGAATTTTTATACAGACAGTGTTTAGAACTACTATTTCTGATATCAGTCTTCATTGTTATTAAATATAAATACAGTTAAAATAGACATGAAATCCTCAAGGATTTGCAAACTAAATTACATTTGCATGGAGACAGGAAAACAAATAATGACAGCAGAAAGACTCTAAAATTCTTTCTAATGATTAAAAGTAGAGAAATCAATACTTCTAGAAGGAAACACTAGGCTGAATAAAGCTCAGGTTTCATTGAAAATGAGGAAGAAAAATGTATGCTGGAGACTTAAGCAGAAGCATAAGCAGGCAGAAAACAAAATTGATAGTACCATAAAAATAGTGTGATTAAATTTGTGAAACAGCTTGCTAGAATTCAGAATTTAAAAAAAAAAGGAAAGAAAAAGAAATTGAAAAGTCATATCATTCTGAGTTGGAGTCTACTGATATAACTAAAATAAGAACATGAACTGCGGTTTCATATCTGGAAATCAGGAAGAACATTTTTATGGCTGAATGGCTGAAGAACAACTTATGACAGCCAACTTGGGGTCTATTCTCTCTGTTTTTATATCTTCTGCAACCTGTTACAAAATTCAGTCCCCTGATTTCCCTGTCCATAAAAATTGAATCCTTCTTTTTTAGATACAATTTAATTTTTCTGAGAGCTATGTGTGCTCTCAGACAGGAACTACTATTGTTTTTTAACACTCTTTGAAAGACAAATGGATGACAAAACATCTAACCTGATTGCTACAAACAGAATTCCATAGGTCAATTTGATATGAGCATATTTTCTTGGGTAATGATGTGCAATGCTGCTGCCTCGCTTCAGAAAATATCACCTCTGTGGTGTAACTGGAGCCGGCGCTGGAGCATTAATCAGTCAGCACCATGTCACTTAACAGCATCAGCTCTGGGATGGAATTTGCTGTTGTGCCCTTCTCGGAGCAGAGACAAGTGTCAAAGGCTGGGAGTGGGGACTCAGCCTGTGATTCAAGTCCGGGCACTTGGAGGGGTGCTATTTTTTCTGCTAAGCAAGTCTGAACTTGCTGGGCATTTATTCTGTTGACACAATACTATTAGGAACAGAAACTTATTCAAGATAAGCTGAACAACTCTTTCCAAAACAGAGTTCCTTGTGTTGGCTTCTGAAATTTAATAGAAGGGGATAATTACACTAAATGGTGCTTTGTTTTGACTGTCTACTTAAAGTTGCCAGCTGTTTCTTAATACAGTTCTTTATTACAGGTGTTAATAGGGTTGGACTGTTCTTTTACCAGTGGGATTTTCTGAGTATGTGAAACATTTTGAATCTGATCCAAAATGACAAAATTACTTATTTCATCAAATCTTGCCTTTATATAAAAAATTGAAAGAGGTAAAACTGCAGAGCTCTCTTCTGCAGATGATTCTAATTCTTTTCTTCATCTACGCACAGAATGTGATTATTCTCTTTCTGATAGGGTAATCTATACTTGTGCCAGTTGTCCTTGTAATTAGATTATTTTTATTAGAACTAACTCAGTCATTTACCATACTTTCACAAAAAATCATGTGCTCTTGAATACCCTCAAAAAAACATTCAGTAACCTAACGATATTACACTGTACTTAGGACATGTAAGATGCCACAGAAAGCTTAGCAAAAGGATGAATAATGAATAAAGAGGGTATAACAATGTATTGTTACTTCTCACACCTAAGTCGGCAGCCAGGCCTTTTCTCCTCAATATCTGAGGCAGATTAAAATAATTTTAATACCATTCTCGACAACTATAGTTGGTGTTTTCCCTAATGTGCTGTTCAGGCATGGCTAACCCCAATGCAAGAATTTGCTAGACATAATCTGTGTCTTGGAATTTATTCTCTTTCTAGTGGGGTTAAGAAAGAGGGAGTAGGAAGGGGTTCTGTCACAACAGCTGGCTCTGAAGGAAAACAGTGACGGTTAGGTGGGAAATAGCTTGCGTGCTAAACTTACCAAAGGTACATTTAAATCCATAAAAAACGAAAAAACTGCTTGCTAGTGGATATGAAATTAGAATTTGAACAAGATTTTCATCTAAAACAAGTTGTAATAAAAGGACTTCTTAAGCTATGAAAATGATAATAATTATACAGAAATTTGGGCAAGGCCTGCCAACCAAACTGAGATAATTCAATGGGTTACACACAACTTTACATGTCCCCTCCATGCGCTGTTTTAGGGTTATGCACTTGCATTTCTGAAAACTCTGGCTATTTCATTGTACAGCAAAAGCCCACGTAAATTAATGCATCAGATCTGATCTATATCAATCCATGTTTTGGGGCATAGGTGACTGTAAACTGCATATTTGAATAGAGCGATGACACCAACATTCTGAAAAAAATATAGTAAATTGTCTTATAAAACAGGATTATGCCAGATCAGGTTGGATCAGGTATTTAATATAATACAAAATATTAAACCTATGTGAGATATATATTTCCTTTGATTCCATATTCAAATAAAAGTAAACGTAAAATCCAATGTAAACACAATGTAAGCACAAATTCACAAATTAAAAAAAAAAGGAACAAATATCAACTAAAAATAGTGATGGAAAATTACCCTAACACATCATATCACAGCAAGATCTCCAACTAAAGCAGAGATCATCTTCATAGATAATCACCTCAGCATGAGCTCTCGAGGACAGTGCTGAAGCTAGGAAGCCTAATGCTATTTTTGGATGCATAAATAGTGATATCCAGAGAATTAGGGAAATGGCCTTCCATCTGTACACAGAGCTGGTAAGACCTTTACTAGAATATTGTACCCAGCGCTAGTATTCAAAGAATATGGGAACCTTTGGGAAATTTTCAAGAAGAATCTTAGACACTCATGGTGTGAGGTCCGAAGAGCCTGTCAGGTGGAAGAATGATCTGAAAATAGTTAAATAGTTGTTTTTTTTTTTTTTTTTTAATAGACAAAACAGTAACAGGAACTTCAGAGCTGGAAGTTGAGGTTAGACAAAGTCAGACTTGAAATTACGCTATTTCCTAGCAATGAGGAAAGCATTGGAGCATCTTATCAGAGGATGTGGTGAACACACCACATATGTGTGAATGTTCCTCTCTAACTGCATTCCAGAGTGTGATTATAATGTGGTTAAATGTAGGATGCGAGTTTAGGTCCCAGATTAAGCTTTGTTATGGTCTTCTGTCTCCTATGGACCAGGCTCTAACCATTACACTAGTGAATATCATGGGATCAGTCTCTCACCTCTCTTCAACAGTGAAGTTTTGGTGTTCAGTTTATGAAGACATTCACAAATAATTCACAATACTGAGCAGAAGGATCCTATTTTATCTGGCCCTGCTAGCCAAATACATCTCACATCTCCTGGTTAGGATGCATTTCACGTCATCAGTGCTTCATGGGGACTCGGGTAAGTGAGAGGGCACCTAAAGTTAGAAAGTTAGAAGTTACAGTAAACTGTGCAGCTTTGAGGATCTAGCCCACACTGCTTAGTTACCAACCAAATACATGGTTTGTGTCCATAACACACAGATTGAAGAAAGAAAATGTATCCCATATCTCTGCATTACTGACACTTCAGAGCAATGTTTCTATTTAACCTCCCAGATGTATACAGCGCCTGACACAGTAAGCCAATAGTCTCAGCTGGAAACTATCCAACTATATGCTTTTTATATATGCATATCTTTAGGATGACAGGCAAATGCATTTTGAAAATATGATTTCTTCAATGGAATATGAAAAATGTGGGTACTTAAAGCTATATTGCAATATTTAGCATGTGTATTGATTTTGACAACCATAATATATAGTAACACTGGTTCACTGTAGATATGACAAAGTGATTTTCATATTACCTTTGTTAAATGTGATGCACACACACTAACTTTTATTTGAATGTGAAATTATATGGATTTCCAGAGTAAGATGGATGTAGTCTTTGTATTCATAAATGACCATAGGAAGCTTACTTTTATGTTTTTTCACTTATGGGAAGGCTTATTTTCATATACACATTAATCACATTAGGTATGTGATAATTCATTCTCCAGTGCTAAAATGAATTTCTGGGAAACCTGTGAACAGACAATTTGCCAAACTGAAATTAAACCATAGGGTAAACTTAGTCAAAAAAAAAAGTCACCCTTCCTAAATCCACACCTCATGCTCTTGACAGACTAACACCACAGTGAGATTTATAGGGGTGGCTATTCAGAACTGACCTACTGTTTGCTTCCATTTGATCTAGCAGTGCTCCTGTTTACTCAGCAGGAGACATCTGGGAGGGCTACTGCGCTTGCTGGCAAATTCTCTGCTGTGTCATCTGGCATAGCTCACGGTGAGGCATGTGGAGAAGGGGCTTCTCACCATCTCCCTCTCACCCCAACCTTCATTAACACCATTCGAGGTAGTATGTGGTATAACACATAAGGATGCAGCATTGCAACTCATTCCTTTTTCAAGATCACAGTTCAGCTCAGCCGTCAAGTTTACACATACATTTTTAGATCTGCTAGTTGTATGAAACCTACTGTCACCCTCCAAGGTAACTTGAACTAGTAAGTGGGTAGAACCTATTGCATATAAAGATAAGAATGATTATACATGTTATATTAATTCATTTGAGTCCACACTAATGCCATTGCCTCCACATAGCTATTCTGTCAAGAATAAGAATTCATCAGAAAATAACAATGGGATGTAGAAATAGCACTTGTTAGCAGATATGCTGACCACCTATCTTTTCTCTTGCTTGTGTTTCTCACATGCCCCCTCCTTCTTTCCCTTTTCACACTTGTTTTGGTTGTGGCTGAGAAGAACTAAAAGGAAACCACTATTATGTGCCCAGAGCAATATGGGGAAGAATCATATCAGTAAGTAATTCAACCGCAGTTCTCACGAGTGAAGGATAAACTAGTTAGATAATGAGAAATCAATCCTAGAAAGATTAGAACAAACCACCTGAATCCTCTAATTTCCTGCTAACACATTATGATCTATTATGCTAGCACTTTCTGCCGCTATAAGGAGGTGTAAGGCAAAATGCTATTGCAAAAGGGTGTGATACATACTGTACAGTAATTAAGATGACACATTACAGCCAAAGAAAGCTTAAAAATGCACATTTTAGTTACAGTTGAACTGATGCTGTCCTGAAAGAGGTTAAAATAGGCTTTTTCCTTACTGATGGTTCTTCTGTGCTAGTGAGTACAGGTTTTACATCAATATTCACTGATGCGTCTGGCATTAGCATGTGAAATTATCCCAACTAAATCCTAGTTCTCAAAGCAAGAGCATTCATATAAAGAACAATAGCTTTGCCATTTGCTGATCTGAACGGGCACGAACGGAATTAATGTTGAGATAAGGAAGGGAAAAAAAAGCTTCCTGCAATTGGCAAGTACTGTATGATCAAAGATTAAAATCAGAGCATAAAACTCTTGCAGATACATTCACTATATTTTCTTACTGTTACTTCTTCTAGGCTCTTTCAGTTAATCTTCTGTGCCTAGGTTTGCCTAGCGCTTACTGGTATGGCTTTATTTGGTTAATAGCATAAAATAGTAACCTAATTAAGGATCAGCATAAATGATTATTCCCTTTCAATTATAGTAGTGCTAAGTATGTAGAATTAGCCAACATGAAGCTAGTCCGCAGCTCTGTGAGGCATGGATCATCACATTCTTCTGTGTCCCGCAGTGGTAGCAAATGGAGACCCTATTCTAGGGAAAGTCCTGTAGGTGAAACTCTTTTACTGATAACATCTGATATTAAAAGATATTAACATCTGATACTCCTGAGGAACACTGTTAGCTTGAGGAAGTAGAAAAAGAGACACGAGCCAATATAACAATGAAATTCTATGACTGTTTTTTCTCCGTAATTTAAAATATTAATATAGAGTAGCCCTGGTTTAAACAAATTCAACATACTTTACATGTTATATACCTTATCAATTAAGCAAGTTTTAAAACTAATAGTTATGTTAAAGGTGGATAGAAAGATAGGAAATTTCCATTATTTGTGTCATTTTCCATCCTTTTGACATTTCTCCAAATGGGCATATATTTTTATTACTGATCTGCTAAGTCCTTTAGTTCCAAGTGGGCAGTGATTTCTGGAGGTGCAACACCATGCAGCCTGCATTGCTGTAAAGCAGAAGAATATAAGTCAATAGAATGTGTCCCTTCTTTCTTTGACTGCCTCATCACGCAACCCACCCACGAAATGTATCAAGCTCCATTTTAAAACAGATGAGAAAGCTAGGGAATACCAGGTTTAAAAGTGTCTATGAGAAGGTTATACTGTAATGAAAAATGATCGGGGAACCAATGAAATCAAAAATATGTCATTCAGTAAGGAATGACCATTCCATCTCCATCAGCCAGGCTGACTGCTTTATGCCATAATGACAGAATTAATGAATAGCTGTTTATATAGCTTTTGTTGTCTTGCCTCATTCCCCATAGACCTATCATAAAACATTGTGTCAGCAATCCAAAACATTGGGGAAACAACCTTAAGAAATCAATGAAGCAGAATTAAGGGGAGAGCTGGAAGACAGTTAAAAATATATTTCCCTTAGAATCTATCATTCTCCATCCTTGAGATGTGATTTAATCAGAGCTACTTGCCAAATTCGTTCTCTGTCTGCCCACCTGCTAAGTGCACCAAGTCCTGTGCATCTGTCCAAAAACACTGAGGCCTTTCTCAGCCATAATACAGAGGTGAACTTATTTAGTCATTGCCCTTCCCACCTCACAGGTAAATCGTGCAGTCCAGATACTAAAAAAGGATGTAGTTAGCACAACACTAAGCACTGCATTTGCTATATTTTAGGCAGCAGCTTGTGTGCTGGATTCATTATCCCTGTTTAGAAAGCTGTGCCCCGTGCACTCTCTCTCTGTGGAAAATTTAATACTCCCAGATGAAGCCTACCAAAATGTAAAGCCCGATTTTGGAGCTGAACCTCCAGGTCTAGAAATCTGATAGATCTAGGGTTTTAGTCTTCAGTTCTCAGTCCAGCTCACCTCTTGTCTCCTTTACAATTGTCCTTGCCTTATACTAGATCAGCCATGTGTATACTGGCAGTTGTGTTGACCTGTATCTCCTTGTATATTATCTCCTGGTATCACCTACCATCTAACAGCTGCGCTCACTTCACCCAGGGCTGAACCTCCCAGAAGATCCTCAGCTAGAAGACAGTGAGATCTGCAGGATTTTCTTCTCCCAAAGGAAATAAATAGCCGTGGTAGTTATAATTATCCCAGTTTTATGCAAATTGTTTTAAATTACTAAACAATCAAAGAAAACTACCACCTGAGATGCTGAAAAGTTTTTGACAAACTTAAAACCTGGTTATTTCTGTTCATACTGGTAAGCTTGGGTAATGTTTTTACTATTTAAGACATTGTATTTATGCTGGTAAGGTAGAAATGAGTCAGGGACTGTCCTGTTCTAATACGCAGCTTTTAAGCAGACCTGAGACACAAAGATATTATAACACACAACAAAAACAATTCTATCGCTTGTGGAGATCAAGACCTTTACTTACATGCAACTTAAGTGTCTAATTGAACCAAGCTCTCACGTCCTGTGTACCCTGTTCAGAGGAAACAGGCAGTTAACTGAAGGTCAGCACTCTCATATAACTGTCTCAGTAAAAAAGAAGATAAAATCTCAATCAAGCTGCTAGTTATTTAAGATAGGAAACTATGAGGGCTATTGTGGGCCATGTTTAGGTCATCAGAGGAAGTATTCAAGGAGCACATTCAGTACCTGAAAGACAAAATGTTAACCCTACACTATACTGATTCAAATCACAAAACAGAGGCTTGTTTTACTTTCTATTTTTGATTAGTTTCTGCTTCCTTTTTAGATGGAAGATACCCTTCATCCTGAAAGATAGTCTGATACTGTACTTTATCGTTTTGCTGTGAGTACAGCTGAGTGTTTAAGAATTGGAAAATAATGTTTTCTTTAACCTGATGCTAGGTAGTCTACAGCAGATAGGGGTGCGAAACTACACACTAACTGGTGATGTATGGGATAACATGGATTTAGGGAATGCTGCAAAGCAAGCAAACAAACAAACAAAAAGAATGACAGTATGTTAGCTTGTGGTTATGCTAGTCACCCCCAGTGGAGATGCTCTTGGCATGAAAAGAGCAACCAAGGATGCCAAGGAAGTTCTCCAAAGATAAGCAGACTAGCATCTGACCTGCAAAACTCCTCCAGAGAGGAAGGGTGAATAAAATATGACTGTCCTGCATGTCTGCTCTCTCCTCTGACTATTAGAAGGAGTTTACAAGAACAGAAGAAAAAAAAATCTTAAATAGCCATCAAAAAAATTGTTTGGTTTGCGTCTAGGCCTAGAAATGGACTCCTTTCTGTGAATAGTCTCTCAGAAAAAGCCAGATTGGCTGAGAGCATAATATTTCTATATGTGATACCTCAATATGAAGTATCTAAAAAAAGTGCTAGTTCCTGCTATCTTTCCCATAGGAGAAGGGAAGAGCTGCCCATTAATGAAAGCTGAGTTAGTGACTTAACTCAGCCAGGGCACAGCCACAGAGCTGAAGTCAGCTCCTACTGCGACAACAGGAGACAACCAACAGCAGCAGCAGCATCATAGCTGGCAAAAAGCTAAATTAGTTTTACTTTGATGCCCAAAGCCTTCATAAAGATACAACCCCAGGTGAATAAAATAGAAATTCAGTCCTCAGGGCAGGAAACCAAACAAAAAGGAAGGAAGAGGGTCTCACCTTCACCTAGGCTACTGCTCCAGCCACCCTTTTTCAGCTGTGATCGAGCTCCTACTTCTGCTCAGTTTACTACTACTTCTCAGAGACACCTTTCCATACCTAAATTTCAGAGAGAAATGTTTTGTAATCCCAAGCATCTAGAAAATGTTGTGGGGAGGCAGTTTGGGGCAGTTGTTCCAGGCAATGTTGTTCCAGTTTTAAATAAATCTCCCATGAAAACTGAACTTCCAATTTTTATTGCTAAGTATCCATTGGTAGGAAACTTTAGATATCTGCAAAGTAACCAAGCCATAAATCATTTACAAAGTCAGACTCTCAGGCTCTCTCTTTCTTTCTCTCTTTAAACTACTGGTACAGGGCTGACTTTTTATGCAGATTCTGAGATTCTGCATCTTCAGCCACTTCTCCATGAGATTTTTTTTTTTTACCCCAAGTGTCTTCAAACGTTGGAAAAGGTTGCCCAGAGAAGTTTGATTCTCTCTCTGTGATGATACTCCAAACTTGACCAGATATGATCCTGAGCAAAATTTGAACTTCAAAGTTGAACGGTTTTAAGCAGAGATTTAGAACAGATGACCTCCAGAGGTCTCTTCTAGCCTAAATTATTCCATGAGTCAATGTGACTGAATAAGATTCGTTATGTGAACTAGGCACTGGGAAATCTAAAAGAATACTAGTCTTTCTCAAGTCTGGCATCAATGTATGTAACACCCAAAGTCCACAGAGTTACCTGCAGGAATATTTGCTACATAAGACTTCAATAATTCAGTATTATTTGAGAAAATCTGGGAGCATTCTCTGTTTGCTGTTTCATTCTGAAATTTCATGGGATTCTAATTAATAGCAGAAAAGTAAACATATCTGACAATATTTTTCCTGAAACTGAGAATGCAATAGAGCATCTGCCACACATCACACTGAAATATAAGAGTTTTTGAGTCTACATAGTTTTCTATAACTTTTCTAAATCTCTAAAGAATCTCCTTAGGAAGTTGTGCAAGGAGAATAAAGTGCATAGTGGCAAAATAATAGTAGGTAATTAGCACAAAAACTTTCAATTAGTAAGGTTCTTAAATACATCTTTGCTAGAAATAGCATAAAAAGCACACAACAGATTTATCTCAGTGGAATTACCTCAGACATAATAAATTTACCTAAATTAAATGAATGATAAATGTCAGCATGATATATGACATTATTGATGTAATAAAAGGGATTCTAGCCACTACAAATAAGACATTTTTTGCAAGGCCTCTATTGATCCTTATGCCTGGGAATATCAAAGGAAAGATCTTCATTCTAGTATGAAAATCATTCCAAAAAATAATGTACTTAACTATCATATTCCCTATGTTTTTTACTATAGCTATAGAACTACTAGTATTCTTAAAAAAAAAAAAAAAAACAAAAAACAAAACAGTTGTTAGGTTTTAGGTTTGGATTGTGAAGATTCATGTTTGATACAGTTGTAATTAAGACACCATACTAAGCTTAAATGCTCGCACAATAAATACCACTCTTAGGGGTAAAGTTAGAACATTATGGCAGAGTTTTAAAGTCATCCGTGATCTCAGAGGAAGGGCGTTTCTTTCAGTTGTTAACTTAAACAAAAACAACTGAAGACTTCACACTGGTCCTGGAGCAGAACAAAACAGACTGCATTTTTACAAAGTGCGCTTTAAGCGAAGTAGCCTGGAATATCTTCTCTGTTGAACCAGCAGCCCTCATTATCATCTTTGGTCTATTGTAGCAGAGTAGACTTGCCCTGACAAAAAGAGATCTGAAGTTATGATACATCTGAGAGTTTATCAAAGGGAGAATCTATTCAGGCATATGCCTGAGTTGAGGTATATTTTCTCTGAACTGACTTGGTCTGTCCCTTTATGGCTCCATACCATCAATTGATCCCTCTCACTTGCCTCCAAGGAGTCCCATAGAAAAAAAAGGGAAAAGGAAAAGCCAACAGTTAAACTAGAAACCAGAAGACACAAGTTCAAATTATGTTTTGCCACAGGCTTCCTATGTGATTACAGACTAGTCAGTCTCTCAGGGCTTTAGCAAGGATAAAGACAGCCTCTTTACAGCCTTTAATATATTCTACAGAAAGGGAAACCAAATCTGGATGCGACCTTTCTCTATCATCTTTTATGTTGGCGGGGGTCATGAGGAAGATGTGAGCTCCCCTTCACTATAAGCTCCCTTTGCTCATTTCTCTCTCCAACCTTCTCCATCTCCATCCTCTGTAGTTTGTGTTAAATCCTGGTGACTCCCTGCAGGTTGCTGCAAAGCCTGGGGGCAGACATGCAAGATGCTGTATTAACATATCATACAGATAACATCAACCCTACATTTTTTTCCTTTCAGAAAGAGGTTTGAACATTTTCTTCATTTACAGATTTAGGCAGGAATATCTGGCCAGTGGCTCTTGCTTAAAATAATTACTGAGGACACAAAATTCTGTTCAGCTATACAGTTCTTTCTTATGTTTCTTTCATCAGCATCTCTTCCAGGATTTTAACTGTTCTGGAAAAAAAGACATTTTAAAAAGTGATTAAAATGAATAGAGAAAGCATCACATCCTGCCCCAAAACTGCAGGACAACTCCTGAAGTCTGTTAACTGACACTTTGACATTTGTGATCCAACAATCAGGAGGGGAGAATTGTCAAAAAATATGTCTTTCTATAGGAAGCCTGTTCTTCAAGCATCTATGGAAAAAGATAATTGATGGTTGCTAGCAGTTATGTATGTCCAGTGCCAAAAGGGTCTTGTTCTCAAAGGACATATTTTCTGAAGATTAAATGTCCTGAAAGAACCTTGAGAGGAATACTGAAAAGCTGAGTGCACAAATAGTATATTTTCCCAAAGATCCACCATGAGGTATACCTGATCAGGGGCTGCACAGCGATGTCCTTGGTTTGCTTAGGAGAGTTCTGAGGGCTTTTGCTGTCTCACACAGCTCTGCTGAGATAGACCTGAGGAGCTGAAGAACATCGGCATGACAAAAACACAGTCAGATTAAGGGCCAAGACAGAAAAAGTCGTAAGACCAAAAAAGAAGAGCACTATCTGAAATGTTATGTTAACTTTAGCTGGCCCTTTGAAATAAATGTGCTCTTTCAAGAAAACAGATGCAATCAAGAAAGCAGCAGCAGGAAGACACAGGTAATGCTGAAGCCAAACATTGTCCGTGCATGCAAGGCAGCTCAACTTTAGATTGAGCTAGTTACTTCCAAAGCTGCTTCCTGCACAACAAAAAGTACAAGCTGAATTATTTTTAAAAATAATTATCAAAGTAGAGCAGAGCAATTTATTCTGAATATTTCATCCTTTAATTTCTTTAATCAATTGTTAGATTTTCATGCATTTTTCCATTATTACATGCCTAACAAAAGAAATTTAAGGCAGAAAATATTATTTATTTTCCTTTGATGTAATTGAATAATTGAAGTTTCTGAAAAGTGCCCGAGAGTTGTTATTAACAGAGACTTTTAAATGTAGCTTGTAATATAACAGCAATAAGTATTTCTAGATTAATATAATCTTACTGAAGTATTTACATCAGTCACTGGCCTTTTTATTTTGTAATTTAGAACGCTGAAGAGATTAAGTTTTAATTCCTGCTAGAATGGTTCCTGTGGGAGCAGTTTCTATCAAGAGAACACATTGCTCAAATAGTATTCTGAAGGGCATCATTGCTTTCAAGGCTTGGAAGTTTTATTTTTTATTTTACTATTTCTTTAATTAGACCCACTTTGAGCAGGAGGTTGGATGAGATGACCTCCAGAAGCCCCTTGCGTGTTCCAGATTCTGTCATTCCAGTACTTGTCTCCTGCGCAAAAGGCAGTCTGAACAGTAGGAAATTATTACGGAGGCAATAAAAGTGACCTTATGCAGAGAAGTTGATGCATTTGAAAACACAAACTGTCAATGAAAGAGAAGAATCTCTACTTTCTTTTATTTATAGGTTCATTTAGTTGTTGTATGTGGTTTCAAAGTATTCTATATGGTAGCTGAGTGCCTTTGACTGTAAAATAGCACAAGCACTGAAATACACACGTACCCACTTAGCTAGTTGTGCCCAATGTGTGCAGGATTGTGTGTCTACACAGATGGATGTATATTTAAGGTTTAAAATTACATTGCAGACAAGGCATTAAAATTGCAAAGTGATAAACTGTGAGTTGACTTAAAACTCAGACGTATACAGATTTACAAATAAAGGGAGCACATTTGACAATGAGAATCACAGCCATTTCAAGCTGGCAGAACTGTACTCGGTAAACCTTCAAAGTTAATATATTTAATATCCATGTGTATAGAACTGCATGCAAGGATGGTTATAAAACTGAATGAGGAATTGTTCAGAGGTAATAATAAACAACTAAACAGATAAAATCTACATCTCAGAATAAAACAATTTCAGGTTGTCAGCTAATCTAGGCAGACTTTTATTTCCCTCTATTTCCTCCCTCTCTGTTCTACCTCCCGCATTAAAAACGAACAAACAAACAAGCAAACAAAATGTTTCATATCTCTACTTATGCTTTAGGTCTTTTAATCAGTATATCTAGATACTGCCCAAGAGAGATGTTCTTGCTCAAGAAGCTTCCTTCCTCAGCTTTGCAGCCTTCTTTCAAAGTCAGAGTAAGTGCAAAAATCCAAACTAATCCAACCGGTTATCCAGTTCAGCTTAGTTGACAGAAAATTGAGCATGTTAGAGATAAAGATGCAGCCACAAACAGAGGAAAATATATTTATGCACCAAGTGGAATGAATTACTATTATGCTAATCACAAGTTTTGTCGAAGTATTTCTACCTCAGAAATACTTACGTACCTGCTTGTAACTAGTGGTAATATACTACTCTGTCCCTCTCGTGAACTCTTAGAAGACGTATGTACTTATTTATGTGTACCTAAAGCTAGGTCATATGGCACAACTACTATACACATCAGAAAGTCTGATGAGAGAGTAATGAGTGACAAGAAAAAAAGAATTAGAAATTCTTCAAATTGTCCACAATTGATGTATGACTATATGTCTCAAAACAGCAAAAAGCATGGTCATGAAATGTAAAAAAGAGCTCATATAATTTATGTCTAAAGGAAACAACTTTATGACCTTTTTAGTCTCTTAATGAAAGTTTGTATGCTTACGAAAAAAGAGGAAAGATTAGAGAAGATGGAGAAGAGGAGCAAAATGCCAAATACACCACTAAACTGAGGACTTGGAGCACATAAGAAAAAAGAAGAGATAGATGCCTTTTTCTCTGATTCTGTTTGGGGGATTTGAAGCTGTGAGCAAATAAACTGTCTGCTGTGGGATTCATACTACAAGAGAAGTGGAAATTTGTATATTTTTTATAAATAAACAGGATGGCAATGATCAGCAGTTTAGCATCCTAACTAGAAATGGCCTGACCTCAAATTTGGCTAATCACTGAGGTCAGCACAGTTCACATCAATATATTAAAACATAAAAGTCTGATGTTGTGCCATTACAGAAGGATTAGAACATTGTTATGCAGTTTTCTACCTTGTTTCTGTTTTTCCACATACAGTTTTGGTCAATACTTGAGTACTATTTTTTTCATACATCAAATTATACCCATAAATATAAAAAGTACATCTGACAGTAGATCCAGACAGAAGAACCTCAGTGAAGTTTTACACAATTACTATAATGATTTCTATCTACTTCTATTATTAACTATGGTACAGTACTGGAATATTTCCCCTTCAAATACCAAATTTAACAAGATACAAATGTTCACAACAGTTTAGAATGAATTATTTGATGCAACTATTTCTCCATTATAAACTTACATCAACACTCTATTAACATTTTTAAAGTTTCAAAATTTCTCTTATGTGAAAGAAAGTAGAGGAAATTGTACTTCCTTAACTTTTAAAAAGTTGATGAAAAGAAAAATTTGCCAATTAGAGGCCAGGTGTTCTATTGTATTTTATTAATTTTATTGATTTTATTGATTAATTTTTATTGATCAAAAAGTTTATATAGCTTATTAATGGATTTATATTACTGACTTTAATGGGAGACAAATGAAAAAAGGTATCTCAGGCTTTGAGATCAAACATTTATTTATATTAAAATTTGTGATTGGATTTGAGACAGTGGTAAAATGAAGTCATATGTGAATTATATCCTATGGATAGACATGGATTTATGGAAACAGAAATCCATATTTGAATCATTTAAAGAAAATGCATGGCAAACAGCAGAGCTTTTCAGTGTTTTCTTTGTACAGAGAAAAGACAAGTAAAGTTCACTTTACTAAAGGTTACCAAGTCATCACTGCACTCACTTCTCAAATACTCTCAATAATTGCTGAATATAGCAGCATCAAACAAATGGTTGCTTAGTCAGCTGATTATTATATTTTCTTTTTCATGTGTAAATTTATGTCAACATGTCATCAAAAGATGTTTTATTCTTCAATGTGTTTAGAGGACTGTTAGAGGAGAGTTTTCCTTTTTTTTTTTTTTTTTTAACAAAAATATTCCTCACCTGACTCTGTGAAAATATGAAATTCTGAATATATGTAATATTAAAGATATGAGATCTTGCCTCTCTCTAAGATTTAGGAAGTTGCAACAAACGTCATTCATAACTGAAGTGCCATATGCTCTTTCCATGTGAACTTTATTCATTGCTTGTTTTGCCTGTCGCTGTATGAAAGTTCAGTTTATTAAATTTTGTCTAGCTTGCAGTAACATTCTTGTTACAAGAGATAATTTTGCACATCATCTTTTAACCAGTGTTCCAGAAGATAGTAATGAGGCATTGTCTTAGCTGACTGCATAAAACATCCCTGTGAAGTGCAAACTACAAATAGTTACAACTTGGGAGACAGTAGGAAGACTTCCCAGGCAGGAAACATTGTGTATAGGGACAAAAATCCTGCAAAAGGCAGCAGCTTAGAGGATATTTGGGAGGAGTTTACTTCCAACAGACTCTTTCCCTCTTACCTCCTCTTAGGTAATTAGTAGAGAGAACATTATAAAATAGACCCTATTAATGTAATTTAAAACTTTGTTTCTGAGGCAGAAGGAAGGGATAAAATTCTTAGTAATTACATTGTCTTAGCACCATTTGGGGCAGAGAGAATTGTTTTAACCCGTTGAAAGATAGTTACTCAAAACGGCTTTGGCTCTTCAGCCAAGGAGGGAAAAAGAAATGATAGTGTGGGAGAAAGAGTCTCAGGAGTCAAGAGGATGTCCAAGCCACAAATGCATTCCAGTAGATCACTAATGAGCGAACATTTCTCATGTCTTACCGCCTGCTATAATCACTCATTTGATTTAAACAACATTTGGTTCCAATGTGTGTTTCATTTCCAGAAGGCGGGTAAAAGTCTAGCTGAAAACCATATTCAGTGATGCCTTTGCTGTTTTGATTAATTTTTAGGCAGGATGACTGTGGTTTGGGTTTCTTTGAGCACTGGCATGAACAGTTTCCACAGCTTGGCTCTCCATTTACTACAACTAAGTCTTGTGGAAGCTAGATTCCATGTTAAAACCTGTTTGAAACTCAGAATTTGATCTCCACAGGAAATGCTGACATTTGGGGAGGGAGAATAAGGGGCAAGATGAAATTCAGATTGAAAACTAATCATTTTCTGAACTTTCTTTAGGAGGCGTTTCCAGGGGGTAAAAATTGCTTCAGAAAGAATGAGCATAGGCTCTGAGATGATTGACTCTGAAAAACAACCTGGGTGGTCTCTGGAAACTGGGGGCCATGAGCTCATCTAATTTCAGAAAATTCAAGATAGCCTGAAGCATCCAATGTGTTGAGAAGAAAGTCCAGAATCCCTTGACACCAGCAGCATCCTGCAGCATTTCCAATTACATGGCAGGAGGACATGAAAAATCTGGCAGGAGGAAATGAAAAATCTCTGATCTTTTAAGAAGATTTAAATTTTCTAGTGCCAGAGTTGGCCAAAGTGTCCCAGTTCCTTGAATATGCAGATCCTGAACTTTTAGGTTTCTAAATGTCCTGCTGGACAGACATTGGAAATTCAACCCTCTTCAGCCACCATGATAGTTCAGTGTGCTGAGATATTTTGTTGTAGAGCAAATATTTGTGAAGGAATAATTTTCAACCATGAAATATCAGGAAAAATATTGTTGATGTACATTGGCTGCTTTCAAGCATATTAAGGACCCTATTCAGCAGGATTTGCATTAGTCTGCGTGAGATGTCATTTGAAACTCTTTTGTATTGTAGGAATCAGTCCAGGGAACACACAATATAAATGTACAATTCTTGCCTGTGGCTCAAGAAAGTGAAATTTTCAAAAATAAAGTTTATCTAGAAACAAAGGTCCTCCTATCCCATGGGGAGGAAGGGGGAGAAATGAATTTTTCCCCCTCCCAAAAGATCCTCCCTCCCACTTTTCAAACTTTCCTTGAAAAATACCATTCAATTCAGCTTCGGGTGCTGATCTCATTTCCAAAGAAGTAATCAAGAAATAGACTACAATAAGTAAAAGAGGAAAGTCAAGAAAAATGTCTTCTCTTTAGTCTCCTCCTTTCTGTAAAACAAGTCAATTAGTTTGAATCTTTACTTGTCAGCCTGCAAATCGTGGCTGAAACACATAAAAGCAGACAGAATACATTTCTAATCCCAAGGTGATACACAATGGATAATTTTACTTTGATTACTTTGAATTTAAGATAGGCCAATACAGAAGCACATCCCCCACTAAAGAGGGAAAGGTCACTTCTTGACAAATAGCAATTCTGCTGGCTCTATGCCTACAGCAGTAAATTGTCCCCCGTTCCACGCAGTTTTCTTTGGTACTGATGGACTTGCTCATCATGGAGTGACTTGTGGTATTTTTACAGCAACTGAAAGTATTAAAATATTGTGTATTTTAGATCTGCTAGCAAAGCTCTTCTTAGCCTTGGTACCAAGGTAGCCACGTGCTGTGAATACACACTTCTACTTCCAGCTGTGTCTTCTCTTGGAAATGAGGAATGAGGCAATCAATCAATTACTCTGTTCATATAGCTCAGAAAACTGTCTTCCTGTTGAGAACAATAGGCGTCGTTCTTCACTTCATTATACAGTCTTTTTGCTGGTCTGACGCTATTGAGAGACTATTTTACTACTGCAAAGCTACAGCAATGCATAGAATTAGTCCTTGCACATCCCAGAAAAAAAAAAAAAAAAAGAATTTGGAGTAAATTCTTCTTTAAAAAATCAATTTAAATCTTTTTAGGATTCTGTTCTTATCATATTTCATCTTGTTCTCTGCAATGCAGAGACATGGAAAAATAGTTACAGGTCCTGACGTTTTTTCCCCTAGGATAAATTCAACAAAGTGGATTCATGTTTCACGTTTTGAAGCCACATCCAATCTCGAAATATCCATTCCTTTATGCTCTCACAGTACTGCTATATCCAATTCACCTCTAAATAGAACAATGATATGTCCTTGATTTTCTCTTAATTAAACAGAAAAAAGTTTTAATTCTACCCACACTACGTAGTTCAGATTAAGGATCTAATTTTGGTACTTTCAAGATGAGAAATGGAAAATGCAATACTGCTTGCCTGCAAAACCTGTGAAATCACGAAGTACTGCAGTTTCTGAGAAACAATCTCTAAACAACTGAAAATATATGCATACCTACATATGTGTGTTCATGCACACATACACCTATATCTGTACAGGACTTGTATTTTGTTCCAACATGGAATGAGAAGAGTATATAGTATTTGGCTTTAAAATCCTCCTAACACATGGATCTTATTAAAAAATACCTCAATCTAACTGTGGCTGAGCAAACAAAAGTGGTTCCACATGACTGATAAAAAGCCCGATCGAGAATAGGAAAGAAAAATGTTTCTACTTGCCTAGCTGCCTCCGGAAATCTGCAGATCGAGGACTGAATTATTTTGCCTCTACTGAAGTGTGTGTAATCACTGAAGTCTGACCATATCTCCATTGAAATGAGAGGGAAAATGTCAGATGCATTCAGCTAAACAAAGCCCAGTGATTCCACACTGAAGCCTAATGAGAGCAATATCTAGACATGCCAGCCTGAAAGCTTTCCTCCTCTTCCATCTTGCAATCTATATTCTTCCCATAACGCTGTGAGAATAAAAAATCTGGAAGAAAAATTGGGAATTATGTTCAGATATCACCTTTGTTTAGAGGAATGAGCTTTAAATACAGTAACATTGGCATGTTCTGCCTTGCTAATTGTAATAAGTAAATATAATAAATATTTTATATCTTCCTTCCTACCCTTACTGTTTCTTCTGAGCAAGAGAACTTGTAAAATCTTTCTGAAGTGATTGCTGGAATGCAAAGGCACACCTACTTAACAGCAAAACGGACACTATACAACAGTCTGAAGTAACTCTATTTCTTTATTAGATATAGTCGTGGTTATACACCCAATATCTCTACTCTTCTTCCTGATAGTGCTGCAACACTGAAGCTTCCTTCACTGTGTAAGAAAGCAAATACCTGATGCTTAATTTACTGATAAAGAAATACAAACAGACTCTCTCATTATACGGAAGCTAATATGGAATCAAATTTTTCCAAACTTGGATCCTCATAAATAGAGGGGCACGAGGAGATGCTAAAAGAGGAGTGTAGCACAAGCATGACTGTAAAAGGCAGATCCGGACAAGCTGGTTAAATGAACCTATGAAGTTAAACGGGAAAGGCAACACATTTACTACCACACATTTACTTACCCTATATAGCCTTAAATTTCCTGAAATTGTTACTGATATAAAGGAGCTATTTCTGAAATAACATATTTCTCAGAAAGTTACAGGTATTTGCTACTTCAGAAATAATAGAAATGCAATTAATATTCAGGGCAGCATTTCAAATCAAGGATTTATTTTTATTTTTTGACTACTGGACTAAAGGTAGTGGTGGAGGAAGCAAATGGGAGAATGGAGAAATTGGGAAGAAGAAATTATGCTGTTCTCAAAGTACTTGTTTTCTCCGATCTACAGTTAATTTAGACATTTCTACTCTGTAGCGCCTCTTTTTCTTCTCTGTTATCACTGAGAACCCTTTCATCTTTTTCCTCCACCCTTCCAGGCATTGCTTCATTCTTCCTCTCCGAGCATTGCAGCTCACTCTTTTTTCTGCTTCCAAAATACAGAATCTTTACCCTTAAATGAGTCGTGTTCTAGTATTTACCTCACCACTGTACAAAAACTGTACAGAGATATGTAACGCACAGATAGTTTGGTGAAAAAGAGTTTGGAAACAGATTACAGGTAAGGGTTTTGTTTTTGTTTTTGTTTTTTCCTGCTGTTGCAGAATCTGCTTCTACATTTTTTCTTTCCTAGGAGCCAGAATCAGAATAGAAAGAGGCAGTAACTGGTTAGGACTGGAGTTACATAAAAGGCCTCAGGTATCTCTCACCCTAGGGAGAAAGCAAAGAGGCAGAACAACTTTACACAAGCTTTAGCTCTGCCTTTAAATCTCGTTTAACTTACTGACATGCAAAGCATCAACTTCCTCAGTGTAACTTAAATAAAAAATGAAATGACAAATGGAAAACTGTCCATCTTATTGGAAGAGAAAACTATTATCATCAGGATACTCTTTAGAAATAACCAAATAACAGAGAGGAAACAAGATAAAAAAGTAAACTTAATATTGTTTTTCAGATTGGCCAGGAACAGTTATCAGAACTGTTATTATTCTACTAGTAAATATTAGTCTTTTCTTCTGACACAGCAGGCGGAATTTCTCTTCTAGGGAAGAACAACACGACTTTGATTCCTTGATGAGGCTATAACGCATGAGGAAATTCAGGTGCTTCTTCTAGCAGCATTGTCACAAGTGTTAACACAAACTATTTTGAGGGTAAAAGTGAAAGAACGTGAGCATATGCTCATCTTCTTTCAATCAAGAATGAGATCAAAGAAGTACAGACATAGCAAAAATAATGTGACTTGGATTCATTACCATTAGGTTCTTGAAGTTAACTCATCTGCTGAATCTTTCTTACACTCACATCTAACAATTATACAGTTAATCCTGTATTTAAGAAGTCAGAAAGAATGGGAATTATTGAAATCTAAAGTGTTTTAGTGTCGGATTCGTTATCAACCCGTGGTGGTTGTCTGTGGTTATAGAGGGAATACTGAGGACATCCACCTCAGGGTCGAGAAGCACTGTGAAGCACACCTGTGAGATGATGTGCCAAATGACGTTTTTTGAAATACACTGCTGGTTCTTATAACTTCTGCCCAGGTGGAAGTTGTCTTATGTACCAATCAGGTTCCGGATATCACTTTTTGCCCTAATATGGTTAAACCCTTGCCCATTCCGTGACATCGCGAGATCCTCCGTCCGTTATTCCTTATCTCTTCTTCTGTCACATGCAACAGGTCTCGTTAGCAGTACGGCTGCAACCCCCACATTTTAGTATCTTTGTTTGACACCTCAAAAGCAGAGGAGCAATAAAATAATCTTGTAGGCTGTAGGAACTAGTCATGCATTCAAGGACAACATGATTTCTTGAAGATAAGCTTATTGTGCCTCTTTCAAACACAAAAACATACTCTAAATAGGAAAAGTACAAAGTATCATAAAGTAGAATTGCAGAATCACTGAATAGTTGAGGTTGGCAGAGACATTTGGAAACCATCTAGTCCAAAATTCCCAGCTTAGCAGGGTCACCTACACCAGGTTGCCGAGGATTGTGGCAGGTGGCTTTTGACTATCTGCAAGGAGGGAGACTCCACAACCTCTCTGGGTGACCTGTTGCCATTCTCATAACATACAAGACAAGTATTTTGCAGCCCATTTTCACCACAGAAATAAAAAGAATGCCAAGATCACTAATGAGAAACACTTATAGAATAGTAAGTTGCCTGGAAACAGATACGTGTATTTAAGCTCCTACATTTTACCGATAAATCTACAGAGAATAATTAGGGAAGAGAAATGGGACTTTAATATGTACTTGTTTCTGGAGAGAGAAAGAGCAATCAGTGACAGAATGAAAAGAAATAGTTGGCTATATTTATGACAAAAATATTTTGCACTCCCCATCTGATTTAAAGTTTGTTTATAACAATATTATCAGATAATATTAAATGTTGATATTATAGTTCATTGATATGTATCATAAAACAATTTTTAAAATGCCATAGATGCATTACAGAATTCAGCTCACATCTGAACAACAACCTAACTGTAAATCCTGTAAATCACTGTGTTCACTGGTGACTATTGCAGATGCATAATAATTTATAGAACAAATTATTCAGGACAGCAACTACAAAACATCTCTACTAATACTGATACTACTTACAGAATTCTATTAACATGAAGAAGCAGAACTAATGTACATCTGATTCATACTCTATAGATTTTACCAGTCAAAAGCAATATTTCATATTTCCAGTTACCATATCTGACAACTTTCAACAAGAGTGTTCATCCTTCTTTCATAAACAGAGGTTCTATAAATCAATTTGTTGCTTTCATCATTCATTGAAGGCTCTAGACCCCACAGAAACCCAGATGAGGAGAGTCAGATGGGGCTTCAGCAGCTCAGCTAGCGCACTGAGGAGATCCTTCACACCTACATCATCTCTCAGTGTTTGTGTTCTTAGAGATGCTCAGTGAGTCCAGCCTCCCCTGGTGAACAGGGCAAAGAAGGACATGGAAGACCTATACATATTAAAGGAGGAATTAGGCTGCACAGTGAGGCTTAACTGCGAACAGTTCCGGATCTCTAATCAGCTCTGTTCATGATTTAATGTTACTTTCTCGAAGTCATAAGAAAGTAACATGATGGAAATGAAAAGCTGATGAACAAAATAATTTATGATATTAACACAAATTAATTTGGTCTATTTTTTATTTAGATTCTTTGCTCAAATTATAAAAGGAAACACAAATCCAAGATCTTATGTTTATGGTACAGTTCAATTTTTGTTGATCTTAATGGATGATTTCCAAAGAATGGACTTTAAATAGGAATCATATCAGCTTTTTCAGCACACTGTTGCTTGAGAATCATTTGAGATTTTACACAGGTACTGGAAAGCTGGAATGTGTGTTCAGCACCAAGAAGTGCTAATTTGGAGAGAAAATTGTGGTTATCCTTTCCCTGTCCTGTAACTCTGTACTCTTCTCACATGAGGTTAGGTTCTGAACCTTAGCAAGGTTCTGACCTTGCTAAGAGATCTGTGTATGTAAGGAGAGTACAACGCCGAAGCTAATTGCATTATGCATATGTGAAGGGAAAAAAATGCTGTTAGTAATTTCCTAATGATATATTTATGTTCTAAGAAATTAGGTTTCATTCATAATTCAAGAATACAAATGCATCAGATCACTTGACTGTAAATCAACTATGTTCTACTAGAACAGTACAGAATAGCAGTTCTGTACTTGAACAGGATTTGCTTCAGGAATGAGGGACACAGGATTGGGACCTATTTATAGATCTCATTTTTGCTGATAAAATACAGACCCAAAACACATGTGATCAGGTGCTGTGTTACTCCAAGGGGATTACATAAGCAGCTACGTGCTTTTCCACAGAGCTGGATGAAAGAGCATCCAGGCAATGCTCTGGCACTGAGAGGGTGCAGCACACCTACCAAGTTCCCTGAGCCATGGATGAAAAAATATTGGCACTGATTTGAGAAGAGATATAAATATGGTTTACATAATGCTAACACAGTAAACAAGGGTTACCTTCATTCCTTCCACATCTCTCCCCAGGCTTTATAATGTACTTACCAAGACTGAATTTTTAGGAACAGCTTAACATTAAAAGGGGTAAGGGGGAAGACAAAGAACCCCTATGCATTTTAATTGCCAGTTTGATAATTCACCGGTTTTGTAGGGTATTACTGAAGTCAAGGGTCTGTATGATTGCTGGAGGTCAGAAAAATGTTAGGTGCATTCTTGCCTCAGGGCAGCAAATGGACTTCACAAACCAAACAGATAAGGAAGGAGAGAAACTCAGAGGATAATTTTAGCATTTCAGCGATCATGAAAGCTAACATTTTTCCCTGTGGATTCAATTTGCCCTCAGGATATTTAAGCATAGATCACCAGTTCAAGGATTAGTGCACACACTTTCTCCTCCCTGAGCAGAAGTCATCTGTACAGCTGCTGCTTTGGGAAACATTCAATAATCTTTCATTCTGAAAAGTAGTCACTGAAGCCAAGAAGTCATTTTTGGACATGCACTGCCTTTTAGCTTTGGCTTCCACACATTTTATATGTACATGGAAGGTACAGAAAAAAGCTTTGTAGTGATTTTGTTATATTTGAAGAGTGAAAATTAATGGAAATAACTGGCTGTAATTTTAAAGTCTGTTAATTCTCGAGTCAGAGCACTGGCAGGACATATGAATTGAAAAGAATAAAAGCAGGCAGATCTGGAGCTGAAGCAGGGCTAACATATGGGAATAGATAAACCTGTCCATAGAAAAGAAGGACTCAGGGAATACTGCCAATAGTCAGTTGAAACTGGCTCTGCTTGTAGCCTTGAAATGTATATACTGTCTGCTCTCCAAGTCTTTCTTTCGATTTGATTGCTTCTGTTTCCAGTCCAGAAATCCAATCAAAAACCAAAAGGCTATTCTCTTTTTTTTTTTTTTTTTTGCCCACCTACTAACAGGATGATCTAGAAATCTTATGAGAACTGTACTTCAGTTTGGCAGGCAGGCATAGTTCAAGCAGGCCCCAGTCTCAAACCCCAAAGTCAGTAGAAAAGCCTGAAGCCCAGACCCAAAACGCATTTAGAAGTCCCATGCCTGCATACGGCTCCAACGGGGTTTTTGATCAAGGAAGTGTAATGTGGCTACAGTGAGGCTTCAAGGATGAAGCATGCTGTAGGGATCAAGGATAAATGAAAAGCCAAATTTCGGAGTGTTTTTCCAAGCCAAACAAAGCCGCTGAACTTTCTGGGGTTTTCTTGGCACTTCTAGTGCTACTGGGAATTTGAATGGTGCCTGTCCAAGGATAATTGACTCCCTATGTGTGCTATTGTGATTCTCCAAAAAAGCAGCATTTTTCTCAATCTTTCCAGGCATAGTCATGTTCTTGATTGAGACTGGAAAGAGCAGGAAACACATGAGAAGTTCTACAAGACCTAGATTAACATCCATAAAAAAAAATCAGAATTACCTCAATAGCTGATGATAACCCAGTTATGTTAACAATTCATTACAAATGTGTGCTCCTTATTTACACATGGAACTCTCATTTTCAAATGAGCAATTCAGCCTCGTCAGAAAAGAGAAGATTTACATATCTGGTTTCTGCTATGCATGTTTAAGGAAGAAATTACTGTACTATACAAAAGTAAAAGAGCTCTAAGAAGTAAAACAATGTTGAAAATGAAAACAACAGTGGTATCATTGCAGGGAGTTGCTACCAATATGTCACGTGTTATCATTAAACTTGAAGCTTTATTAAAGTAGGCCGTGATTCAGTTGGCAAGAGGAGAATTTTCATTTACTTTAGTTTTGTTATTTCAGTAAGTTTGCCCCCATTGGTATACTCCTGAAAAGAAAATCTGGATCATCGAAAGGTATTCTAGTCAATATATTTGATATTGATTTCTAGTCAATACATTTGATTAATTTGAAATCTACATTAATCCTCAAGTGATTAACTTTTTTTTTACTCAATACCAAACAGTTAATTAAAAAACTTACTAATTTTGGGAACCTTTCTCAGCTGTGACCTGAATGAGCCAATCTATTTCAACTATTCTGATCATTGTTTCTCTATTTGGATCATAGTTTTGGATCTCCTGGGAAAATTTCTTTGGAGCGGGGGAGGAGAAAGACAGTTGCCCTAGGAGTAATTTCTGCTAATTAAATTCTGCTAATAACATTCTGCAGATAATTTTTGTTCAGTCAACAAAGCAACTGTTTACTGTCGGCTTTGAGGTACAAAAGCTCTAAATATTTTTTATTCTGTGGAAATCTAAATAGAAGCTCACCACAAACACATGCATTTGTTGTTAGACTGTAAGAATGCCTAAAGCATGCTTGGCTTTTTTGGTTTTCCTTTTCATGCAAAAGAAAATAAAGTGAAAACAATGAAAATACTCCAGTAACTTCATGAGATAAGGAATTTCTTATGTCCCCATGGGCATCTGGACCAAACACCATTATTTTTGCAGAAGATTGAGTGCTGGGTAATTTGCCTTTTCTCTTAACTATTATTTTTAGCTGAGAGCAGAGGAGAGGTGGGAAAAGGCTGGCTTAAAATTCATAACATCTTTGTGATAGAAGAACCCCCAAAAGGCAACAGCTGTTAAGAGAAGAGAAAACATTGCAGCTTCAGAGGCCAGTCAAGCAGGGTTTGTTTTTTCCCTGATCTGTCACCTAGACTAACAATGAGTCTAAAGACACCACATGAAGCCAGTGACAAATGCCAGGAACGCACGAAAGGCTGCAAGGGTATGAATGCACTGAGCCATTCCAATCACTTGCGTTGTGACACTCGGTCTGTGAATGCTGTGAAAGTTCATGTGTGTTACATTATAAAAATTAGGAAAGTGGTTTAGCTTAGGAGAGAAGGAAGCAACAGGAATGCAGTATTTCTAAATGGGGGATCCCACAAATGGGGGATTTGCATTTGTGTGCCAAAAGCAAGATCCAGAAAAAAAAGACTCATCCAAACAGCACTCATACTGGGTGAGAAGCAAAAAAAAAGACATAAGATAAAGGCAGTTAAATGAGAGACTGAAAGGCAAAAGCTTTCTATCTCCTTTTAGAAGGAGATAGAAAGCTGAGAAACAGCTGGCTAAAGTACGTGGTGTGATGGGGACCGGCTTGGCCACGGGCTCTCCAATGTTGCTTTAGACGAAGGATGGAGGAATTGACCCCAGCACACAAGGCAAACTCTAAAGTAGTTTTTCTCTTCACAACACAACAGATAAATACTGAAGCATCTGAAAACATGTTATTAAATAAAATCCAGACACTTTAGGGTTTAGCTATTCTTTCTGAAATCTCATTTCTTAACTGACCTCCGGTCTTGCCAATGCAAATGTCTTTTTTTCACGCTTCCATTTCTTAAGAAGTTCTCCTGGGCCAATTTATTTAGCGTACTGTCTCAATTTGTGTATGTCTCCAATGAGGAAAGAAGGGAGTATGGGCAACATAACCGGCTAATACTCAGGGCCTCTCTAACCACTGTTGGTGCTGGTGATGGGAGGAGTTTGCTTAAACAGGCTCGTGCACCATTGTACTTATAGGAAACAAGCACAACAATGTGTCGTGGTTCTGCAGAAACACAAAAATACTAATCTGCTAGAACATGAGTCTCTGATTTAGGCTTACCCTCACCTAGCAGTGAACTAAACACTTAACTAGAGGTCTCATAGTCACCAGCGTGTTCATGAGCTTTTCACAGAATCACAGAGGTTGAGGTTGGTAGGGACCTCTAGAAATCATCTAGTTGTTCTGCTTGCTCTTATACCAACCTCGGTTTCATTGCTGCAGTGTCCAAGAGAGGCACTGCTTACTTATCCTCTCCATTCCACAAAGCACCGCTGAACAATTTTTAAGCAAACAGGTGCACAATCCCTGTTGCTGAGCACTCTGCCAAAGTGAGACACAAGGCATCTTAGGTGGTAAAATCAGTGCAGCTTCCAGATATTGGATGCCCACACGCACAAACTTCTGCAGTTCTACTTGCTGTGTACTCTTATTATCTGGACCCTAGCCTGTGTTGAGACAGAAGAGTAGATTCTCCTTTTGTCTGAGAGATGGATAGTTGATTTTCTGCAGCGAGATGAGGGTGACAGGGTAGAAGGATATTCACATTAATGTTTCAGGAAGTCGGCTGACAGACTTTTTGTAAATACTGAAAAAAAACAAACAGATTAGAAGGTATTCTGGAGGCCATTTCATCCAACCTCCTCCTCAAAGCAGAACCAACTTCAAAGTTGAATCAGGCTGCTTAACACACTAACATCAGATAGAAAGAGACTGCCCAGTTGTTACACTACAAAATAATACAAATGGCAGGTAATAGTAACATAGATTCAGCTAAAAGCCATGACTTAATCTTTTATTTGTTTATTTATTTATTTTTATTTTTATTATTATTATTTCTGTTGAAAATTGGTTTGCAAAGCATAGACAAAGTTCTCCCTGTGAGACATAGAGTGTAATAGCATATAGCTTCTTCCTTGTTTTCTGCACCCTTTCTGCCAGCAATGTAGGCAGTGCAAATTAGTTGTCTGGCAATGTACAAAATGGAGAGTTTTAAATAGAAACTCTATTGTCCTTCTTAATTTTCCCCTCACTAAAAATGCTTAATCTTATCTACTTTCCTGAATATCATGAGAAGGTGTTGGTAACCAAAACATACCTAATATACCCAGTAAAATAAGCAATGAACATCAAACAATAATGTTAATAAAAATTTATGGTATGAATCTTATATGAAAATAAGGTTCAAAATATAGGATTGAAACTTTATGTCTCTAACAAAGGTAGAGCATGAACCACTCTACCCAGGGAGCGACCCTATGACTCAAGAATGCAGTTCTTTCCTCAGTTCTTTCTTGTGCCAGTGCACATGATAATTTGCTACTGACCTACTCCATTTGTAAAATACAATCCACCTTATAGTGACTCATTCACCCATTTTTATAACCCTATGCTTTGTCTGCATTTTCTAGATATTTTACAAATGCAGAGGACAAGAAAGTAAAACCAAGGACTCCACTTACCTACCTAGAGCAATAGCCAGGTATTTGAAATGGATGAGATATGGGCATACATTTTTCAGGCAGCTCAAGAAGTAAAAGTCAAATTAACTGTAGCAGAGGAGATGAAAAGAGATTGTATTTAAAAAGGCAGAAACAAAAACAAAAGAATGACCAAAAAAAAAGCAAAAACAAAAAAAAATCCCTAACAACCATAAGCTACTGGAAATAACTTATATTGGAAATATGTATTGGAAAACTGTATAACTGAAAAATGAGAGCATACATAGAAAGAAATATAAAATTATTCAGGAAAAGAAATCCCTACAATCCCTACAAATGCTATCCTACAATAACATTTTAAGTATTTCACAGATGAAATATTAATGGATTAATAACTGATTGAAGAGAGCTGAAACTTAATAATGGCCTCAGAGAAATGCAAGAATTTTCAACCATTAAAAAAAAAATTAAAAAAAAAGAATATCCTAAATTATTTCACCTGACTTTCAAATTGATGATTCTTTTTTTACCAGAAGGAACAGAAAAGTCTATGGGCAAGTCTACAGGAAAGTATCACATTTAAATGAACCTTTTCTTCACCCCAGATCCACTTCTCCCACAGCAAATTAGTTTGACAGGTTCCTGGCATGGCTTCAGCAACTTCATATTTCTCCGGAATTAACAAAAATGCTAATCTGGGTAGTTTGCTGCTGGTGAAAGTTTCTTAGCCTGGCTGAAGCTCCAGGGCTATTTGAGATAACATCATATCACTGAGCAAAGGGGCACCTGTCAAGAGCCTCAAGCTAAGGAAGGAGGTGGCACCTGAGGAACTAAAATTGAGATTTCTCTGCAGCATGTCTAGCCCTGAAAGGATTGCACCTTGGGAAGAACTGGGATTACTGGCTTTAAATCAGAGTTGAGCGGAAGAGGGAGGGGGACGTGGTGCATTTCTCCCAAGCCGCTTCCAACGAAGGGCGGGGATGGACTTAGATAAGCTTCCTGATCCACTTCCACCGAGGCCTTGGGAACAATGGGGCGATCCCGCAGCTTGCGGGCAACGGGACACGCACATCTGGCTACACCCCTTCCTCTTGCATGAGCTTAAGGCTAAATTCACCTAGAAGCCCTCTGGGTGAGACTACCAGCTTGCAGCGTGCAAGGAAGCTGGCGGCACTGAGAACACCAGCAATGGTGTGGGCACAGCAATGCAAAGGGGGAAAACAATTAGCAAAATCCCCATCAGCAGAGGACACAAACAGTTGTAGGACTCCTCACTGAGTCCTACAGGTTTTAAGTAGCACTCTGTAGTCCTGCCTGTAATCTTTTCAGATTATTCCAAACTTGAGGCTTGAAACAGGTTTATCTTGAAAATGGGGCCAAACCTGTTTTTTTTTTTTTTAAATCCATGTCACAGAGTTAGGGTCGCAGTTAGNTTTTTTTTTTTTTTTTTTTTAAATTCATGTCACAGAGTTAGGGCCGCAGTTACGCTATAACATGAAGCTGCTAGTGCTGTATCCACTCCAGGAGCCTACATGATTTAGTATGGGCAAAGCCACACAGCCCATACTCATCCCCTGAGCACAGCACTGCAGCATAGTTAGTACACAGCAAGCAAACTCAGCTAGCTTGGATATCCAGATAGCATGGATATTTGTGGCAATAACCCAGATTACAACACAGGAAGGAAAAAAAAAAAAAAAAAACTGTGAACTTGGTATTCAGGTATTTAGAATACTTCAAATTCTGTTTTTGAGGTAAGGTTGTCCAGGCTGCATAATTTTAACTCTTACTGGCAACTTACATGATTATTTTCTGATATGACTGCAATACTCACATGCCCTGAAATTAGCATGCAAAATAATCTGAAATTGAAAAGACTGGTGCCCTCATCATTCTCTACACCAGAAAAAGCTCCTACATAAAAGATTATAAAAGATTAAAAGTCTTGGATGTTGTGTGACAGTTTACACTAATTCAATCCCCTCTACTCAATAAGGCTACTCAATGAGGAAAACTTAAATTAGGGGGGGATCACTGTGTTCTTGTCCTGTTCTCAAATATTTTCCTATTCATCTGCTATTGGTCTAGACCAGGCACAGGGAAGGGGTCTGGTTGGACCCTTGGTCTTCCCATGGTAGTTTTGATATTACATAACAATATAATCTCTAAGGAAACTTAGTGTAAGCTCTAAGGAAACTATATTTGGCCTTACACTATACAACATCCATGTTCCAGATCATTCTAACATCACCATATATTTTATTTTATAGTCAGTGTGAAACCCCTGATTCCCACAATATTCAGAATACTTTTGGGATCAGCATTTGGGGCTTTTTTTGGTCTTTGTTTTTGAGTCCTCATAGTCTTCTTATTCAAAACTAAAGTCTTACATACAAGGGTTACATGTTCATATGACCCAATATGTGTATTTGTCGTTATTTTAGATAATACTGTGTTTGTAAGAGATCTAATCCTCATGTTTTGGGACACATGCCAAGGACCTACTGCCTAATGTCAGAAAGAAAGCTTCCTTTGGGCAAGTGAATAATTGTGTCTTTGCATGGATTTTGTCACTTCCTTCTAAAGCACCACAAGTTAATATCAGAAAGGAAATATTGCAAAATCCTGCTTTTCCAAGGATTAAAGATAAGCTTGCTAAATGTATCAAGAGACTAAAACAGAAGATAAAATCCTACTACATAAAATGAGATGTAATTCTAAAACAGAAAACGCAAAATCAATACTTCTTTTTTGCAAAATATGCAGTCTTTAGACCTAACTCACCTCAGGCATAAACACCTAAAGAAAAGGTGTGTGAAACAGTAGTTCATTATATATTATATTATTATATGTAATTATATATTACATATTATTTCTATGAAAGTATGAAGAGGTTCATGTTACAAATCATACTGTTCTGGAGGGATCAATTTCAATATAAACTGATGTAGTAGAGTAGAAACTCTTTAAGGCATTTGGTATGCAAAATGTTATAACCCAAGTTTATGGGAATTCCAATAGCAACGGTAGATGTCAAACCGTCAAAGTCGCTATTAGAATAGAAAATTTCTTTATTAGTATGGAAACAAGAAATTTCAAAACATGTCTAAAGAACAGAGAGACCCTCTGTTTAGCATCTAGTGTTGGACTGCCAAAACTGAAGTCTAACTAGGCATCTTGAACTAAAGTGAAGTTTTATCTTTGAGAAACTGTTCAGCTGGAAGGAATAATTGCTAGAAGATAGCCTCAACATTAGACATGTTATATCATGTCATATCTTAGAGAGCTCCTGAACCAACAACTTGGAATGGAACTGTGGGTCTATTGATTTTACCCCATAAACCTGTTTCTAATTTCTATCATAAACTGTGGTTTGACATTTATCTTGATAGAAAAAAAATTATACATATATGTATATTTACCCTTAACTTGCAATAAGCATGAAGCAGACTACCTACAAACTACTCCATCCTAGGCAGAGAGCCAGTAAGCAGCCACATCTTTCCTACTCTTTTCTGTCTTCTTACTGTTAGGTTTTCAAGACCAAGAATTTAACACCATATTATAAGGTCACACGGGCACTGGTTGCACTGAATGACACACTCAGGGAATATAACCTTTCCTTGCAAACCATAACTCTTTGAAGGGGGTGAAAATAGCTTAGGAGGCAACGAACACACCTCATCTAACCTTAGCTTATGTCTGTGCTTCAAATAAAATCAAGGAGAGATCTGACATTAAGTTTCCCTGGAGCCAAGGAAGCACTCTAACCACTAGGCTACCATGGACTAGCCAGTTTTGAAGAGAAACCTCATCCTGAGACAAAGAAATAGTCTCAGCAAACATTTGTCAAAACATACCTTCACACAAGGTTTCAGTTTCAACTCATCAGCATTTTCAAATGAAAACATGCTTTGTGGAAAAATCCTAGCCAACTCTAGTTACTTTTCAGATTATGGTGCAGACTAAAACAAGACTGAAATCATTTCTAAGGAAAAGTCATCTACAGACAGATGGCTGAGCTGTGACCGAGATTCTGTCTACACCAGTAGAAATCTGAAATAACCTTATGGAATATAGAAAGATAAAAATCACTCAAGTACTTAAACCACAACAGCATTAACAGTTCAAGAGTTACAGGCTGGAATTTCTATATTTCATTATTATTATGTATATTTCTTACGAATTCTAGAGGAAATACATGACCTCTCACACTTCACACAATATCATTAGAAATGAAGCAGACCTAAAGATGGAGGTTGACAGTAGGGTCCATGCACATGCCTTGATAGCTAAGTAGCTATGCCTCCAGATAACATTTATATAGAAAAGATCAATTCAAGGTAATTTTCTTTCTTCGTCTATGGAAGACTCATTGATAAATTGAATACAAAGAGGCCTTCAGCTTTATAGTTACGCTATCTTAGTTTAATAAAACCAGCAATCACAAATTTCTGCTTACACTCTCCAATGGTCTTTCAAGAAAAAAATATTCCAAAATGTGACAGAGACAGAACAGAATGAGTGGCATTACCAATGACTTTAAACTGGAGTAGTGAAGAAGGTCAACACTTGAAAGATGAATTTAACCTCACAAGTAAAAGGAAAGTCTACATGTTTCTCATGTATATCAACTCTGCTTCTGCTCAGTGTGCTGTGATATTATCTGAAATGATATTAGATTAATCCATTATAATAGTTGTATATCTCTATGTGGCTTGGCAACCGTTGACATTATATTTTCTTTGACTGTTTGAGAAACAGCCACCCCCTGACCAAAAAGAAAAAAAAATCACTAGAGCTCCACTGCATTAGCTATCCAACTTTAAATGACTTCCCCTGGAAAACACTTCTTTATCCTCCCAGCTCTGTGCTAATCTGTGCCATTCATAGCTTTTGCAGCTGAAAAAATATGGAGAGTAGGAGACACATTTGTATGACTCCTTTCAAGATACCTTAAAATCTGTATCTGTAAGTGGGAATGCTTAATTCCTTAAAAGTATAACGCCGATTTCCTGCATATTGCTCCTACAAGACCCAATCTAACAAGGAAGTTTAGAGCATACTGACTAGATCAGACTCCATATAGAAGGAAAAATGAATCTCGCTTTTATCTTTCTTATGCAAAGAGTTTAGTTTTATTTTCTGTCCATCTTAGAGGTGAATCTGCCACCTCCAAGCTACTATGGAAGAAGATTGCAAAATTGCTCAAGAAAAACAGGGAGGTTAGGTGAGTGGTCAGTTTCTGTAAGTATCTCCTTTTGAAGATCTTTCATCTTGGCTTCACTAGCTAAATACTCATTGCAGCAAAAGAGATTGTGTAGTAATGAGAAGGACTCTTTAATATAACAGCTGTGATAGACAGAGGCTGGGACTCCACTCCAGGCCCTATAAAATATACAAGTGCTAGGGCTGGAATTCCGTTCCACATTCAGGTGGCCAAGGTGCTAGTAGATGTGACCAGGTTTCTAAGCATCCGTTGTAATCAATAATATTTGGAAATAAACTTTAGGCACGCCAAATTGGACACCTATCCCTGTCAGCTGAACAGCTTAAACTCTATTAGGTAAAACTTAATGTTAGATACCAAGCTCCTCTGTTGAAAGCTACTGAATACTTTTCCCTGTGTCCCCATGTCTACTGTGTAAAGCATAATCTTAGATACTAAGGTCCTCTGTTGAAAGCTACTGAATCCTGTTTCCCATGTCAAGTGTCTCCTATGACTGCCCTACTTTTTACTCACTTTGCAGGTAGAAAGGAGCCAACGTCACTTCCTCTTTCTTACACTCTTTGTAGAGATAAGATACATGCAAACTAGGTCAGGAAGCAAAATAAGCTACAGGCACCCTACTTTGTGGATCTTCAGGAGGCTTCAGCTTCAGTTAGCCTCAAAGGTGTCAGGAATTTTTAGGAGGTGAGAAACAGGTTAAAATTCTTTCAGAGGAGCTGGGGCTAAATCTTCCCTAGTTTGGCCTGCTAAGGAGAAGAAAGAAGACATGGAGAATGGAGAAGGCAGTAGCCACACCATATAACACATAAATTACGAACCATAAACTTGTAAAATGATACATGCAGAAGTCTGAGAACAGTAGTGTTTGCTTATTCAGTTGTGACCTGATGAAGATGATTGTATTATTTGGTTACATTTTTTTTTAAAGATAAACTGTATTTTACTATTCCGTCTAAAGCTTTCTGTGTAGTATTTATATTAATATGTATTTATATTAATAGGTTCCACAAGAAAATGATTCCATTTTATTAAATATTTTTATTAAATAATCTCCATATTTTAATTAATTTTCATAAACATCATTAAAATATCCTTCAATATCCTTTGCACTAACCTACAAGAAAATATTAGTAAAAATGATATATCAACATCCATTTATGATTTGCCTAGCCACCTTCATGGCTTCAGATTTTATAACTATTTGCAGTAATCCCCTGAAATAAGGATAAATACAACATTGATTTCATACTGCCACGTAGTTTTCTTTAAATTGTAATACCATGTAAAAAGCACCGCCATATTAACACTATGCATGTGCTTCTGTTCTCATAAAGATTTTCTTCCTAACCAGAGTAGATCTACACAAGATAAACGCCATGATTTTATTATTTTGTAACACCTTAAATTGTTCCTGTCTGTTGAGATGTAAGCCTCATAACTATACTCTGCAACACTAATCACAGAATCACGGAATTGTTGAGGTTGGAAGGGACCTCTAGAGATCATCTAGTCCAACCCCCCTGCTCCGGCAGGGCCACCTAGATCACGTGGCTCAGGGTAATCAGCACATGGTAAGAAAGGTTATTGCATATATTCTTATATATAGGTGGAACAGTAAAAAAAAATGAAAAATGAGAGATAAAATAACAGTTTTCACAATATTTCCTAAAAAACTCTCCAATATTTTTTTGGTCTGCTCCACCTTTACACTTTTAGTTTCACCAGACAGTGCCATATGTAAACTACTTACCATCGATGACTTCAGACTGCTTTAATTCTCTTTGTAGACACAGAGAAGTTTAAATCGTTGCCATATTAAAGCTACTAGAAATGATATAACTGACATCCTTGGTACAATATCTTAAACAAGGTCCTTTGGAAATATTAAGTTTTATTATGAAGATATAGAGCCTGAAATCGTTATTGATGGTTTCATCTACACACACTTTACCATGTAATGGAATAATCCAGACTTTTGTAAAACCAAGCCTACCACTCGCTTCAAAATTACTCACTTTGGCTGTCTGGACATCAATCATGGACACGTCAGAATGATTAAAAAAAGATACCCAGAAGAACACCTGCGAGCTGTGGGAAGATGGAACACCTGCTCCACTGTGATTACTGAGAAAGGAAGCCAGCATATTTTGGTGTGAAACAAGTGTTTCTTCAGATCAAAAGTAAAGCTTAAAGACAGTAAGTTATTTGTGTAGAACTAGCAACAGCACATACACAGAGGGAGAACACTTGGGAGCGTTTTCTCTGAATAAAAAAAAAAAAAAAAGAAAAATCTCCAAACCCAACCCACTCAAAAACAACCCTGAAATGGAGGCTTCTACAATGATTTCAATAGACTCTCTGTAATATTGCAAAGAAAGGAGAGAAGTAAGCTTTGACTATAAAACCAGGTTAAACACATTTGAACAATTTTCTTCTTACTCTTGTTATCTGTCATCTGAAACCTCCACTCTTTTTTCCTAGCAAAAGAATCTACTGATATTCAGACAGAACCCAAAATAAAACACATTTCATCCAGAAGGTTTGCCAGGGGGTTTATATTACGCAGTCACACTTTCTACCCCTTAAATCTATCTAATTCTGATTAAAATGAATGAATAAATAAATAAAAACAACAGAACACTGCACTTTAGGTAAGACAGCATATGAAGCCCTGTAGAAAGTTTCATTAGGCATGGTTCATCTGAAAACTAAGAGCATAGCAGAGCATATAAGCTGTTTTAACAAACATGCCCCAGGAAAGAAAACTAAAAATGACTGGAGTCTTTACAAGGCACTGTGAGTTTTCAGGGGCATAATTTCTCCTCTCCTCAAATTGGCAAGCTACAGCTCAGCTTTTTGCTGCTTGCTGATCTTTCTGTGGAGATTATTTCCCTAAATTTCAGGATTCTGCTACAAACAAATCCTGTTTTCTGATATCACCATTCTTCGCGACTGGTTGGAAAGTAACTTCTTGAGTAAAGGAAAAATGCATTTGAGGTCTATCCTAGGAATGAAAGAAAATAATTATATGAAAAAGATTTTACTTTCTTTTCTTTTTCTTTCAAACTTGGTAATACTTGGTGAGTGCCTGTACTTAAACAGAGGGAAAAGGAGATAATGACTATTAATATATTTAATTGTCTGAATAGATTGAACAGACATTTACAGATAAAACAATAAACTTCCAAGATTTTTAGCACATTTGACAGAACAAGAGAGGAGAGAAACACATGGGTCTTTAAGTGACCCATGAGTGAATGGAGTATAATGATGTAAATTGCATTACTGTTTGGGAACCAAAATACCCCGAAACTGAGAAAAGTATTCAGAGCCAGCATTTTAACAGATAAGCCTTTAATTAAAAAGAGGTGTTTCCAGATACCTTTGAAAATGAAGCACAGGCATTATACTCATAAAAATTTTAACATATGTTATGCAACATGTCAAGTAACTTAGGTGAAACATGTTTTTACTTCAACAGTTATTACAGAAAAAATGGATATTTTTAAATTGTCCTTTTTACTCAAATGGCTAATCTTTAATAACTGTTTCACTGTCAGAGATCCTAAATACTTCCAACAAAAGGTAATAAAGTCAAGTGGTATTTCAATTTTGCTTCTCCTAAACATCTACATCCTTGTTTGCATTTTTTTCCTAATATAGCTGCATGTATGTTACCTACACATGCCTACACCTACATGCCTACAACTAAGTCTGAATCATTACAAAATTATAAAACAACAAAAAATATATATTAAAAATAACCCAACCACTGGTGCAGTGCCTTCAAGTTAGCATTGCTGGAACCGATCATCCCTAAAAGCTATGATACTCTGGATTGCTGTTGCTTGCAAAAATTCTGCCATATTAGCTTTCCTTTTGGATAACCAAATTTTGACGTAGAATGGATGTGACAGGACAGATGAGAAAAGCTAGAATATATTTTATATGATCCTATTTTCATTGATTTAAAAAAATATATATAAACAGATTTTTACGATTGCTACTAATTCTAGCATCCATTCACCACTTTTTTTTCTGCAAGTTTTAGATCTGGTAGTGTCAGGTAAGTTAGCACTTGGACACCTGTATTTCTTGAGCCCCTCACACCAAGGGCTATGTCCATTTATGCACAAGTGTGTGTTTTGCAGTGAGCTCACATGTACCGGTCGTCACTTTATCACCTCGTGTAGACTCATGCCGCTGCAGTCCAAAGCAGAATCTTAAAGCTTCCGTTCCAGGGAAACTCCTTGGAGTGGAGAAAACAGCTCACTGTGTCTTATAAAGTTGTGTTGTATTTTTTTTAATTGCACCACATAATTCTGTGGATAGTCTTTGAAACCCACTGCCTACATGGGTTTCAGATGGCTTCCACAGAGGTGTGCATGTTACACATAGCAGGAACTTATTCTGCATCAGACCAAGGTCTCCTTTAGCCCAGCACCTTGTGCCAAGCGATGGAGTCAGCTCCATCACTGGTGGTTAACCTGCCCTCGCTGGGGCCAAGCTGAGCATCATGGACCTGGGAGGAGGAAGCTGGACAGGAGGAATCACACCTGCTGCAGGTCTCATTTCCATGCCTGGCCCTGTTCTACATGGGCTGATCCCCCAAATGGTGTCCACTGGCTCCTTGGGTGCTGTCAGGTGGGTGCTATAGCGATGTCCTGCCCAAGGTTGTTGCTGCTTCCCTGTGATTCAACATTTGGTTCCCCTGTCCAACATTTCATTTGTTTTGATCTTGACCTTCCTGTTCCCTGTGCTTCCATGTGGCTTTCCAGCATGTTCAGCTCCTCCTGTGCTTCTGGAAGTACCTGAATCTGGTGACACTCAAGCAGCTACTCGGCTGCACACAAAACCCTCCATCAACGTCAGTGGCGCCATCCCTGCACTCTAAGCTGAACCTACGTAGAAATGCCACAGTGGATTGGATCTGTGTGTGCAATCACCACCTAGATTCTCTTTCCAAAGTGGTTTCATAGATCTTCATTTGCAAACAACATTAATCAGACCCGACTCCTCTAAACAGAGGACAGCAGCGATAGGACCTTTGAGACTTCATTTGTATCAAAGGTGAAAACTGCTAAAATAAGTTTTCTCAAGTAATCAGCCCCAGCCATAGTAATCTGTTTCTAAGCAGGACTGTGACATATGTGCAGTTTTATCAACATAGCAATAAACTGTACATTTTGAGTGCAGCACAAGGATTAGCACCAGCCTGTGTGTTAAAGATTGTAATATATGTGGTTTCTCCTTGTGGCACAATGAATATTGCATTTCTTAAAGTCGGGTTATGTGAGTACACATGAATACTTAATATAAATATGGCCTACATACTAAAATGGGCAAAACCTGACTATTCCACACAGAGTTTAACATAGAAAAAGATTCCTGATTTCCTTTCTGTTCACTGTTAAATAAATATACTGATTAGATTAGTATCTTTAAATCTTACTGGTTTAGATGTGACTAAAATTGCTGCAGGGATTAGTTTAGATTTGATATGGAATGAGAAAATGTCCAAAAATGATCCTAATTTTCAAGTAGATCCATAACTGGTTAAAGATAAGCAAAACAGCTCTCTCAAACTTCTCAGCATTTTCTTTATTTTTTTAAATCAACTTTTCCTGGACAAATTGCCTCACGACCAGTGACAGGAACTGCTAAATATTTAATAGTAACCCCTTAGAATTATACAGCCAGTTATGTTTTACTTAATAAGCTTTCTGGCTTCCTTGGCCAGATGCATTACTCTATACTCTTTAAGATTCCTGTGTTCCTTTCATAAATCTAGTTACAATATGTTTCATGCCACTTAGCCCTGTTCTTTGTACACAGAACTGTACCCTGGAGGAACCGTATGTCCATGGACTTCCATTCATCCTGGTATACAATGTTTTCTTCACCACTGATGTGTCTTTTCAAAGCTCAGATCCCCCCACACAAACCGCAAATATAAGACATAAGAGTCTTAACCAAATCAGGTTATTAGTGCCATGCTTCCTGTTTCTAAATACTGAAGTTATTTGCCCAAGTGGCTGTTTCTGAGTCACATTCCTCCTTCTTAATCATGTTTATCAACTGTTTAGGCTACAACAGAAAATCCTTTAAGCATGACCTTGTCTCCTGAGGCCCTAATTCAGCAACACATTTGAGTATGCACCAGCATGCAGCCTCATTCAGTGAAATGCCATCAATTTCTTTGATAAATACCATGTACCTAGTACAATCGGCATGCTGAAATGGGACTGTGCTATCTCATCTGCCCAGAAATAATGTTTTTAAGCCAAGTTAAAACAGGACTATATAAGAGAAAGTATGTTCATGAAAGATACAAAGCTTGTGGGAAAGAACCTGCATATTTATGAATGACTGCTGCTAATTAAGAAAGTCCTTCTCCTATTATAGATTTGAGCAGAGATGATTCAGTTCAGATTATTGCTATAAGTAAAGTCACTGAAAACAGATAATTCCCTAAAAAAAAACAAACCTAGACACTACAATAGGTATTCCATAGGAACCTACATTTCCAGTAGTCTTGACTCAAACAATATCTGAGTCTGACAAAGCAAAACCAGACAAGATTATGGACTTTATTTTTTGTCTATGTAAATTCTTCTCATAGGTCCATGAAACATAGTTCTTAGAACTATTTTGGTGAACATTACAGGAATTAAATAATCTGAAACCCTTGGTTATAGACTTTTCTTGATTTCCTGCCATTTGTCAGAATAAGACACACAAAGACTGCCCAGATAAAAGACTGAAGAGCAGAACAGGGGTAAATATTCTATAAAATCTACATGAAAAAGCTATTGAATGATTCCTGACAGACTACGGCACCTATGGAGACAAAGTCAAAGACAAAAGGGTCAGTACTTACACGATTAAGTGTTTCAGAGTTCTGCTTCACAAGGCCAATGCCAGGATCAATCTGCTAAAATTTTGACAGAAATTAGTGATTATTGTTGAGTCCTACTAACATACAGAGGGAAAACGCTATATATGTGTTTTTAATTTTAAGTGCAATTTTATCCTTTATGCAAGTTTCTGTCCTTACGTAAGAATGACATTCATGTTGCCAAAGGTGATGATAACTCTCTTACCTTGTGATGCTTTTAGGCAAATGCACTTTTCTAATAGCCTTTCAAGACAGTTGGCAAATTCCAGTACACAGAGAAATATTCTGTGAAGAAGTTGCCTTCTATTGTTTCTTATGTAAGAATATAATTCTCTGGTGTAAGAAACTTATGTACTGGAATGAATAGACTATACATCTTAAATGGTAAACTCTATAAACCAGTCTTGCGATAAATGCAATTTGAGGTTTTATCAAGTATCTGGCAGTAAGTAAAAACAACCACTTTGGTGAAAAAAAAAAGGATAGATGGCATAATATTGTGCAGAAAACAGTGCTGAGGCCAGAGTGCAAATGGGGGAACCTGCATAGCTGATAGCTTGGAACATTCGGACAGAATGCTCATTATGCAGTCTGTACCTGCAGATGAGGATAAACCAAGTGAAACCATGTGTCACAGTGGAGAAAAATGCAACACAACTTTATAGTACAACACAGCGATGAGTATAAATGATGCAATTGTGTAATTCATGAAAGTAAGCGAAAGAACAAGGATTAGAAAGATGAGTGCAGGAATAGACAATACAAGTCTGGTGTCCTTCTTTTCTCTCTGTGTTAGACTATGAAATCTCTCTCACTGCTCTGCTTAACAAAACAAAAATCCAACAGCTCAAACAACTATCAACCATCTCGATTTAAGATATGAAACAAGTCAAGGTGACTTCCCTACATCTCACCTAGCCTCGCTGTCTTGGGTAGAAAGGATGCTCAAGGCTGCAGAGGATATATGAGAGAGCCTAGACCGTGATATATAGAGTCATAAGTATTTTGGCACAGAGGTGGTGGATCAAAGCAGTTTATGCTGATTTCTCAACCTCTACAATACAAAAATTTCCTAATTTTTACTTTCAAGGTGTCCTGTACCAAGTATTCTTAACATACATGCGATTTGAAGTTATCTGCAGGACTAGTTGTCAGTTTGGACCCTATATACTCCCAAGGAGCCAGAATGTACTTCAGAGATAACTGGAGCAGAACTTCCAGATTAATTTCCCATAAAGTAATCTATCTAGTTTGTGTATACCAGCATTTCTCTGCAAACCCAGCACAGCAAGTGGGGCTGATCAGAACACAGGCTTCAAAATGGGATATTGTTCCAAGTCAAACTAATCTATATGCAGGTCAGAGTGTTTCAAAGGATGGATAACTTACTATTGTTGTGTTTTAAAGATGGCCCCTTAGTTTTCCAAAATGAAGACAGAAAAAAAAAAAGGCTGGACACATTTTAAAAGTTATATTCTTCTCTTTAAAAAACTAAGTGCTGAAATATTCTTGAATCTATATAGAGAAAAGTTTGATTAAAGCCATAAAACAGTTTAATCTTCATGACCTCAAATTAAATGTATTTCTTATATGATCCCTCTGTTGAAACGAGCTGTCAGATCCCTTAGGTTTTACCCCAAGTAGCATTAACCATCTAATATATAGATGACATAAGGAGAATGTAGAAAACTTTGTCAAATGTAGAGGTGTGTGGGATGAAGTGCTTTCTACATTGTGCATTTGAGTGAATTTCCACATGATGTCTTTAGATCCAAATGAAGTTTTTTCTGGAGACTGTACTTATGGAAATATTGGGCCCTACACTGTCCTAATGACTTGAAGTAGGTGAGATTTGAGGCAGTCCGATCAGAGTAGATCTTGGCTGGTCTGAGACCCCATGAGTAGGAGCCATGACAGGGGGTATATCTACACATGGCACCCCAGAATGACTGCATGTGATGGCAGGGATGGAGAAAGCGGGAAAGGTACCAGAACTTCTCGGCTGATCTAAGCGAAAGAACCAGTGGACTTACCAGCTCTTCTTTTGATTAACAGCACCTAAATTCTTTTGACAATCTTACCGTGTTCTTCCATTTTATTTGCTTTATTTCAAACATGAGTTAGAAATGTTCAGAACCCCTGTATGTTCTGTTTATTTTGGCACAAGATTTAATTACAGAAAAGCTTTTTTTTTTTCCAAGAAAAAAAATGAACAGTTTCAGGTGAAGCTGAAGCTTTCACAGTTACTCACATATCTTTAATGCAGGGTGTAACAAGGCCTTCAGTAGCAACTCTCCAAGTACACTCCCTGCTGTGGCATTCTCACCGCCTCAAAATAACTCAGTGTGCAGTGCAGAGATACTAGTCTTTAATTAGAGACCAGAACAGTTTCAACATATGGGTCCAGATTCTATTCAAAGCAACTGTACTGCAAGGGCACAATCCACCTTTTGTTGAGTTCAGTGGAAACATCACCTCCTGCCTTCAAACTGGATATAATATAACCCTCACTGAAATCAGTGCAAGTCACAATGGGGTGAATAATCAAGACCTGGACTATTAACTAAAGTAACTGCTTTGTCAAGTTTGTAAAAACCCTTCCATTCACCCTTTAATTACCAGGCTACCAAAGTCTGGAGCCAGGCCCAGTGGTTCCCATTCTGTTACTGCTGGGTTTTCTGAACAGCACTGTAGGCAGTTAAAAAAAAAAGAAGAAGAAAAAAAAAAAAAAAAAAAGAGGTAGCGAGAGAAAGAAAAGATACTGAGGTTTTTGTGTGTGTGCAGCCACTATAAATAAAATCTTTTTTTATAGTTTAAGAAAAGGAATCAGTGTAAGATTAGCACTAAGTTGTATGATGTGAGCTGTTGTATGATGTGTATTGCAGAACTTTGACTGTAGCAAGGTGGGGAGAGCTCTCTCCAGTGCAAAATGCATGCAAGGTCTACGTGCAGCTCCCCAACCCTTCCCCCCATCCCCAGCTCCTCTCCTCATCTTCCCACCCCAAATTAAAGTCTTTAGGGAAATGGTAGCCAAATTGCCTTTGCTTTACGTTCCCTTGGAAACCTAAGTTGCAGTGGGGTTGTTTTATTTTAAGTCTAGCAGTCATATTAGTTGTCCTAATCACTTTGACCTGGACATGACAAACTGACATACAATTGGTACTCTGAAAAGCAGGAAAGGCAAATGCCACTGACTGACAACCTGCCCAACAGTTACGACTAACACAACTGGAAATATAGCACATGGCAGGGTTTTATTTGAAAAAGAAAGACCTGGTAAAGTCCCTAAAAAAGGATTTGTCTGACTGTTTTCATTTTGACAGGTAAAGGTAAAGCAGGTTAAGGCTTTGAAAATTCCTCACAGTCTTCACATGGCAACTGTGAAAACATTAAAAGTTCATTTAAAGCGGGGTGATAGCACTAAATGAATCTCTTTTCTTTGCTAGCATTGGTTGTTTTATGAGTGTTATCTGGAAAAGTGTTGGTGCCCTGAGAATGATGAGTATCCATTCAACAATCAACTATACTGCAGAAATTCAATTCTACCCTGGTAAAAACTTACATATATGACAAATGATTCTACTGTGCTCACTGTGCTTTCTTCGCCTGACTATTTAGTGAGCTACAGAGTTTCATGGTGCCTGGGGGAAGGGGGAAACAGATTTTTTTCCCCTTCTGAAAAGCCAAGATTAGTAAACAACTAACACAACATAGAATTAACTAGCAGCAATAAAACGCAAGTAAAATTATGAATAGTAACAGCAACCTTACAAGGGGAATTTTGTCAATAACTTAATAAGTTATTACTGAAACATCACCTTTAAATGATTGTCGGTATGTGGTTTTCTATGTATTCATGTTTCCAGTTCAAATAATATTCCATGTAAAAGGTTGTGTCATAAAAGTGACACAAGTGACTTGCTCATAAAAATGTTCTATACCATAATTTTCTATGACAAAAGCAACCATATGATAAAAAAAAATCATGCTTATGAAAAGCCTCATAAGCTAAAGAAGTTAGAAGGTTTTCCTTGCTGGTGACAATCACCCAGTGAATAGGAGAGCCTGCATTTTTCAGTTCTGTTTGTATCTGTTCAGATACTCATCTGTTTCCTTGTGCTGAAAACATGAAAAGTACAATAATATGTAACATTATCCTTTCACCATAGCAGCGCATGGCTCACGCTCAAGTAAAGCGTTTTCTTTTGCAAAACAGCTGACATCATTGATTTTCTATACCTTAGTTTGCTCTTGGAATTGAACAGTCAACAGGTTTAAGTGGCGATTTATCAGCCTTTATCCAAAACACACGGCAGGCAAGGCAGTGCAGCCACGTGCATTGGAGTCCTTCAGTATTGCATCACTTGACACAGGAAATTTAAATCACAGCTCTATTTGTCATTGAGAGCATATTTTATTGCTTCGCTGCATGAAGAGAAGATCAGAAGAAGAGTTGTGTAGAAAAAAAATCTATATACTGAAAGGTGACTTTCCAATGGTTATCCTGAGGATAATCCCTGTTTAACTTTAAAGAAAATATGATCCTTCCTCTCAGGTAAGTTCAGCTTGACTTGCATTGACTAGCTAAAATGAAATCTATCCTCAAATGTCCCTAATATGTTTGCTCAGAAATTCAAAACTCCTACTAGTTTCTTAAAGGGCACATAGAAACATGAAGCCACTCAGAGGGCACTGCATGGACATACTTTGTTAGGTGTTCATCTGCAAATTTCCAGGACACAAAAAGGGCCACCACAGCTGATGCCTTTATTAGTCAAGGCTCCAAGACCTAAAGATGAGCACTTTAAATGACAAAAGTAACTGCCATGCAGCCACCACAGCTTTACCCACTTGGTTTGATGAGTGAGTTGCAGTGTGGCTGGAAAGCATTTGCTCCTTGCACCGCTACTACTCCTTACTGCTTATTTGAAAATTAGACCAGGGGACCAGGGCAAGAAAGGCACAAAAATCCAGCATAGGTTGGGGACTGTCAGGTTTTTGCCATTGTCATGAGTTAAGGAATATGTACATGAAGCCCACTTATTTCCAGTTGAAAATTGTATGTATTTAAGTTTTACTTTTCTAATGAATATTAGGAATGAAGCAGTTTAACTGGAATGGGTTGTATTTGACCTCATGATGTGAGGTACTCTCTTTACATTGAAGAATGCTATTAGATCTTTAGCTAATGCAAGAATTTTCTCCCATTATAGTGAAATAATGGAAATACTAGGAGCGTATAATCTGTTTTCAAAGAATCCTTTAAACTTTTATAAGTTCCCCTCAGATGAACCTTTTATGGTTTACTCTTTATTGGTTTATTCCTGCTGTGAGTGTTTTCCATTCCTATAACCGAACTGGCAAGCATGCCTGCGCACATCTATATGCATATATACACAAACACACACCTGCCTCCTCCATTTTTATTAATGCAGCTGTGTTCTAGCACATAAAAAGCTATGCCATTTAGGAGCACTATCAAATGTACTGGCTGATGAAGAAGATGGCATATGGTACGTTAACTGTCTCACATTAGAAGATTGTGAGGAAGAGATTCCAGCTGACATTACTGCATCCGTTCTGGCATCCTGAAGTGCATGGCTCCTTAGCTGGGAATCATGGATAATCTGAAAAAGGAAAGTGTGTTGCAGCTGTCCTTACCTGGAGGCAGCACAGACATGGAACACTTAAATGTAATCAGACACGGAACTCCTCTCTTATTTATTTTTTAAATTGACTAACACATTTCCATTCACTTTCTAGAAATGCAAAAGCAGATGTGCATGAATTAAAAATACCATTATCAGTTAGGCATATAGCAGGATAATTAACTTTTCTCACTAAAAGGAGAACTTGTACATAATAGTTTAACATTCTTCTCCTGACTAGGTTTCCACAACTAATCTTCTCATCCAACCTAAGGAAGAATAATTCTGTCCTAATGATACTAAAACCTCTTTCAGGACCTATTGGATTAGCATATAGAACTAGACCTGCTATGGCAGTCACGGAGAGGCTCTTCAGCACCCAAAGGAAAAGGTAAATCAAATGGCATCCAATTCAAAAGCTTTCTACTTGAGATTGAGACACACTGAGAGTGAGAGTGAATCAATGGCCAGACCAATTTGAAAGTGATCCTTCAACACGTAGAGACACTTCACCTGGGTATGCTGTTTGCTGTTAACTAAAGAATTTAGGAGCTCTTACTCCTACAATTAAAACACTATGACCAATTATTAAAACAAGTGTTTTGTGTTGGCATTTCAAATACAGGATGTGCTTTTTTGTAATTGTTTTGCCTATTCTGTAGAATACTGTCATCACTTAAGCCCACTGGTGCATAAATTTACAAATATCATGCAAATGCACTATTTGTAATAAAACTGACTAATGAACTTTAAAGGCCAATTATTTGTACATGTCTGCTGGCTCCGAGTAATCATGCATCATTCAGATTTACACTTACATGCTTGCTGTTGTGCAATTTGAATCACTTTTGTTAATCTCTGGTTTGTGATAAGCATCTTGGGTAAAGCTAGATGGAAAATGGTTTGCCTGGATAGTAAACATCCAATACTTCCAAGACTATACAATTGGGATAAAAAGCAAAATAAGTCTTAGAAGGTTTTGCAGCAAAATAAACCACATTCTAAACAACAGACCAGCCCCAAAATGCAAGAGCCAAGGGGTAGGTGTTTTGGGAAATCATCACAGTAGGTCGTGCAGTAGGTCGTACTGTCTTGTGCCCAGGGATTCCCTTGTCCCAGCTCTTTGAGCTACCTGGGAAACCCTTGTGAAGCATCAGATCTATACAGCTGCATAAGAATATAGTTTTTTTGTTGTAGTTATTTTTGGTAACAAACTGTAGTCAAAGGTTTTCTGACACACTCACTGGGAGCTTGGTTTCTATAAGCAGTATTTCCAAGTGTCTAAATCTGGTATCTTTTTATTTAAACATTTGTAGTTTAGCTACTTCTGACGTAGTTCCTAAACAAGTTTCAGGCAGGTACATTGACACCCTGTTGGCCCACTTCCACATATTTAGGTATTCTTCTTCTGCACCAGCTTGTTTTTCTTCTCTTTATCTATTTTAAGCTGTCCTAGTTGCTATGAAAACAAAGGGATATGATAAAATAATTAAATAGATAGATAAAGCAATTATCATTTGGAGCTAAAGGTTGTCTACTGGCCAGAGAAAGGTAGCAAGATTCAAAGCAAGATCCTTGACTTCCAGCAGTCTTATGCTGAGGTTAATTCTGCTGGCCAGACTGGAATTACTGTCAATGATTTACATCAACAGAGGAGTGGAGTGAAACCCCCAGGGGCTACTTGGGACTCCACCAGTGACCTTGGATCAGTCCCTTGACTTCTCTGTGCTTCATCTTGCCTATTGTAATGCTTATTTAGAGGACAGATTTTGAAGCTTAATTCTGTTTTCCATTTAACTTGAATACAAGGTTAAATATTGGCTTTTTTGTCACAAGAGATGTTAGAAAAGAAGAAAAAAGAAAGATTTTTTTTTTAAAAAAGGTAAATCCTGAAATAAAACACTTCTTATGAGAAGGCTTCCACATGGGTTCCCTCACTCAGTATTCACCACCGCTCTGCCAAAAAACAGCAAGCAGACCCGCTCGAGCCGAGGATGCTCTTACTGCAACAACTAGGTGCCTGTGAGAGCTTGTCACTTAGTTAATGCTGTACCTAGTGACACTGAAGTCCATAGGAAATTCTTCTAGAGAACGTTTTGCTAATATCGTCACTAAAAACTTGCATTAGAAAAACCACTGCTAGGAATAAACGCCTTTCATCTTTATATTCTTCCTTCTGTCTCCTCAGAGTCTAGTATTTCCGCTGGGAGAAAGGAGAGTACAAGAATGTGACATATTGTCATAACAGAAAGAATTAAAAGAACCTGCAGTTACTAGCTATGGGAAGTGCTAAGTCTTTCTGCATTTTTTTTCTCTTTTAGTTAGTAAAGAAAATGCTAAAATTTCACCTCAGGAGAGGAAGTTAGGCATAGCTGGATTGGGAGGGTGGAAGATATGGGAATAAATGTCAGAAGATCATTAGGAATGAATACTAGGCACATAAACTAGCAAAAAACCTAGATTGAAAAAAAAAACTCTTTCAGAAAGCCCTAGGCAAATGGAAAAAAAAAAAAAAACGTTACCTCAGTAATATGTGCAAGATCAAGGGGCACTTCATTAAATCAGTTTTTATGTGATTCAGTAGAAATAAAACTGTGACAGTCCTTGCATAGACAATTGCTTGGTGGAACCCTAAGAGCTGTGAGGAGATCAGGAGGACATGACTCATGACATGACATGAACAAACTGGTCTGGGGGGAGCAGACAAGGTTCCCTACACTCAGAGCCTCTTTCCAAGCTGATCGGTCTGTGTCCACTGAGGAATTCCTCCTTTTTTTTTCCCTCAAAACTCATTCCTCCACTATTTTATTCAAAATCTACACAAAGCAACTCAAGAAGACCAAGTGACATTTTAAATTAAAATGCCAGAAATACCCTGACAACAGACAGCTCTGTATTTCCTTACATCTAATCACAGCAGAACTGTCTTATATTATGCAGCTTCTGGCTTCACCATCCTGAGAAAATGCTGATAGAGCAGGCCTCAGGCAAGAGAGAGGCTGCAGCAAGTAGGAATTGAAAACTTTTAAGAACTTTATTCAACTGTGACTTTATATTCTATTGATTCCACCAGGTCACAGTTTTCAGTTCTTTCTGGCCATTAACTCCATTTCTAAATGATTTCAGCTATATCGCAGGAACAGCCTCTGAAGACCGCTAGTTTCTCTGCACATCTCTGGAAAGGTTAAATATCACTGTTAGGATCCTTTCAAGTTATTTCATCCAAACACTAAACAGCAGTTGAATCAACAAAGTCCAAAATAAACACTTAACACATAAACCAACTGCTCCCTTTCCCATGGGCCAGGTGGCTTCCTTCCTTTCAAGAACTTCCTGCTTCTAGTAGTTCCTTCCCATTTTTTCTAGGCGAAATTTTATTAAGTACCAGAAATATCAGCCCACATCCTGTATCTCCCATCCCTCAAATGAATAGCTTTAGCTGGATGTATAGCACATTTTTATGATCGTCTGACCTTTTTGCAATTGAGTATTAATCTACTTTACTTGCTCTATGCCTGCCTTTAAGGTGACTTCACTTCAGAAGAGACTTCTTGGTGCTAATGCCTAAAACAAGACTGCATTACCCACCACACACAGTAGTGACCCACTTCCTGTCTCTACTGCTGTGTATTATGAGACCACAAGCAGAAAAACATTTTAAACATGGGAAATTCACCTATATGAGGCAAAAGAAATTAAAAAGCTCCAAAGAAAGTTTTCTCTCTCTGTACCTTGAAAGACAGCTCTTTATTTCTATTTTTTCCTCCTCTATCCAGCAGCTCCCAGCAGTTTCCAAAGTAAATCTATTGGCAAATCTGTTTAGTTAGAGCAAGGAGCTCTGCTCAAGCCCCTGCTTGTCGTTTTGAAGGGGAACTCTCCATCACCTCTGCAGTGTCTATGCTTGAGCTGCAGACAGGTAGAGGTGAAGATCTCACTCATCAGCACAGTTTTGCCCTGCTCAGCGTCCACGTGGCAACAAAAAAGTTCCCACACACTGCCCAGTCACATCTTTACAGCATAACCAGCACAGAGCAACAAATGTAAGATGAATAAAATCAATGCCGTCTATCTGTGCATTGCAATTATAATTTAATTTATTAAGGAAATAAGACAGGGAAGAAGCAGTTCCAGATCGTTTGAGGCAGCTGCTGGTGTAGGTGATCCTGGTGGCAGGTCCCGGGCTGCCTTGCTGCAGCCTCCAGCTCCACGGGGCTGCTTTCCTGGGCAGCACTTTTACCTCTCCCTTCCTTCTGAGGGCCGAAGCAGTTCAGCTATGTTGTTACTTTATCCTAAGGCATGAGTTAGAGAAGCATCCCTTATTGTGAAGGCAGAAGCCGTTTCAGAAGGTAGTAAACATTATTAACAGTCCTTCCAGTTCTTAAGGCAGAGTTTCAGTGTACCCATTTCTTCACCTCCAGGGAACAGTATTCTGTATCAGCAAACACCGTAATCCCTCTTTGAAAGAGTTAACATAAGAAAAACAAACCTCCAAAGGTACGCACCATAAAAAGATTGAAAGAAAGAAGAAAGATCCTTTGCATAACTAGCATATGAGATGCACCGATTTACGCATGTTTTAATACTCTTATTATTGGGCTCGGCTGTATTTAAACTGAACCATCTTTTTCTTTTATTTTTTCTTCTTTTGATTCTTACATTTTTAATGTTTGGATTGTCTGTTTGCCATTTATGGTTAAAGCTCTCTGTCTTCTGTATTCAGAGCCAGATTCTTCCTCCTTACACAATGTCCCACTTTCCACCAGGGATCCATTATGGTTTGGGGTAATCCTCCCAACACACAGCTATGCCACAGCCTCCCACTGGCAATAGCAAGCCAAGGCAGCACACGTAGCACTTCCTCTAACCACTGTCTGTGCGACTCATAAACAACTTAACGGTAGCACTAACATTTCCTCCCTTACTACTTGAAACTACATCCTTTCCCTCATTGCTATCAACAGAGCTGAACAAAAATTTAAGTAAATGCCAATGACGTGCCAGCAACTGTTATAATTGTGCTTCTGATGATATTTTTGTTACTTTGCGAAACAGTGTTTAAGTATTTTTTTCATTCAGAAACAATATATAGACATGAATGAGCATAATAAGTGGTTTATGTTTGCTCCTTTTAAAAGTACTCATTCTTCTGTGGCCCTGCGAGAAAAGTTAGCTTGTTATTCTGTTACATGTTTTATTTTTATTAATGGTTCACCTAAATTTCTGGAAAAAATGTCCAACAACTTTGGTATTGTTACTGTGAAGGTTTTGCAAGGCACATCAATTTCATGGAGGTACAAAGAGCCCATCTGTTTTGTGGCTGCTCACATCTGGGGATTGCGCTTGGACATTAATACATGGAAGCAGCTAAAAATACATATACAATTTTAATTTAGCCTTCTCTCTAAGAAACATACCTTCCGATAGAAACCTCTATAACCTCATTTTCCTTTTAAACCGTGGTTTTCCAGTCTCTTGCTTGCACAAGTGTTTGTTCGATCAAATATTTTATATCAGCCTTTAACTGAAAAACGAAGCACTTGGGTACTATACAAGTTACAGACTGATTCAAGAAGTAATTCCGCATGCCTTGCATGGAGCTGAGGGAATATCAAGAAGGCACTTGCTCAACTGAGCATCAGAACGCTGCCCAGATTTACTACTTTTGATTTCTACAGCTTCTACATGTAAATAGAGTACAAGGAGCATAATAAGTTGCTAAAAACCTGGTTGTTTTTAATTACCAAGGCTGGTAGAAGGGCATTATTCATATCGATAAAATGCATAGCAAAACAGAGATCCCAGATAGCAAACATTCCAACGAGTAAAGTATGTTCTGGGACATAAGAGCCCAATGTGGATTTCCCTTTGGATTTGGAGATCTTATTCTTACGTATCTCTAGAAGCACTATGCCTGATCATATTCTGGAGTCTCACTTAAAATTTAATCCAGAAATGCTGCATCAAACCTATCAAACATCTCCTGATGACACTTGCATAACTGCTGCAACATTTTAAGAAGAGTTTCAATGACAGAAAATCATTTGTGAAGAAATTTTGCAAAAAAAAAAAGTGCTGGAAAAATGACTGGCCCGGTCATACCCACTCAGCAATGAATGAATAAACTTGTTCAAGATCATCCAAGCTCAGGAAAGCCTCTTTTTCCACCTAGGGATATGCCAGTGCTGCACGATCCCTCTACCAGTTGGCAAGTTTTTCTCAGCCAGCTAGGCTGCCTCTTGTCAATGCAGTTTCCTATCCAAGCCCTAATCCTCTGCTCTTCCCTCTCACTTTCTAGGTGTGTTGCCAGAAGGGCACATTTTCTTTAACTCTGTAGCTGGACCCGTGTTGATCTGTTCTTTGCTATTTTCCAGGACAAGCCCTCCACACTTTGTGAAGCCTGCAGCTGCAATTTAGGACCTCCAGTTTGAACCCAGCACACGAGTGAATATCCCACATGGAGGGAGCAGAACAGAACTGTTGCATGAAAAACAGTGCAGCTAGATGTCTCAGAGCTGACCTGCACCCAGGCGGCCTGCAGAGCGCAAGACAGCTCATGCTAGCATGGACTGTGGCAACAGACCCCATCTCACATACAGGCTCCCGCGCAGGATCACTGTGTGGCCACAATAATTTCTAGTTAAATCAATTGTGCAAGGTTATGTATGCATTATTTACAGCATCATGGGGAAAAAAAAAAGCAAGGAAGAGGTGAGCATATTGATTTTGAAATGATCCTGACAATTTGCCCTCATGGCCAAGAAGGCCAATGGCATCCTGGGATGCATTAAGAGGAGCATCTCCAGCAGGTCGAGGGAGGTGATCTTACCCCTCTACTCAGCCCTGGTGAGGCCACATCTGGAGCACTGTGTCCAGTTCTGGGCCCCACAGTACAAGAGGGATGTGGAGCTGCTGGAGAGAGTCCAGCGCAGGGCCACGAGGATGATCAGGGGCCTGGAACATCTGCCCTATGAGGAGAGGCTGAGGGAGCTGGGCTTGTTCAGCCTGGAGAAGAGAAGGCTGAGAGGGGACCTGATCAGCGTGTATAAGTGCCTCAAGGGAGGCAATGAGGAGGATGGGGCTGGCCTCTTTTCACTGGTGGTCACTGACAGAACCAGAGGAAATGGCCACAAATTGAAGCATAAAAAGTTCCACGGGAGCTTAAGGAAGAACTTCTTGACGGTGAGGGTGACAGAGCACTGGAACAGGCTGCCCAGAGAGGTTGTGGAGTCTCCTTCCCTGGAGATCTTCCAGACCCGCTTGGATGCAGTCCTGTGTCACGTGCTCTAGGTGGCCCTGTGTGTGCAGGGGGGTTGGACTAGATGACCTCTAGAGGTCCCTTCCAACCTTAGGCATTCTGTGATTCTATGATTCTATGATTTAGGAAAAGGAACAGCTGGATACTTATTGCTCTCCTCTCCTTTTAAATTTCAGTCTTTAAATTACTGAATTACTGTTCTAGTAAGTTTGTTTTGTTCTCTCCTCACGGTGAGATGTCGCAGTAAATTTCCACTTTAAAAGGTTTGCAGTACATGAAGTTCGGTGGTGTACTGTACAGACCTTTGCTGAGCCAACTCACGCTATAAACTCCCCAATTTTGGCAAATACTACATCTTTGTAAGAGAAATATTATCAGGGTCCAGTAAAGAGCCAGTGGATTAAAAAGAAGAGAAAAAAAAAATAAAAGTGAGAATCAGAGTGTTGAATGCTAGCAAAATATATGTGTTCTGAAGTATTAAAAAGACATATAATTTAAAATTTCATTTTCTGTATGAAGGTGATTAAATGATAACTAATATCAGAACCTTTAAGAACAATATCTAGTGAGATGATCCAGTAATAAAACTTGGTGTTGGCACTTTGCTTATGTGCAATAAGCACACAATATTTAATTATTAATATTTGAGCTGCACTAGCTTTTGTCATGATGCAGCAGGAGTAGCATGAAGTTTATCTTCTCCATTATCCAACATCACAGACTCCTCTAGAAGTGCCTGTGGCAGATACCAAAGCTCCATGGGTTTCCACTAGCCCAGGTACCTTGGTATTTCAGTCACTGGAGATATATCAGTAGTTTTATTTATGTGCACATAAATGCTTGAAGAAAGGTGCCACAAATGCACTTGGGCAGTTAGAGTATTAATGTTTAACTCAGCTCTTGCTAAGCTGAACTATTAACAGTCAGGACCTTAAGCAGCACCTGTGTCCCAGAAGGAATTAATTCAGCCAAGTCAAATCAATTCAAATACTACTGGCATGCTACTTCATGGACTGCATCCCACTTAATCTTGTGAAAAGGTTAACTAGCAAGCACAGGTACAACAGCTGCAGCGCATGACTCCTACCAGTATAATATCATTGCAAAATCATGAGGGGCACAAAGCAAAACAAGATATATAAACGCAGGGAGAAACTCAGCAGAAAAATGCAAGTGGTTACTCAAATCACACAGCTCCCCATAGATCAAAGGAAATTGTTTGGTATAATCCTACATACTGTCTAGCTACGAGTGATTTTTTGGTTTCAGAGAAAAGAAATAAAAGACAAGCTCCTTATCCCACCCCCACCAAAAAAAAAAAAGAAATCAAACATGCATGCTTGACATGGTCACAAGAAAGAAAGAGAGCATTTCTGAGACTGACCACTTTAGTGCATTCCTATTATTTTTTATTTTCCAACGATCATCTTTAGTCTTCCATTTTTAGTCAAGCACAAATGCAGCACAAACAATGAGATCTCAGGCAACCAGTCAAAAATCTAACAAAAATATAATAACAATCCAAACAAACAATGGCTAATAAAAATGAAGTCAGATTCAACTGGACAGATTCAGTTTGGTTACACCAGTATAATTTTTGAATTTAAGCTAAAACAACTAAGTAATAACTGGTTCAGTGCTTTTTCATGTCTTTTGGAATACACCCTTAAATGGATAATTAACTTGTATGTGACATTTAGGCGTAGAAAACTTTACTAGAAAAGAGAAACACAAAGGACCTGAACTACTGAATGAGACTTCTACCTGCACAAGGACCGATTACATTTTTTTCTCTACATAAAAATAGAGGAATCTACCTGAGCAGGACAGATGTTGAGGTGGGGAGCAAAATGCCTACACACTGTGTACTATACAATTTGTTTGATTATACAGTTTGTTATATCCAAGCCATTTAGCCATTCATGGACAATGTCAACAATAAAAAAAGTCCTCATACAAATGAAAAAAGTATATACATATTTTTCATATTTGTATTAACAAACCATTAAATGCACCTGGCTGCAGAGAACTAGAACTTCATCGAGATGGACTNTTGAGGTGGGGAGCAAAATGCCTACACACTGTGTACTATACAATTTGTTTGATTATACAGTTTGTTATATCCAAGCCATTTAGCCATTCATGGACAATGTCAACAATAAAAAAAGTCCTCATACAAATGAAAAAAGTATATACATATTTTTCATATTTGTATTAACAAACCATTAAATGCACCTGAACTAGAACTAGAACTTCATCTAGATGGACTGCTTCTTCCTACCAAGCACTTCTCCTAGGGGAAGAAGAGATCTCATACACAGCCTACAGATGAAATCGTGTTTTGTCATCTCTGTAGCACTTGTAATCAAGCTTCCAGTCCTTCCTGTTTTGAAGACAGTAATTTGATGCAGCTGTGCTGTTGGCACAACACCGTCATGTAAATCTGAGCTTGCCTGGTTACTTTGGCCCTTAGCTATAGCTGAGCTGCACTTTGCATTTCCAGACCAATACTAGCTTTTATGTAAGCACTTCTGATCAAGGTTCAACTGCCAGGCTTTTCAGAGGAAAAATCTCCCCAGATTTCCTGTTGTTGTCCCCCTTGCTGACCCAACAAGGAGCCTGCTCCTCTCATAACGAAATTAATAGGGCATATTTAGTGTGGATGCCAAAACCAAAATATTATTGTTAAATATTTACTGTGTGCAAGGTATGTAACAGACTAGATGTGACTTATGTAACATTAGCCTAGATTCTTGTTAATAAAAACTGATGGAAGGAAACAAAATATATTATAGAGGAACTTCACAGCACTGTATTTACACATACCTCTGCACCAGTTATGGACCTAAGGAGACATCACTGACCATAGGAAGAGTTGCTAAGAAGTTAGAGAACTAACACAGTCCTCTGGAGTCCAGCATTACTAAAAGCATCTCCAGATTTCACCTTTCCTCCTTTTTCCCCATGCCTATATGTGTAAGAAGGCAGTAGCTAAGTGACAGAGAGAGAAGAGGTAGCATTAAGTGGGTTTTGGAGTAAAGAAAAAGTAATCCAAGAACTGTGTTTTCTGGTTCCTGCAATGCAACACTCCTGCCTCCAGCATTCCTGACTTCAGTAGAAGGAGTACTTAGTCATCAAAATGAAAATTTCTGTCTGAAGGGGGACATGTAGCTTTAAAATCCATTTCAGGTACACTCAGATTGTTTAAATTTTGAGGCACAATTTCAACATGATGAGCTTGTTTTTAAGTTTTTAGGCCAAAATTCAGATTCACAGAGTTAAAACATGGCTATCCCTGATTTTTTGAAAGCCATATCTAATACACAGACTTAAAGCATAAACTTTACAAAAAGTCTGTGGTCAGTAATTAAATAAAGCTGAGGTTCATTGTCATTTCTTGCTGATGAAATCACTTAATTCGTCCATTTGTGACCCTAACATTCACTCATGTTATTACAGTTGATTTTTTTCAGGAATTTGCAAAGCTCCAGCAGAATAAGGAGCACATATGTTTAGCCCTGTGGGCTGCAGCGTCTCCTCTTAGGAGCTCCCCTTCACCATGGCCTTCTTCTCAAGTGTCCATGGGTCCTCAGTCCTTGAGACGACAAGCATCTCTTTGCTCAGACTGACAGGCTCCATTCAGAAATCTGGCCCAGGCATTTTAGGAAGGCAGTTCCCTGGTGGTGTCTAGCTAACCACTTCCAGAGGGGTTGGCATGACACAGACCACAGCACCACTTTTCTGGCAAAGCAGCAGAACTTTCAGCTTTTCAGTGGTCAAATGCCTTTTTGGCTGAAGTGGCAGTGGAAATTCACCTTCCTTCTTTCTTTAATTTTTCTGTGGTTTCTATTTATTTATTTTTATGTAAGATTACTCAACATTGGGCAATACCTCCCTAGTTATGTCACTGCTGTTAATGTTATGAAGGCTGCCGTTAATTTTTTCCCCATGTTATGGATTCTTGTTTGCTTCTGAGATGAGGTGGACAGTGAAGATTTTCTCTATGAACACAACACTGGTGCTGCTCAGAGCCACAGGAACCATTTGAGCACTCTACTGTAGCATTTCTGTGGGGACTATTCACATCAAGCAGCTGCTCCATCAGCCAGCTTCATGCCTCTCAAACATCTCTTGTCGAGCCAAAAATATACTTGCGGATCAATTCAGCTCCCACTGAGCTTGATGGAATGTTTTCCATTGATTTCTAATGAGAGTTGGATGACAAACATTTCTGCACAGAAGGCTTGTCACTAGCCTAAGGGAAGGAGAAATGATCATGCAGCAGCAGCTTCCCCTCTTCATGCAGTGCTCCAAACCTTACAAAAAATAAGTGACATGGGGGTCTGCACAACAAAGGGGACTCTCCCATACAGATTTTAATACTGGCAGTATTGTCCCCTGAACCCTGTGAGAGTAGTTATTCAGTATCATAACATTTAAAATAATTATACCTTTGAAATACTTCATTTGAAGTTGAAATGACTTTCTTTCATGAACTGTTTCTAATTATTGTACTTCAAGTGACAAATTAAATGTCATTTGAAGCAATTATACCAAATGCTCAAAAAAAATTATACATAGGTATGCCAATTAATATAATTAAGTCAAAAGTTGCATTTCATCACTGATTCACCTTTTCCATTACAAATTTGAAATTACTCATAAGGTGAAAGCAAAACTTAAACAAAACTATGGCAAACTTGAACCTTATATTTTTATGCATTTATCAGACAAGTTTAGGAAAGCGTGAGCAGTCCTATATGAAAAAAAATAAAGAAATAATAGTGTTTTATTTTTCAGATGTTGTTTCTTTTTTACTATGTAACTACAATAATTCTCCTTGTCAAAGCACTATGAAGGAACTCATTGTTCTTGAGCCTCCACTCTTGCTTTGTAGAAAAAGCAAACAAACGTATTCTAAAGGGATTTATATGTTAGTTTTAGTTTCACAATGGGTATAATGTAGAGCTTCAAGTGAGGCAACAGAATGGCAGCTTACTCCTGTCTGAATAGTGCCTAAACCTCTGCTAACCTTTCTCAAACCACTTGGTTAGCCAGAATTTGGGGGTTAGTAGATTTTTCTTTATTAAGAGAGGAAAAATAGGCGATGATGGCAGGTATCTCTGGTGTGCCTTGCTTACATTCAGAAAAAGCCAAAGCTGTCTGCCTGTGAGCACAAACACTTTGCTATTTCTTTGCTCCTTGCTCCAAGAGCCCCATCCTCTAGACGCAAAGGCAACAGAGAGATTTTATGCAGAGGTCTTTGCAGGCTTGCATATCACATTGGCAGGGCAGAAACTGCCCTGTTTTTTGGATCAGGTAGGGAGGATATACACCTGTGTTATTGCACATTTTGAAAGCAGAACTGCTGTGCTCCTTGGTGCCTGCAGCTATCAGCAGCTACTTATGCCTAAAAACGGTGCAAAAGTGTGAGAGAAAAACCATGATAATGCATTGCAAGTACATGAGTTTCCAGCAGGGAAACGCAATGCAGTGGACAAGGCCCTCTTGGTCACCTGGGGTGCTGTGCTGAAATTGCTGTGCAGGGCACAAGCCCCTGACCGCCACAGTAAAGGTCTTTGCTTGCACATGCAGTTCTCTTCCAGTGGTCCTTTTACATCATTGTCAATTAACAAGATAAAACCAACAATAGTGACACCGTAAATAACCCTGTGACCTTTTAAAAATCTGCCATGATTTCTAAGGTTTTTCTACACTATAATTCAACTGTGATCCCAAAAAAAGCCTATCTACAGCTCTTAGAGAAAGGACTGCACATTAACAAAGGTAAGTGAAGAGAACATAAGCTACAGATAGAGTCTAGAGTTCTTGAAACCAACTGAAATTACAGCACATGAGACAGGTGGCATTTGTTCTCCTGCAGATCAAATACCGTGCGTTCTGCTTACTCCCCTTGCAGGTTAGTTTCTGTAATCAAAAATAAAAATAATCTAAAAGGTATATGTATTTTCCTCTTGCTTTCTTATGAAAACATTATTCCCTCATCCTCCCTCATCACAGTCCAATGTGGGATACAGGTGCTGAGATACCGTAATAATGACAGCCATGATATAAATACCCAGAGAGATAAATACACACAATGGGAAACCCAGAAACGAAATGAAAGTTTCAGAAAACTAACAGTGCAAGAAGCCACGAAAGACCCAGAATTAATTTCTGTGACAAATACATCATTGGTAGGCAGCGTTTCATATTGCCACAGTTGTGATATGAACAGCTAAAAAATAAATGCAAGCACATTTTTAAATGTGTATGGTACAAAAGATTCCTTTAGGTCTAAAATGAGAGAGCTGTGTCTCTTTAAAGGCTAAGGAAGAAACGCGCATGCATTTGGCTTTTCTGGACACTTGGCTGTTTTTACAGTTGGTTTTGAACTGTGAGAAGGAGGGAGGACAAAACACTCTCTTTCAAGAATCCCTTCAATGAAGAATGCTAAAACTCAGTGACTGCAGGATACGCTTAATAATACTGGGCTTGCCAAGGCACTCAGGCTGCAAGGAGTGGAATATGACACTTATGTTTATTTTAACAAAATATCATTAAAAATAATTAAATGTCAAAGAGAAAATAGAGCCACTGTTTTAACCAGGAAAAAGATAAAGTAAAATATCTCAGTACAAACAAACAAACAAAAGGTATTGATATGCAAATTAGCATACTTTCATTAACAAACAACTAAGATGAAGATTTTCTAATTGGTCCCTTGAGACTAATAGGATGTGCAGTTATCTCTTGGACCTATATTCTCCTCGTGATTTGTTGCTGTTACTTACAGCGAAAAAAATCAGCAAGCAAAAAGGTAAGCACAAAAAGCAACCATTCTAGTTAGTGAGTGCCCCTCCCCCAAAAAAAGACTCTAACCAGAATTTATTCATTAGAATCTAAAAAACAGTAATGATTAGAATTTTTAAAAGTTATTTTGACAAGTAGTTGCCCTTAAGTACTTCACCTTAATTCTGTGGAAGGTTGCTTTATTTTTATAATGCTGTGAGGAGATACTTAGAAGGGGCATTTGGGATTCCATGAATTTAGGCCTGATCTTCATTTGGACTTAAAATACCCAAGTGAAGACAAGTAATGAAATCAGTAACAGAAAAGTTTTGGGATTCATGATGCTGCACTCATCACTTGACAGTCTACAGAGACTTCAGATGCTTCTCTCCTTGTAACGAAATGTCTTTTTATTATGGTGCTATTGTTTCAATGCCAATTCACTGGAAAATGGTGTGCCTGGAATTTACTTTTCTGCATTTTTTTTAGTTGACAAAACACCATTTTGGTCGATATGATGAACTTGAAAAAATAGCTTAACTCTGAAAGTAAGCAAATCGGAAGCTAGGGTATGGCTTTGCTAAGTTATGTACTCAGTGATGCCAATTTAGGAAAAAAAAGATAAATAGCATAGTAAAAAAACTCAATTAGACTAATCCTCCTAGCTGCCATTTTTCCAATAACTTAAGAGTAATAGAAAATGCTTGAGCATTCACACTCTTCTCCCTCTACACAGACATTAGCATCAGGCTGTGACTGGCCTGACCCCCTCATACTTCAAGGAGGTTCAGGGTTTTAGACAATATGTTCACATAATTAGAAACTGCATGGATGTGGTATCAGAAAGGTCTAGGAAGCCAATGTGAGTGCAATAGGAATAAAGCAACTCAATTTTCTTTAGTCCCTCTCTTGCTAGGGAAGGTTTTCACACTTAGAGGGTTCTCAACTGATTTTATTCATCCAGGCTCACCTTTGGAAGTCCCTGTACTACACGAAGCTCTCTCTACATCGCTGTGCCTGAGCAAAAGCACCTTGCAGTTGGTGAACTCTGGGAAAATGGGATAAAAGCCCTTTACTTTGGATGAAAGTTGGTTTCTCTATCATGCTAAAAATACTTCTTGCTTCCTAACCAGTTAAGTGTAGTATTTATAAAAATAGCTAAATTAATTATGTAGGAAATTAATTATAAAGGTGATTGGAACTGGGCAGGATGTATGAAACCATGCATTCATCAGCAAATAAATTCTCTTTCTCATAATATTTAGAGATGTTTTATCAAGTTAGAACGCATTTCCCCTTTCTTATGAAGTCAAGCGACTGTCATTCCCCTGTCTTCTGAAAAATAATACCTGTGAATTATGGATTAATGGGAATATAAACATTTAATTAAGCCTCAAAATAGTCCTACATGACTAGACAAATTACCTCACCTCTTTCTTTGAGTTAGCCAGCTAAAGATTAGATAAAGTGAGGGAGTGACTTGTGCAGGATAACATGAAATCGAGGACAGGAAACTGATTGCCAAGCCCTTGTCAAATTCTGTTCTCAGTCCTGTCCACTGGAATCACATTTCAGAAAAATAGTTCACAAGTAATAAGTTTTGTAAAAAAAAATGTATTTGATAAATGAAACACCTCATGCAAAATATTATGCCATTAACTGAATAAAATCCTTAATGAAAAGTTTGACAAGCATGTTTCATGAATGTAGTCTACAAGCTGAATAACTATGAAAGGAATTTTTAGGCATTCCTTCCTTAGACATCTCTGTTTTTATAAAATATATCAAAAATATAACACACATGAATATCAGCACAACATTGAGGTGTCATAGCTGGAGTTTTCTGGCTTAAGATAAGTTTAAAGATGTTACTAAAACTCTCCCTTCTCATGTGGTTAGTACACACACATTTCTTCTTCAGAAAATGGTTCTAGGCATGTTTACATCTCTGTCAAACTGGGAGAGGTCTCAAAATACAAGAAGAGTATTTCAGTGTTCTCATTGCACCTATGCAGACTGATGGCTCAAATAAATAAGTTATATTCTAGCCTATGCTCCTAATAGCCTAGACCTGTGCTGCTTTGTAGAGAATGTCAATGACTGAGGTATAAAGAGAAGGGCATAATTAAATTCTGATGGACCATTACCTGTAGCACTATTAATGATTACTCAAACAAAGCAGAACTGTCAGTAACAGTAGACTTTTCTCGTATCTAGTTTAAATTTTAAATATATTTTAATCCTGAAAGTAAATAAAATCTTTGTATTAAAATCAGAATTCATTTAACACCATCAAATCTCATAATAAAAGAACCAAAAAGGTATGTAAATGCAAAATCTCCTCTCACCCTTAAACAGTAATCTATTATCTTAGTTGTTCAGAAATTCTGATGTATTCCAGTTCTCTACATCCCAATGAATTTTTCAGATAATGATTTGAATATGACTGCACATAATTAAAATAAACTATTTCTCAAGAATCTAATAAACTGTTTATCATTTTACCCCCATAACTAACTTACTTTGGTAGTTTACCAGTTCAGAGCCTTACAAAATTTTTAATTTGTAAAATGCTCTGAAAGAATTGTTGTTTCAGTATGTTGTCAGCTTTGAAGCTGATGTATGTTTCTTCCTTATTTGATATTGTATATTTGTTCTGTTATGTTTTAAGTGACAATTTTATCCGGCCATTTTCTTCTTTGTCCCTTAGAGTCTGCTTGCACACACACCGACTCAGCAAGTTTCAAACAGTCCCCCTCTGCTTTTACTGAGAGTGATTTTGACTGAATATGGACTTGAAGAGAGAAAGGAAGAAAGTAGAAGCAGGCAGAAGTTCAGCAAAGAACAACCTACCTAATTACCTAATCCAAATCCAAAACAACTAAGGGTTTGCTTCTTAAGAACTTTTAAATATATATGCACCTTACTGAAAGATAGAGTGGGACTAAGACCATATAAAATGATCACATAGCCTAAGCTTAGATGCTAGTCATCTGGGAGTCTTTCTTTCTAAAACAAATACTTGAATTCCTGCTTAGTAGGAAACAGGTGGATGCTGTTGGAAGTCTTCCAAATGATCTTTTGTAAAAGCAGTAGGTAGACCTGTTGACTTCAGAAGGCCTCAAAGCTGAGATGCCTTGGCATCTCCAGTTCAATGTTGCTATACAGTAAGCAGCAGTATGTCTGACTGGGCAATTGCTCAGGATATCCTGGCAGGAGCCTTCAGCTTATACGGTTCAGATTTAGATTGTTGAGTTCTCTTGAGAGTATCTTACATATAGAGAGGGTGGATGATGTTGTAACTTAAACTGTAAGTTCAGAGGTTCAGAAGAAGGAAGTAGAGAGATGAGCCCCCAAACAGAGAAACAGAAAAAGATTTGAGAGAGCCACTTGGATTCAAATGGAGACTTAAATTAGACTTGGAGGACAGTAAGGATAAAGAATCACTGAGTACCAAAGCAGATGCTTACACACAGATTTAGAACCAGAGAGAGAGGAAATGGAAAATTGTAACAGTTATAACTGAGGCAAGAGGGAGTAATGGAGAAATCTATAAAAGAATTATATGTTTATTCACAAATGTTAGGAACACAGAAGTTGTTTACAGAAAGAACTACAAGCTTTAGAGAATGAGTAATGCTACTATGTCTATGACAGAGATACATGGATATTACGCATATAAAAAATAATTTGTACTGAGGTTGAACCTCATAGCAACTGAGAACTACTAGATCCTTCTTCCCAGATGGAGTGGATCCTCATTCCATTGCACATTGTCAAGCTCAACTCTGACCCTGTCTATATAGTTGCATCTCAAAGACATCTGTGGATATCAAAGGCAGACAATACAATAGAGAATAGCTAATCAAAATCATCAGTGAAGTAGTTGTTGTGTTTAATCAGGAATTTTTTTATGGTGTTTTTATACTACATGTGATCCCCAGTGAGAAAGGATGTATATATGTATGTACATATGTAATTTCATTTCAAGAATTTTGTTCAGGGAAGAGGATGCATGCAGTATGTAACTATATTAAATAACTGAATCCCAAATCTAGGACTATCCTGTCAGTTATATAATTCATCCCTTCTAGTTGAATCAGCATGAAGAGTATCTCAAGCTTAAGATAACGCACAAGATTTATGAAGATGTTCTTTATTATTATTATCTGTTTCTACACATTTTATCAAGCTAACAAGCTTTTTTTTTGGGGTGGGGGGGGTGGGCTGATAAAAGGAAGTAAAACTAAATTTAATTGATTCCTACCACCCCTTATCTGGTGTAAAGAGTGATTTCAAGCTGGTCTAATAAAAAAATTATGTTTTGCTTCCAACTGAACAGCAAGATTATCAGCAGCACTGAATTAATCCTTGCATCTCAGCACCTAAACTGAAGAAGCACCCATGAGTTTGCAGAATTCTCCATTTAGCTGCAAAAGCCTATGTATAAGCTTGTGACAAGATAATTGGTCAGAAATGCAACATCAGTAGAATAGTTTTGATTCAATGGTCAAGGAGAAATAAAATTGTTATTCTCAAGGGAAAAATATATGAGAAAACGAGTGGTGTATTTAAAAAAGGGAAGGGAAGGGAAGGGAAGGGAAAGGAAGGGAAGGGAAGGGAAGGGAAGGGAAGGGAAGGGAAGGGAAGGGAAGGGAAGGGGAAAGGAGAAAGAAGAAGAAGAAGAAGGAGAAGGAGAAGGAGAAGGAGAAGGAGAAGGAGGAGAGGGAGAAGGGGACATTACATTAGTTACTCTTTGGTGACAGAAATATTTTTTAAAGCATTGTCTAAAAAGAATAACCAAATATAACACGAAAACATTTAAAATGGAGAAAACACAAGATAAAGCAGAAAAATAAAGCACGAAATTGTTTTAGAAGAAAAAGATGGGTGATGGAGAGAAAGCTACGGTACTCCAGTCCTTCTGGAAGGGAAAAAAAAAAATAGAGGAGTAAAAATCTTACTATTAGCCCAGAGGAGAGGAATGCAGGTGAGTTCAAAAGAACAGGTGAAATCATTGCTTCCCACTCCGTGGCTCTTGCTAAATGTGCTGACTACAATATCTTCCACCTACAATATTAAAAAAAAAAAAAAAGACTTGAGGTTAAGGGGAAAAAATGATTATGTTGTCACAGCACACATTACTTCCATGACAGTGATACCATGAGCTAGTGACAACTATCATGAAGAATTCTTAGATAGTTAGATAGATAGAGAGAGTTTTTATATTCTGTTAAGGTCAGTATATCCTAATGAGTCACTGGGGAGCACATCAGTCAGACCTTGGGTCAATCTATGAGATATTGACCATTATCTTTCAGGGAGCGAAGGAGACAGGAAAGTCCCAGGGCGTTGAAGAAAGACACCAGTCTTCAAAAAAGGGATCGTGGTATCTCTAAGGAATTATGGAACTGCCTAACTTCAGCGCCTTGAGGATTTGGGGACAAATTATTTGAGACAATTTGCAAGTAACCTAGAAAGTAACAACATAATAAAAACATTTAGTGTAGATGTGACAAGAGCAGGTCATACAAGGAGACCTTATTTATGATATTGTTACTGGCCTAACTGATATGATGGAAGTCGTGGGTTGGATAAAACTCAAATTAAGTAGAATTTGACATTGCATTGTGTGGATTCCCCATAAGAAAGCTATAGAAATATTTCCTAAGGATGATCAGGAAAAAAGTTAAGAGTTGCACTTTGAAATTCAGTTGACAAGCACAAAGAATCTGTACTTAGGACCTTCTAATGTTAAAGAGTATAGCAGAAAGATCTAAGACTTGTAACAGATCACAAACTAAACATGAGTCAGTACAATGTCATTCTAAAAAAAAAAAAAAAAAAGGTGAATCTCCTCCTTGAATGTGTTAAGAGAAATATTGAATGTCAGACATGAGAGAACAGCTTTATTTGATGTCAGGGATGCAGCAGCTGAAATAGCACATCCAGCATTGGTCAGACTTTCATAAATATATTAAAGTAGAAATTGGAGAGCTCTGAAAGAACAGCAGCAAAAACAAAGCTGTATTTGGAAACATGACACATGAGGCAAGGTTAAAGGAAGAGGATGCTAAATCTAGAGGAGAAACGCCTGATGTGTAAATATGGCAGGAAAGATTTCAATCATGCCAAGGGAGCTAGCAAGGGAACAATGTTCCCTCATTTTGCATGGGCCTAGGAGACAGTTACAGATAAATGTTGAGGAAAGAAGATTAAAAAAGCATACCCAGGGTGGAAAAAAATGCACCCTGTTAGGTGAAATGGAGGTCCTGGAAATCAAGTAGATCTGTGAATCTCCGCCACTGGAGACAGACCTGTCAAAAGTAATCTGTGTTGCCTTACTGCCCTGTGTCCTCCTGCCTCAATGTGACAAAATGAACTATGTCTCTCTTTTTTTGTTTTTTTTTGACATAGAGCTGACCAGAGATATATGGAGCTCCAGATATGTGGAGCACACCGCACCCCAGGGTCTTCAGTCCTGTATTATTTAGACTGATTATATGGGAACAAAAAGGTCTCTGCTGTTCCCTTCTGCTTTGTGGAGCTGTTCGTGCTCCCTCTACCTGATAAAACATATATAACCTCCTCATAAGCAAGGAAATGTGGGTTAGATTAGTGGACAGTGAGGTCATTAAGAACTGGCTGAATGGCAGGGTTATCATGAGTGGTAGAGAGTCTGGTTGGAGGTCTATAGCTAGTGGTGCCCCACAGGGGCCAGTATTGGGTCCAATCCTGTTCACTTTATTCATCAGTAACATGGATGCACCAGGTACCAGATGATGCATCAGGGACTAAATTCACTCCCAGCAAGTTTTATGATGACGCAAAACTGTGAGAAGTGGTTGATACACGTCATGATGCTCAAGAAAGGCAAGTGTAGAATCCTGCACTTGAGGAGGAACAACTCCATGCACCAGAACAGGTTCAGGGCTGCTGAGACCTGTTGGAGAGCAGCTCTGTAGAGAAGGACGTGGGAATCCTGGTTGACTATAAGTTAACCACGAGCCAGCAATGTGCTCTTGTGGCCAAGAAGGCCAGTTATATCTTGGGGTGCATTAGGGAGAGCACTGCCAGTAGATCGAGGGAGGTGATCTTCCCCCTCTACTCAGCTCTAGTGAGGCCACATCTGGAGCCCTGTGTCCTGTTTTGAGCTCCCCAAAGCAAGAGAGACATGAAGCTACTGGAGAGAGTTCACTGTAGAGCTACAAAGATTATGAGCAGATTGGAACATTTCCCACAAAGAGAGGCTGAGAGACCTGGGCCTATTCAGCCTAGAGAAGAGTGGGAGAGGATCTTTTTACAGATATCAGATATCTTAATGGAGGGTGTCAGGAGGACACGGCCAGACTCTTTTCAGTGGTGCTCAGCGATAGGACAAGAGGCAATGGTCACAAACTGCAACACAGGAAGTTCTGACCAAATACAAGGAAAAGCTTCTTGACTGTGAGGCTGCCAGAGCAATAGAACAGGTTGCCGAGAGAGGTTGTAGAGTCTCCATCTCTAGATATTTAAAACCTGCCTGGACAGGGTCCTGAACAGACTTCTATAGGTGTCCCTGTTTGAGCAGGGAGGTCAGATTAAGTCTCTTCCAATCTCAACCACCCTATGAACCTGTAAAAATGAGGAGGGGTTGTGGGTCACCTGCTCTCTCTCGCCAGTTGTTATCTTGGAGTCCTCAGTCTGGGAGTAGCCTTTCAGCGATCATTTCTATGATAGTTCATGAAATTCTCCTTTGACTCCAAATTAACTGAAGCTGTACTATAACCTCAGTTAATGAAAAACCATGTCCCACGTCTTGCCCACCGTTACCTTCCTGTGTGTGCCTGACTATTTGAGTGTTGGGGAGGAAAACGAGAGGAATCATGGGCATTGTTCTGTTTTACCTCAGAAGAAAGACCACCACATATTGAGTCATCAGTATTTCCTGCTAGAAGATAAACGTTTCCTTAGGAAGCCTTCTCTTTAGGCTATGACCTTGCTTAGTCTGAGATTTTGCACTTCTTTCTATGAAACAAAATAAAAATAAATAAATAAATAAACTCTTACTAACTGAAACTACTGTGCAGAACACATCCAGTCTCACTGGTCTGAGAAAGGCTGGAACACTTGTACACATCCTTGAGTAACATTTATTGACACTTTCTCTATCCACTACTTACATTCACACATTAGCATGAATAAACAGAGTGTGACTGCAGACTTGCAAGGATATTTGTGTATGTTTTCCGGGTCGTGCTTTATACTTTTGCAGAAGCATCCTTTCTTCAGTTGTACTAACATTAAGCTTTTATATCTATATGTATATTTGTCCAGCTTTTTTGTTTTCCTGTCTGACCGTTATTTTAGTTTATTAATAATTCAGGCCTTTCAGAATGCCTTGTACTGGATAAATCCCTCCCCTTTTGTTTGAGGATGATAAATTAGGCTATTTAAAGAATGACTCATTACAAGTATATATCCTGTTGGTGCCACCACCCTCCCACACATAATAATTATTTAAGTTTGCAGTGTGACGCAGAGTCAGCACTTTCAAAGGAGGGTATCAGTGCCTGCTGTTGCAGTGCCTGAATACCTTCCTGCACTGGTTACCCATGGCAACTAAAACGACCTATTGGTGATGACAGTGGCTTGTTGTTCTGTTTGATAGTTTGGGTGTATTTCTTCCTGTTTCAGTTTCAAGAGGAATTTATCGATTTAAAATTTAACTAAATATTATTTTTAAATTACCTAATTATCTAATTATCTAAAATTTATTTATGGATTTAAAAAATAAAATAAGAATAATAAGAAAAAAAAACAGAAGAGCAGTGAGCAAGATTTCAGTCTTGATATCTGTGCAAAGATGGAGTAACAGACATACAACTTTGCAGATTCTACCACTATAACAAATCCTCCTACGTCTAAGCTAATGAAATTAAATTATTCTACCTTGTCTAAAAGGGCTTTCTTGTATTGTTTGTTAATAAGCACACCCTCTGGAAGTTTTGACAAGAGTAAGAAAGCAGGAGAATACACTATGACTGCTACTTAGTGCATATCCATTATTTGCATATCTTTATGATTTTTATTGTTATTAGAAGTGTTTTAAGCAAGATGTCCCAAGGGTAGTGAGGACAGTGACTTACATATAAACTATTTGTGCCAACTTACTTGGGTATAGTACACAATTTGATTTGTAAGCTAATGAACATTTTCCCTGCTACAAGCAGTTGGTAATTGGCAAGTATTTTTAATTGGCAATGCTTAACCGAAAATATTTTGGATTGTTCAATCAAATTCAGTGTAACCATGATGTCTTTTGGCAGCTTTTTATACTGTAGCATGCTTAAGACCAGAATCACTCTCTCCCTCTCTCAGCTGTCAGATATCCAATACTGGGGTAAAAAAGTATAAATACTTCTGGATGTCCTTCTTTTTGCTTTGCAAACCAGCAGTATGAGAATGACAGCACAGGAGAACTCTGGCTTTCTGGAGGAGCTCCCGACTGCCCCTCCACGCCAGACGCCTGCTCTGCCAGGGAAGAGCCCTCCCTTTTTAATGCCTTTTGGAGGTTCCTGATAATTGTGACAAGACATGTTGTTGCCTCCAGCATCTTCCACCTTTTTATTCTCCTTTGCTGACCTAATGCCTTTTCTCAGGGGGAGCATAAACATTCAGCAGTTTTAGGTGTATCTGCTCTCATTTGGCAACCCTGCTGCTAACTTGCTGATCCAGCCTGAGGACATTTGTGTATCTTGTTCAAGAGCAAAAAGATTCCTCTCACAGCTCCCTACACACACACGCACACACACACACACACTCACACATAATAGCTTCCCTGTATTTTGGAAAGCAAATGGGATGGTTTATAGCATCAGATGAAAAAAGAAATATAGGCTGATTTGAATATAAGATAGATTTTGCTGGTTCAGGGCTGTAAAGCCTAGGGAGAGACCTTTAAGGATTTTCTTGTTCATTTTATTGACAATATCTCCTTCATATCAAGAGTATAAATCATGATGTCCTTAAGTTCGTAAGTTGTAGTGAAGAAAAGTTAGTCCAACTGTGATCTAAATAAGGCCCTCAAAATTTGGCCTGATGGCACAGAAGCTGCCTATTGTGGACTGTGGTTAGGGTTGCGGGTTGTGATTAGGGTTTATTATTTTCTAGCTAAACTCACTAAGTTTTCCCATAGTACAAACAGTCTGAGTCCTGAAGAATTTAATTCATTCTTTTACAAGACTGCAATGCAAAATTCAAGAAGCCTACATACTGTTATCCTTGAAATAAAAAGTCTTCTCAGCATTATTTTTAGTTGGATGTCCCAGCAAAACCAGCTGTACCCAGGGAGATAGGAAATAAACAAAGCATCTTCAAGACTGAAAATATATGGGTAAAACATTCTCTCACAAAAACCTTCCATCACAGAGATGATATTTAGACCACAATACACCTTAATTTATACAATTTCTAGGTTAACCTCTTCCCTCACCCCACCTGTACACATACTATTTTTTACTTTGAACCATCTTGTAAGGATTTATTTACTTCGTTTTGTGAGAAACTGAAACATCTGTTCCTTGACAATTGCTTCTGTTTCCATCCTAATAAATAAAATCTTAAAAGTTGTAACTAAGTTCTCAGTTGGTCAGAACCCAATGCTGTCAGTACAAAGCTCACTATTCTGATTTACTACTATTTTACACCAATCTGCTGCTCACTTTGTCTTAACACGATCAATAGTCTGAAGAGTACAAGAAAAGTCTTATTATACTAGACTCTGTTCTGCTCATTTTAAAGCCAGTGCAATGGTAATTTGATTATACTGAGGCTGAGATCAATCTAAACTCTGCTGCATAACCCAGATCATCAATTTTGATTTCACTGACCAAGGGCCTTCTGTACGGAGAAGCTTTATGAATGATGGACCACATCAATGAATGCTTACTCTGAGAATTGCTCCATATGTGGTAGCACAGGGATGATTCACTCCATTCATTCAAGGACTGCTTAAGTGAAAGAAAAGAATGGGAAGACACTTGATCACGTACGAGACTTTGCTTATTATAACTTGTGGGCTCCTGGGACCTGTGTTTCTGTGCATCAGGCATCCCAGTGAAACAGGATGTGATCCCCAATACCAAAGCAGGTGGGGGTAGTAGTGGGGACAGCATACAGTGGCAGATGTGGACTCTAAAGTCACCTCTATAAACTATTACTCTTATATCACAGGTCTTTTTGTTTCTGTTATATGTCAGCCTCACTTCTGTCCCTAGGAAATCAATAGGCAAGTCCTTTTGAAAGGATCTACAAAAAGTAGCACTTAACCAATCTGATGGCTTTCTATGGTGAACTTATTAGATCCACAAATGAGTGGAGAGCAGCGGATATCACTTACCTTGACAATAGCAAAGCTGTGGCATCATCCCCTCCCATAGCACTCTTGTATGCAAGTTGTGATGATATGGTCTCAATAGCTGGACTGCTAGATGTGTGAGGAACTGTCTCGTTTGGTAAAGAGTAGTACTTAGTGTTCCTTACTCTACTTGGACGCTTCACTTAGTACAAGTGGCAGGTGTGTGCAGGATATTTTTTTTCCCTGAGACTTATCCTGCTTAATAACTTTATCAGTGATCTGGAATAAGAGATGTTACACACCCTCAAAAGATTTGCAGGAGTTGATAAGCTCAGAGGCAGAGCTGCCATTCAGAGGGATTTAGTCCAGCTGGAGGAACCTTATGAAATTCATCTTTGATAAATGTAAAGTCTTGCATCTAGGACAGAGTCATTCTCTGCAGTGGTACAGGCTTGGGAACAACTGTCAGGAGAGCAGCTCTGCAGAAAAGGCCTGTGGGGTTCTGGTGAACATGAGCCAGCAGTATGCCCTGGCATGTCCCGGCAGCGAAAAAAAAGCCAACAGCATCCTGGGCTGTATCAGCAGTAAAGAAGGATCTGTTCCACTCAGTTTGGTACCTGTGAGATCACATATAGACACTGCGCCCTGCTTGCAGCAAAGACTGAGGAAATCTGGTTTATTCAGCCTTAAGAAGGTGAATGAGGGTGACNGAAGAAGAGAGAGTCAAGGCAATCTCTTTGCTGTGTGTAACTGTCTATTGGGAAAATGTAGGAAAGAGAGTGAGAGGTACAAAATGGAAGGAAAAGAGACAACAGACAGCAGATAGAATACAAAAATTACAATTCAATATAAGGCAAAATTTACCATAAAGATGGTCAAATATTAGAGGAAGTTGCTCAGAGAGGTTGTAGAGACTACATCCTTGCAGATACTGCGTATACAAGGCTTGAGGATACAGGGCCCTGAGTAACTAGTGTATCTATCTGCTCTTGCTTTGACTAGGAGGTCATACTAGATTACCTCCAGGGATTCCTTCCAACGACATGATTCTGTGAGTGTATGATTATCACATATGTCGTTCTGCTAATGAGGATATACTCGCCTTTTACTTAAAAAAAAAAAAAAAAAAAAAAGCTATAACTCAGAACCTTTACTATCTCAAACTCACACTATATTACAGTTTTCATTCCTACACAAATTTGCATGTTTTGGCCTGCAACTGTTCAGCTGACAGGTAGTCTGTGTCCTCTGTCCTCATCCAGTTGCCGCATTCTGTCCCGCACCCATGCCACCTCCAGAGCAGGGTGGTGACACCCAAACTGCCTTTGACAGGAGTCTTGGGTCGACGCTAGCTCCTGAATCACACCTGGGAGTTGTTCAAGTGGCTGTAAGTTGGCCTGGGCCAAAACTGTGCAAGGAACAGAGTTAGCAACACAACAGTGTAGACAAACTAGTTCCAGCACCTATAATTGATACCTGGCACTGCTTAGTTTAGTAATACATACGGTCTCCATTTTTAAAAACTTGAATTCTCTTGGTTGATATACAAAGGAAGATGAACTGTCCACTTTACCACCTGAAAGACAGAGACATCTACTGTAAACAAAGCATAGGAAAAAATAAGTTCACCCACACAAAACTGATACAGGTAACCCTGGTAACTGTTGTGCTGCTTACAAAAAGAAAAAAAAAAAGAGCAAGAGAGAAAGAGAAAAAACACAAGCTGGATGTGCATTGGTAAGAGATTCTCTGGATCTACTAGATTTTTTTTTTGTCTTAGTTCCCCTTGTTAATTTATTGTCTGTATATAAGATTGCTGGAATTAGAAACACAGTTTTGTAACTATTCACATTATGTGATTATTCAGATTGCTCAAAATACACAGAAAGTGACTTGCCGGGAGACATCTGTAGACTAAATGAGATCCATGAAAGGTTATTTCAAGGTCTTTAATACATACAGAGCTGACAATGTGTTGTGAAAAAGTGAATTCTAGGGCAAAATTTGGAAAATTGACAGAATTGAGAGAGCATTTTATTTCCACATTGCAGGTAAGCTGACAGGGGGATGGTAAAGGAGGAAACATACCAAACTTCATCATGGTTTGAGAGACTGCATTATTAAATTAAGTCAAAACTTGGGCAATAATCTACTAATGCAATTCAGAAGATGTAGGGTGGAGATTCCAAACAGCTCAGCACCAGCCTAGTTTTGCTCTGACTGAAGTCACATTGACTTGTTCCCAGTGACGTCAACGGGAGCAGCGCTAGATCAGTGCTGAGCATTTCTGACAATTCAGTCTGTAATAAACACTGGCCCAAATTTTCAAGAATCATTTGTGATTTTGAATGTCCAACATGAAGCACTCCAATAATGCCCTCTTTTTCAGACAGTTGTTCAGGATTTAAAGATCATGTGGTTTGTTTTATGTCCGATAGCCAAAAATCAGCCAAAAATCACATGTGAACATTTAGGACCTTAACTATTTGGTATAGTTTCTACAAGTGTCTGAGATTAATTGAAGTTATATTCGTGTTCAGTTCAAGCAACTGAAGTACTTTGATTTTCTATAGCCTGCAACAATTTTTTTTGATTCTTTCACTTCTCTTGTGGAAAATTACAATTTTTGCAGAAATTGCTTTTCTCTTTTGAAGTGATTTTTCATAGAAAAATTCCTGAAAAGCTCTATTAGACATGCTCAATCATACTAAGAAATATCAACATTTATTAGAAGTGCCCTTGAAGAAAACACACAGAGTAAGTTATTTTTTCAAGCACATTAGATTTTTGTTCCTTTAACTGCAATGACACTCAATATTGACCAGCTTCAGGGGCAGATATGGTTCCTTCCCCAAATACTACTTCACTGTAACAGATGTATCCCTCCCCATTTCTTAAGACTTCTCCTTTTAATTTTGAAATAAAATTCACTTTAGCATTGCTCTGCATTCTCAGCCAGTATGAATGGACTAATCAAACCAGGATCTCTTAAGTTTAAAATATGTTGTTCACTGAGTGCTAGTGCAGGGTCCAACTGACTTCTCTCTGCAGGCACAGCATTAGACATGCAAACCAAGCAAAGGATATTGGACAGTGCTTCACGAGGCTTTGATAAAAAGCTATATACTCACCAGCAGCTACTTTTAAATCTCTTTATAAGGTACAGCAAGAGCTCTCTTCTGGTCCTTCCATAATTACAATTCAATGCAAGAGCCATCCAAAACCTGAATCCGTAAGCTATAACCATGAAATAATGATTGTTAGCAGTTTATGCACACTTGGTATAGTCCTACCACATGAAATATAGGTTTCAAGAAAGGAAATGAATTTGTGATGGGGCAAAATCCATTGCAGTTCTGCCAACATACCAGAGAAATTTGGAAGTGTTTCTTCCATCTACTGAACGTTACCTTATTGTTAGCTGGTTTTACTTGCAAAACAAATCAAGCTACACTAATTCTAACTCTATGATGCAGAAAAATGCAAGTCAAATGATGCACATTATAAGTGTGCGATGAATAAGATTGTTTCTGGATATTTTTGTGCTCTTACAGACCCCCTCAAAAAGGTTTCTACTGTTTCCAAAAAGGAGTTTTATCTGCAAGGCATGTAACAGCTCAAACAGCAGAGGGTGCTTTGTAAGCAAATACAAAACACTTGATCTAAAATTATTACTGTAGATAGATCCCGCAGCTGTGCAGATGCTTTACTACCAGTGCTATTCATGAAGCAGCAGATTCAATGGCTCACTGCTTATTAGAATTGTTTCAGATACTACAATAAATCTCCCATGAAAACCACCCCCAAAATTCTACATATATGGGATAAAAAACGAAGATGTTTAATCATTGAGCTCCATGTTTTTAAATAAGGTGAACAGTATGCTATGAAATAATGCATTATTCATAGATTCATACTGTTTCAAAAGCTTAATAAAGAATTTGATTAATAGTCCAGGCACACGTCCTGCATATTTATATGCTGGTATGCATACAAATGTAATGTATAACATTAGATATTTGTAATATCCTCTTGTCTTTTATGCTTTTTAAGCACTTATGATGCAGTGCAATTGAGGCAAATTGCAAAACAAAGCCAAGCACACCAAATTGTTATCATTCTGCAAAGCGGGTGGGTGGTCATCCTTCAGAAGGAGCTCTATTTCATTGCTATTGTGCTGATTTGGAACAATTTTGAGAAAGAATGCTTGCCTGGCCAGTGCTATGAATGAGCTGTGATCATAGGATGCCGTCTAAAGTATCAAAATGAATCTTCCTGAAAAATGGGAAAAGCTGCAAGGCGCAAAACATGTGATCTTATTGGCAATCTGCTCCCATGTAAGGTATTCAACTACTTAGGGTAAAAAGAGAAGAAATTTGTTCCTAGGAAGTTTTAAGGCATTCAGGTATTCGGTAAAGGACAACATATACACTATACAGAACTAGAACTAAAGCTATGGGCTCTCCTCAAGAACATGGTGACTGACATTATCACCAACTCTATGAATGAGCTAACATACATAAGGATTAGATCATAGTTTCAAGGAAATCCGTTTCAGAGAGAGAGTTTTTGAGAATAAAATTTGACAACACCTTTCAATGTTTGCGGCTACCCACTAATCTCTGACTCCTCTGCATTTCTTTTTCAGGCAATTGACTTTTTGTTTAATCTCCTTTGAAATCACATTTTTATTCTCTTGCCTTTCTGTGATGGATTTACTTTCCGCACTTTAATATCTGCATGTAATTTTTCTATAGTATTTGGCTTCCAACAGAAGAAAAAGAAATTTAAGGTTGCGCAATGAAAGAGATGATAGTGTTTTCATCTATGGAAGGAAACCTATGGGAAACAAAGGACAAAGTAAGGGTTTCTTTAAATCTTAAGCGTTAAAAGTTACTACAGCTGTGAATTACAGCTACAATGACCTTCCCCAGATGAAGATCTCATTCAGAAAGCTTTCAGAGAAAGGTTGCAATAATTCAGGTTTCTGGCTCACTCATTTAATCCTGTTAGAGTGACCATTGGGATGGTGTGCTGTATCATGAGCCTGAACGAAAAGAAGAACAGAAGATGACAAAGACAGGGAGAAGACAAAGGCATCGTTATAGAGTTGAAACCACATGGATAGGAAAGCCTGGTGAAGAACAAAGGTGCTGAAGCACAAGTAATATTTGGCATAGTCCTCAGAATAACGAACAATGGATGGATTCACTGAGGATGTCATTGTGGGAAATCAGGTACTCAGACAGAAAGAACACCACAGAGTACAGAGAAAACCTAGTAAGTGCAAGCCCTAGCAAGGTCTCATGTGTGAACTTTTTAATGGCTTCCCTTACAGTCTCACTTAGATTTCAGTTAAACTCTTGTTTACAAGAACCATTTCTGCAATTGGATTACCATTGATTTGTAGTTTCTGTCTACACATGCCACGACCACAGCATGACCCCTAGTCTTAGAATAGCTGTTGAAGGATACGGTGGACGATGTAGATCATTATGTCTGACTTCTGTCAGCAATACATCCTCTGCAAAGCAAGCCTGATTTCCCAGTTGCAGCACTTTTTAATTAATTTATTTATTTTAAGAAATGATAATAAATGCATCCAAGTCTCTAAGTTAATTTATTCCACTGGCTACTTATCTTCATGAATAAAACTTTGTTGAATATTTTTAGTCTGGACTTGACAAGTTTTTTTCCAGTCATCTATCATCAGGAATCTCTTCAATATAAGGTCCTCAGAAGACAGAATAAAGCAATGCTTCTTTCTTTTTTCTTTTATTTTTTTTAATGCAAGCAAGAGATGTATATTTTCCACGTGTCACACATGAAATAATCCTTGTATCTCTTTTCAATTGCTTATGATTAAACTTAACTTTTGAGAAATTGATGAAGCAGTGGGTAACACATTACGGTAATTGCACACCCATTTGCACACCTAAAACTTTTGCTTGTATATCTTGAGGGATTCATATTTGATGACTTGTATTTATAACTTCTTCATAGTTCTGTTTCATTCCAGGATCCCATTTCCCTTTATATATAAACTATCATTCCTAGTAACAAAGTATTGATTACTATTAAGGGGCTAAAGAGAAAGAAGTGCTAGACCAGGGAAATTTACTCCAATGAAACGTCCCTTAACAAAGAAACAGAAGACAAACCAGTCAAAACAAAAAAAAAAAAAAAAAGGAAAATGAGTAGATTACAGTAATATGTAGGGAAAGGATTAGCTATACGTTTCCTGAATTGGATTATAGGGGACACACTTAATGGGAAGGGAGAAGAAGTAGAAAGCAGATGCTTTTATATAAGAAAAGCCAAAGTACTATTTTGATAGACAGGGTGTAAAAGTGATAAAAAGCAAGTGTACATTTAGTAAAAAAAAAAAAGAAAAAAAAAAATGGAGAAGTTTCAAATAGAGAGCTCTCCAGAGTCAACCGAGAGAAAGCTTAGCAGTGGCTTTCTGCTGTGGTGGTGGAAGGGCTTCAACAAAGAAAGGTTCAGTTAGTCAAAAGGAGATATGGTATTGGAGCAGAGATAACAGCTATGATAAATACTGTATTTACTGTGAGGAGCAAGAAAGATAAGGAAAAAATAAAGACATGTGTGATGATATGAATGGGAAAGGGAGGAAAAAGCTGTAGGACATAAAAGTATAGAAGAATTTTCTTACGGCAAGAGTCAGCAGATGGCATTGTGATATATAGGCTTAAAGGTTATTTTCCTTGTTGTGCAGGCAAGTTTTTGTTTCAGGAAAAAAAAATGCTGTTTTTTTTTGACTGTTATAAATGTCTGTGAAAAGAGTTGTAACAAACAAGGGTGCTAGCGACAATGTTCAAGATGGCTCTCTGCAAGAACTGGACAGGCATGTTTGGTCTTAAATGTCAAAGAAATAAGGACTGCCTGCTTTTCATGAGTGACTCTGTTGATCCAGGGCTGGTGAATAAGCACAAACATTTGAAATAGAACTACTAGAACTACGGACAAACTTCTCTCTCTCTCTCTTTTTTTTTTTTTTTTTTTTTATAGTAAGATAATTTATAAGGCCCTGCCAG
>VWPW01026055.1:488262-512477 GCA_013389825.1 Crypturellus undulatus | reverse complement strand
TCCCCTTCCCCTTCCCTTTCCCCTTCCTCTTCCCCTTCCCCTTCCTCTTCCTCTTCCCTTCCCTTTCCCTCCTTTATAACTGAAAGTATTTCGACATGTACCTTGCTAACCACTACAACTGAGATAGTTGTGGTGGTTAGCTTAGATCACTGATATAAAAGGTTAGAGGTATTGGGTGTCTAAAGTCGTTTCATATCCATTCTGAGCATAAGAAAAAAGTAAGTGTTACTTGGAAACTTACCTAAAACAAATACATGCCTGGTATCTAGATCTGAACGAGGCCCATCCATACAACAAAAATCATTTTTTGTCAGAAGGAAATACTAGATATGGTGCACAAGCTTTCCTGGTTACTGTTAGTGGATAGAGTAAAGGCGTAATTTGAAGCACATCAGTAGAACTAGATTAGGAGGTAGCTTTATTTCTTCTTATATTTGGCCAATTAAAAGCAAGCTCCACAACATTTTTGTAGGGAGATTATGATTCAAGAGCACTGTGTACAGTTGGAAAGAAAAGCACATGCAAGGAAGATATAACCTGTTTAAATCTTGAATTACCATAACATTTATCCCTTGACCTTTCTGATTCTCAGCTGGGGATCAGAAAGGTCACCATCCCCTTTACCTTTATTTTAAGGTAAAGTCAATGCCAACTTTTGCCTGATGGGTATCTGGCTCACTTAATATGAGCCTAATGGCTTCAGAAAACACTTCAGTCTTGGCAGTGCTAGTAAATACTGTTGCATGTTAGTTATGTATACCTCACACACTTAGCTCTAACTTACTGTAAATAGAATGAAGAGTGCCTTGTTACTGAATAATTTATTGCACATTAAATATGGCCCAAGGCAATAGGATTTTCAGGTTCCACAAAGGTCTTATATATTTCCTGCTGTTATAATTATGTAAAGGAAATACTGACAGTCTGAATTATGAAATATAGATTATCCATTCAGCAACTGTTCGGAGATATGTTGTGCATGAGGGTAGTGAGCAAATACAGAGGATTTCAAACATTATTTGCCCTTGTATGCCAGGTACATTATCCATTGTAAAGCCTTTTCCATAGCAAAATTACTGGACATAGAGAGACCTTCATTTACTCCAACAAGCGGGCATGGCTGACACTACTCACTCCCATACGCCCTCCTATGCACATTTTTTCACTTTCAACTTCGTTTTGTCTCGTAGTCTCAGTTTTTTCTTCTTTTAGCACTTTTCATCCAAACAGTTCAAAGAATATAACCATTAAGGCCTCATAATACTTCTCTGATGTAGGCAATAGATATTCAAAGATTTTTTACCAGTCATAATGTATGTGTGTATCTAAGGTGGAAGGTAGCTTCTGAGAAGCTACATACATACCTCAAGATTGCTCTGAAAAATCACGTTATATTGATCCAAACCTGAAAAATACTGAGTGACAGATTCTCAGTCCAGAAAAAAATAGTACTTGTGCTCAAATTAGATGTGTGGATTTATTGGAGCTACTCATTCTTAAAATTATTGGTGGATTAAATGTTTCATTTTTGCACGTCAAAGAAACAACCTTTTAGGAAATCTGGATTATTTGATCCTGAGGTCTCAGTAAGACCCAAGAATATACCATCAATATCATATTCAATAGGCATTATAAAATTTAAAAAGTATCTTATATTACAAATTAAGAAATTATGAATAAAAGGTGATGTGATTTCCAAAGCAAACTAATAAGATATAGACAGGAAAACACTGCTTGATTCTTACCTTAAATATTGGGTCATTCTCCTCATATATATTTTTGAGAGATTTATTTGCTCCTTTTATATCAAAGTAAAGCCCTCGATTGATTTTAATGCTGGAAACTCTATTTTTTTTATTATTATTTTTTTTTAATGAACTATCAGTCTGGAGACAGATGTGGTTTTCAAACATGTAGATTATAAGCATGCAGATTTTAATATATTTTCCTCTTGATTACTCAAGAATGACTCTGTGTGTGTGTGTGTGTATGCTTGTTTTACAACAGGTGCTTAATTTAAGACTTGCAAAATATCCATACCTTTGGTAGGAAGTTTACTAACTTTGCCAGATCCTCTAAAAACATTCCTGGGCAAGTGGAATAATGAAACTTTCCTGTGATATTTTTCAGTGATGTCTCATGATATCTATGGAGATGATGTATCATCAGATTTCTATATTTCAGAAGGATGGAAAAAGAAATGGTTTGACAATCAATGACATGCCAGCATTTTAACACAAAAACTACTTGTGCTGAGTGACATTCATTATCTGTATGCCAGATCAAGTGCACTTTGTTCTATAGATGGCATATATATGTCCTTAGTTTAGTCATGCTGCCATAGAACTTCATCCTCGCTATAGCACTGTATGAAAGGGAAACAGGCTGCAAAAGCATTTCTAGCACTTATAATGAGGGCAGGTTTGATTAAGTGTAACTGAATCAGGAGTGCACTATAGTTATGGATAGAAAAGAGTGAGAGCAGCCACTCTTGGCACCTGCAAAAAAACAGTGAAACAAATGTCATTTGAATAAATGGCAGATTTAGGGAAGCCTCTTCATTCTTCCTTGTCCATATGCATTATGATTCAGTATTTAATTATATTGATCATTTTCCTTTTTCATTTTTTCTTATTTTTGCAGAATCACTGCCTCATTTAGTGGGTGGTGCTTCATAAACAAGGCAGCTGCTCAATATTCCTTTTTATCTAGTTTATTCACTGTGTGTGGTCTCATGCCTTATTTAGTTCACACAATCCCAAATCGGCCCTGGGTCTGGAATTATTCACCAAATAGTATGTGATTATGCAATTAAAGACTGTATCAAAACACACAAAAGGGTAGAATTAGGCCTGCATACAGTTATAATCATGTTTGTTGGATCCCCCATGTTTTGACTGCTTGATTTTTTCACCTTCATGATTTTCTTTCATGAGTTTTGTTTTTACTTTTACTAAAATTATGAGGAAAAGCCTGTGGTAGACCCAGAACCTTTGCACGTCTCAGTGACTAGAACTGAAAAGCTGTGGCTGGACCTGTGAAAGGTTTTCTGTGTGAGGCTAAAAAGCCTCGATTCTCTGCACATGCCCAGGAAAGCCTCAGGACTTGCTTCGCCGAGTCACTGCCGGATGCAGCAGGATCATTCTTTCCAAGGCCATTCTTCTCGCGGCGCCTCCCAGGGAACAATGTCACCTTTGCTGAAGGAGTAAAAGAGGCTCCTTGTGGCGCCTACCTAATATAACTTTACTCCTTACGCAAGGAAAGCCACAGGGGTCTGGAGAGCGGTGACACATCCCGCTGGGCTCCCGCCGCCAGCTGCCGGTACCTTGAGCGCGATGGGTCCCAGATCACAGGTTGGGGGCTGTGGGTTTCCTGTGACATCCCGGCTTCCTCCCTTGGCAAGCAAAGGGCATAATCTGCCCCACCGTACCAGAGATAAAAGCTGAATCCTGTTACCTATTTCATTTCCCCTGTGGTTTTCACACGTTTTCGGCTTATTCCAATACATAAGAGATCACACTGTTAGTAAGGCTGTTTTTCATGCTGATTTTTTCCCCTTCATTTAATCCAAGTCTAATTATACCCAAGAATGTCTAATTATATCCCCTAATAGCAAGCTAAATAATTTCCAACCCTCCTTGGCTTTTACCCTGTTCAAATATTTAAAACCAGAGCCAGGATCTCCTCTCATTTCTACAAGTCTCTGCCAGCGAATAAAATTTAGCTCAGATCAATGGAGCTGCAGACTCACGCTAGCAGCAGCGTGGTGAGAGAGGAGGGCAGGTCTCCTGCGCGTGGATAAACCCAGCGTGCACTCACCTCGGTTATTCACAACTGAGTAGGTTCAGTTTGGCAATCCTCCACAGCCCAGATTTCTTCAGCCTTGTGGGGCCTGGGAGGGGGAGCAGCAGGATTAACTCCTCAAAGGGTAAACTGATTATTTTGAATTTCACGTATAGAGGTCTCGGTGAATGAATGCATAGAGGGCTCCAAACGCACGCCTCGGAGCACTGTGTTGTGGGCACTACAAAGGGCTAATTGTGAATGAATTATTATCACATTTGTTACATGGACTGTTAAACCACAATTTCTCTCGCGCTGGGGTACAGCTGGAAATGTCACCCTTGTTCTTGCTTTACATGACCTGGTGCAAGACACAGATGAACATTCATCTGACTTGTGTGGAGCAGCCTGTGTGCTGGCCGCCACTTGCGTTTTTTTTTCTCTTTATGTTGGCTGTCTTCCTACGTGCATTGCACAATCCAGTGTCCTCTGCTTACCACCACTGCCTCCTCTTCCTCCTGCTGTATCTCCAGCCATGAATAAAGAACGGCAGCTGGAGTTTCCCTGTCACTTTTCTCATTTAACAACTGCATATCTTCGCTTCAAACCCACAAACCCACACACCCAACACTCCTTGCTAGCAGCCTGGACCTGATCCACAGGAAAAAAAAAAAAGGAACCAAATAATCTCATTGACCTGACATTACTAGGAAAGACTGAAATATCTAATATCAAAACTGAAGAGAAATGCTGATGCTAAAGGAGGCTTTTACTCCTGCTCCGAAATAAACTCTGCAGTAAGTTCTTACATTTCCTGACATTTGTTGGAGAGGGGAGGGTTATTCCAAAAATTGAATTACATAGGAAATCACCAGTGGAATAGGGTGTGGAGGAGAAAAAAAATATAAATATACTTCTGGTTAATATGACGAGATTTCTAGAGCAGTCACAGGGCTTCCTTCTGGGTTTCTGGTCCTCAAGCAGGAATACAACCATGTTGCTGCAGGTTGGGTCTAGTCTGCAAGAGCAATTATCCCAGATTTTTCCCATTCTCTGGTGCTCCCTTTTCAATGGGCCCTTTAGAGACAGGTCCTAATAAACCCAAAAATATCACCTCTGACTAAACAAGCCCTGAAAGACAAATACTAGAAACCGAGAAATTATGGTGGCAAAATACTGCAGTACGTTTGTGGTACTCTGACACACTCTCCTGTACTTCTGCTCTTGGCCATTGCTAGAGGTAGAACACCATCCTACACCTCTTTCTGGTGTGACCTGGAGCAGCTTTTTTCACAATCTTGGTTTAATTATATGACAAATGAATTTCTGGTTTCCAGAGGAAGGCGTGCAGCTTGCACAGGGGAGAAGAGTACATACCCACTGCTGTATACAACTAAAACCCTCAACCCTCCTGAGATTTTCTCTCTCAACCGCATTTCAAGTGAGGGAAGAGGAGGAAGGAGGAACTGAGTGACTTATTTGTTACTGTTGTTAGTAGTATTGTTATTATTAATGTCAATTCTTTTTTTTTTCTTTTTACATTATGATCACTCTTTGCAGTCCCAGAGTTTACTTGTTCTTTCACAGAGAATCCCATGAATAACTTCCTTCTTTTAAATTAGTTGTTCTCTCCCATTGCTTTCGAAGGGAAAGAGGTTGCAGTGCTGACTTTCCCACTGTTATGCTTGCAAATGCTTTAATCCCCATCCCGCGTCTCCTGAAAACAGCTTACTTATGAGAAATCTGGTAGCCCAGATATGTAAACATACAAAAATGTGCCACTATGGCACCTTAGTATCAGGGAATTTGCCACATGAAGAAAAATTATAACTGATGTGCTTTTAAAAATAAGTTACACTTACTTTGAACTACAAACATCACTACATTCTTATCCTAATTGTATTGCATTTCTTTATGCCGTTGCAAGGCAAAGCCCAGGGTATTGGGCACACTGCCAATATTAACTTGGTTAGATGCCTTTCATGTTAATCTCATGTCTGATTTTTCTCTGTTGTAAGGTTTGGGTTTGGAATAGTTGTTCTGTGTTTGCTTTTCTGTTTGCTTGTGTATATTGAACTTTAATCTAGCATCATGCAGATGTTATCCTGGAATTTCTAGAATCCCATAATTCTTTTAGCTACTTAGCGTGCACCGGGCATAGATTTCCAAGTAAAAGTCTGGAGTGACTCCTCTCTTGAAGGTCTGCTTTTGGTTCTACAGCATTTCCAAAGGCCGAAAGGCTGAAACAGGTGCTTTAGTCTTCAAGGCTTTAGTCTCTGCAGGTTTGCAGGCTAAGCTAGTGACAGCTGAGGAACTCCTGATATAACCGATAGTTTTATATGTGGATCACAATAAAGCTTCCAGCAACAGAATATAGTGATCCAAAACTTCGAATCCTGTATTAACTTTGCACTGTTTTCTTTTCCACCGAAAAAAAAAAAATCTTGTATTCATTCTGCTCATCATTTTTCTGGTTGGCATGGTAACTGCCTAAAAATGTGCTAGAGACATTACAGCTCTAAGCTTTTCTTGTAGCCTATGATGCTTAATCAAAAAGTTTGCAATACATCCCAGTGCTGTAAGTGGTGAAGCTAAAAATATTGCTCTCTTCAGAGCATAAACAACTGCAACATGCTTTCAAAAAGAGTCTGTGCTTATGGTGAAACAGAAAAACACCGACGCTTACCCTCTTATCCATTTGTTCATCTTAGGAGCATGCAGTAATCCTGGAAACGTCAATGTCTGGTATTGAATAACTTTTTCCTTTACAGCACTATATACTTTTAAGACTGAGGTAAGTCTGTTGGTTGAAAGAGTTTGCTCTCTTTAATACATGACTTGGTATTTAAACTTGTTATTTAAATCTGTGATGATACTGCAAATACAAAGCTACACAAAGATGAACAGTAATACAGCAGTGGAAACTTGTGTATTCAAACAGCTACAGAATTTGGTCCTAGCCCTTGTAACTCATTCAGATGACAATGTATTCTCTTAAAAAATTACTGGTATTATAAATATTCATTATTTCTAAGGAGACACAGATGGAGGCTTGAAGTCGGAAGATGGGATCTATGAAGCCATGACCGCAATATTTGATACAGAAACAAGTAGCACTAATGAACAGCTTAATTGCATAAAGCTGTCTTTCAGAAATATATCCATGCCTCTCTAAGAGATGGTATTGAAGCTAGGGATATCATAAGCATAAATTGTATGAGTATGGAACATAAACCCATTCCCCTTACTTGCTTCAGTGAATTCCTTGTGTTAGTAAGATGCACAGAGTGGTTCTAGCCTTTGCTGCAGGACATAGGAGCAAACTCTGTATAACCCTCACATGGTCCTTTTATTTATGCAATGATCCTGAGAACTGTACTAATAGCAAATACATTAGTTTGAAATACTATTAAATATGGCTCTGTAAAATCAGATATTGCACCACAGCTTTCCTAAAAGATCATGATAGCCCATATTCCTAAATCCTGAACTGGTGCTAATGCACTCAGTATACAGCCAGGCTCCACATGAAGCTTGCAATGTGCACTTTTAGACTGCGTGAACTTGATTTATAGGGTTATGCTATGATGGCCCAATCATGCATCCCTTATCATACAGCAAAAGTGCTACAAGTATTTGCAAGGTGTTTCTCTTCTCCTAAAACATTTCTTATTTTTTTTCTCTTCTCTTCTGAGATATGAGAGTAGCTATCCCCACTGAGAGTAAGAGAGCAAAACAGAAATGTGCCAGTCATTACAAAAAATCACTGTGAATTTGTGTCTTTATCGTTACTAGGGAATTTATTTCACAGCTGTAGTTTCCTACCTGTGTGGTTTCACTGAACTCTAGCAAGAGCCAAGCTAATGCTGAATTTTTAATATAATTCAGTTGAAAAAAAAAATGCCTAAGTTTACTGATGATGAGACACAAATCTAGGATAGCTTAGTTTCAGTTCACAGAGAGTTCACTGTAACTTTGTCTCTCTTGAATTGTCCATAAACTAAGAACGTCCTAAGATTTCTTTGTTGTTTCAGTTGCTAGAGATTATTCTATAGATAATTGATCTTTTTAAAGATTCTGTACATAGTTCCAATTTGACTTCTAAAAGTCCCTCTACAATATATTTCTATTCCTTAACTATGATGGACATTATTCTAGGGATTCTGGCCTCTCTGCAAAGCTTGCACTGGAAAAAAAAAAATTAATATGCAGCTAGGCACCCCTCCTGCCTCGAGCACCACTCCAGTGAAGGGTATGGGTGAACTCAGATTCAACTGTGTGATGACTGCTGCTTGTGAAAGCATTCAGCAGAAGAACTGCAGAAGAGGGACTTAAAATAGGTGGATGTATTCTTCACAAATAGGTCTTCCAAAATCCAAGAGAGCATGCTCGGAGAAAGATAGTATTTAAATTTAGAGGGAAAAAATTTAGACGGTTGCCCCATTTTATTTTTAGATCTCGTCCAAATCATTTCATAACTTCAAAGTCATGCGTTTAGAGTGAACTACTTCTGACTCTTAAGATGAAAGATATTACATTTTAACTGCTGGTCAAGTGTTACCAGGAAGCTATTAAAATTATTTCAAGCCATATATTAGAAATAAAGTGCTACAGAAAGTAAGGCTGTGGCCCTACCTACCTTGAATAGGGATGTATTCTTAGGTCTTTGTTCCTTGGCATTTTTCCATCCCTTGCTCTACACAGTTTTTATTTCATGAAAATGAACCATGTTATCATATTAAACAACTCTCCGAGCAGAGGAGTTTCCACATGGGCACATGTCTAGAACATTTGAAATGGCTGAAATTCCAGGTGGTGGCTCCTCGGAGTCAAATTGCAAGGTAAAATGGGAGCTCTTGGGGAAAAAAAAAGGGGGATGGGGAGTGGCAGATCCTCCTTTCCTAGTCCTTGAGTGATCAAATTCATCCTGCATAATGAGAGCTTTGGGATGACAGCTCTTTAAATCCAGTGCATTTCACTTACATCGACCTAAAATACTGATTACAGATTTTCTAAAGAATTAACCGCTACACTTGTGAATATATATTAGTCATTTTTAATATAACTTTATATAAGGTAACTGTAGTAAGAGAGCTTCAGAAATGCTTCATGGAATATTTTGTGCAGGGGATTGCAGAGGTTATTTTAGCTTATTTCTTACTTTACAACTTGTCACTATTCAGCTCAATGTATTGTCTGCCACATGCAGCTTCTTCAACAATTAAGGACTGCAGGAGCATTAGTTTCTGTTAAATGCTATTTATGCCAGGTCAGCTAGGAAAGTCTCTTTCCTTCAATAGGTCTGACTCCTGCAAGAGAAACTCAGATGCACAAGGCCCAAGATCTTGCAAGGTCTAACCTTAATAACATCAATGTGGAGTTACATATGTGAGTAAAATATGTGGATCCAGGCCAGAGTAACATCTAAGGATGTTTGCCAAATCCTAATTGAGCAATAACAGAGGGTGTAGGCTCTAGGCACATGCTTTGGTATGTTGCTAGGCAAAGGGCAGTACTTCACACTATCACTCAACAAGGTGTGCTGCCCTTGCACAATAACTCCCTCCTGTGCACTGTGGTGATTACAGAGTACTAGTCTCCATGTGTATAACTTGTTTTATTTATATGTATTTTATTCTGCTGACATGCAGAGAGACAGTAACTGCTTTCTTAAGTCCATGAAATAATAAGTATGACCTATTTTTAGAGAGACATTAATTTGAAAAGTGCTTTTGTTTACAGGCCACTATAGGTGCGCATGGTCTTGTATATGAAGGCCAGACGAAAGACTTGAAGGTAAAAACGATGCTCTGTTCCCACAATAAGTTATAGGCAGGCACAATACTATCCAATTCTGCTGTCGAGTTGAGGAGCCCAGTGATTTGCTCTCTGACACAAGAAAACAAAATAAACAAAAAGCAAAACAAAACAAAAAGCATTTTATTAGGAAATCCAGGATGTGTAAAAAGATAATACTGCTCCTTGGAAAACAATTTCTCATAGGAACTAGTATGAAAATGTTTTTTGCTTCACAGTTATCTTGTTTGTTTTGTTAGTCCTCACAAAGATTAATAAAGGAATGATGAGACAACTGCAAATTGTAAGCACAGGAAGCAACTATTGCCTAAAGCATCTGGATATGATTATGTAAACACGATGTAATAAGAAAGCCGAGAGATATAACTTTCGAAATCTCTTTTATTCTCTTCTAAAAAACACCCTCTCAGAATATCTTTACCTTGTTGCCCCAAGTATCCTGAGAGTTGTTAAAGTACTGCAATTTTCACTGCAAGTTCTGTGCTACTATTAATAAACCTGCTTTAGATTTACTCTTTTATCCAGTCTTTTTCCATCATGTATTCTGGTATCTGACCCTTTAATTTGAGAGAGAGGTAATTACAGTTTGAAGGGGCCATTTTGCATCTGACTGCTATACATACTACTTTTCTTCCTACCTGCTGTTAGTATAATCAATACTTCAAACAATTATTTCATGCTATGACTTCTTTTTTCTTCTGTTACTGAAACAGTGGCACCCTTTTTAGGATGAACATTATTCACAGTGAGACAGGCTAGTCCCCTTGAGTGAGAACTTTTCTACTCATTAGGTTCTATCTAACTTTTAAGAACATTGTTCTATCATATATTAATTTTAATATTCATTCTAAGAGTTAGTTTGTAGCTTTTCCCTTGTTCAGCAGTTCTATTTTGTACACGGGATACTATTTTTTATCCCCTTTATACAAAGTATATACTCTAGTTTTATTAACAAATCACATTAAGTCTGTACTTTGTATAAAGTATATACTAATTTTGTTATGACCTATATGTGTTTGTCTTTCCATAGCTTAAAGCACTTGTTTCTGAGACATTCTATGGCAGTGTTCTTCCTACTTTCTATCAACTGATGCAAAGACACCTGATAATGCCTAAATTTGGTCTTTTATTCCAGTCAAGTGATTCTGGTAATCCAAGTCAACGAAAAGGGTTTTGCATTTCCTAAAGCTAAGCCAGAAAGACTTACATGCAAAAGGAAGCTGTGCGGAGCTAGGTAATAGGAACTCTCATCCAACGTCAACCTGAGGAGCTAGAGGTACACATCAAGCACTTCTGCATAACAATGAAACATATGAAGACAAGCATATTTTCCTTTGCCTTTTCTTTTTGATTCCAAAACAACGTTAGCTTAAATTTTCCAAAGGAAAACATATAAAGAGGCTGAGAAAGATGTCTGGCAGGGATGTTTAAAATTCCGTTGGTTAGAGGTTGATAAGGTTATAAACAACTAAACTCCAGGGTCCTCCTAACTAACTGTGTTAGTCAGCCTTAAAAACAGATAGTGAACTAACTTTGCTCAGGGACTAATGAATGTCAGAGTACTGTGGTTTTGACCATAATATTAAGTTATAATAGATAATTATAAGTATTAAGATGTGTGGAAGTTTCTTCTAATTATCTTAGCCCATTCATTTTTCTTCATTTGATAAGATTCCAAAAGTGTTAGAAATGAATAGTCATTCATTATATAAAGCAGCAGCTGAGTGGTAGGTGGCAGAATAGTTGTTTGGTCTTATTCCCAAGCAAATATACATACATTTTCACTTTTAAAATTCTCTCTCATTTTACTTTAATTGCAAAAAAAAAAAAAAAAAGGATATCTAATGACGTGGAGTTTCTACTGGTAAATCTGCTTTACAGGTTTTCCTGTTTAATCTCTGAAAGCTGATGCAGCTTATGCCAATTGCCCACAGCATCAGCTTTATTCTCTTGAAAGAGTTTCCTCTCTTTTTAGTTTTCCCTTCATGTTTTGAGTCTTTACCAGAAGTGGTAACCTTCTTAGGGTATTGGCAGGAGCCATAAAATTTACCAAAAATCAAACTAGTGTCTAACCAAGTACTCCATGCTAAGGACCACCCAAGAGATCTAGGTAGATACAGCATGCTCCTTAATATGATTTTTTATGTTTAACAGGAAAAAAAAAATTGGGTTACTGATTAGTCAATTGAGGAAAGGATTAAGAAGATCACTTCATCTAACATAAAAAAAAATACAGTTTTGTAGTTTTGGAGCAAACACATTTGGACCAGCTTGTTTACTACAGCTGTTTTGCTTATCAGTGTTATCTCACTTCATGCAGCCATCCTTGCATTGGATCCAGTATTTTGCATTGGAAAATTTGTCTTGGTTCTGTTTCACTAGACGTCCCTTCTCTCGGGGGAAGCCGTGCAGGAGCTGCGAGGTGCTGCTGCATTATTCTGCTGTTAACTTCCTCCCTGCACCACAGCTTGGCGAAGCGAAGCCCAGATTGCCACAACATGTCGTCTGCACTGAGTCACCGAGACATGTGAGTAGCTACTCCAGGATGGTGCAGAAGAGGGCAGGTCATTCTCCAAAGAGACTTCCCAGTTTTTGCTGTCCTCCAGTGAAAGCCCTAAAATCAGGTGTGCCTGGAGAGGAAGTATGAGCTTCAGTTTCACTGTTTATTTCTCTTCTTGAGGGGAAGCGAAACCCCAGAATGAGGATGAGCCTGGAAACTCTGAGGCATTTTGATTGTTTTTGCTCTGGTTGGGAGTTGCCACTGTGGCACCTATTGAAAAAAAACAGTGATTTGCATCACAGGAGCAGGATGAGACATAATGATACTTGAGCTAAGTCACCACCACTTCCCAGCACAGCTCAAGGTGATGATTAGTCCCAGGGTAGCTGGCATCTCACCGTAGAAAGATCACTTCTTTCACTGTCTCATAGAGTAGTGATTGCAATCTGCGAGATCAATCTTTCCTTTCCTGGAGTTGAAATCTGTAACTGACATATTTGATCATATTTGGAGGCTCCACAGTTCTGAAACTGGCTTATTCTGGAAATCTGCCAGGGTCACAGCTTGGCAAAGTATTGGAATCAGAATTGCACTTGGATATTCTGTCAGTCCTACCAGCCATTGCATCACTATTGCAGGATGTTACAAGGTTTTGAGTTTAAGGGACATTTTATTTTTGCGTTAGGATTGTTTCCATTAATTTCCACATACCTAAAAAATGAAATATATATATATACATTTTGCAATTCTTTTCATGTTGAAAACAAAGATTGACATAACTTCTCTGTTTCTCTACCCATCTTTGCCAAGGAAACTAGGGAAATAAGTAATGTGAACTCATGCAAGTAGCAACCTGGGATTAGCCTAGGAAGATTAGATGACAAAAATTATCCATTCATGTCTTCTGAGACAGAAATAAAACCACTTTATGTTCATTTCCTCCCCACACCTCCACACTTTTCTAAGGTTAACAGAAAGGATTCCTGTAGTACACAAGTTTATTTTAAGGTCTAGAACAACTTACACATCTAACAACATCTTTTTCCATGTGTATAAATAAACCCACCTGTTGCAGTATCATGTATATGTGATCATCAAAATAGATGCAAGCAAAAAATAGCTGTATACTACATTTCAATCTAAAAATGATTCTAAGAACAAAGCACAGACAAGAGATACAGACTTGTCTGTATTTCAAAAAGATGAAAGGGATTCTCCAGTTGGAGGTGGATTTTCCGGTGGCAGAAACACATCATACACACTCTTCAACATTTTAAAAGTTTGAAAATTGGTAAAAATAGAAGCTTTCCTTGGTCAAGTTGTTGAAGATCACAGACAGTGTTGTGTCATTAAGTGTAGCAAGGGTTGTGAAAGTGCTGCCAGGGATGGCTCAAATGTGACTCAGCTTCACAGATTCATGTGTACCTTTGCACTTACTGTTGCATCTGGAATCATCACAGTTCTGCAGAAGCTAATGAAACGCTCTTTCCCCATTTTGCAATGGGACTCTGAGGCACAAACATAGAAATCACAAAGACACTTCATGAAAAAAGTAGGGAAAATACCACATCTGTTGCAAACTGTTTGCAATCTGATCCTAAGTATGCACTGACCTAGAGCATTGCACCATAGAACAGCCATGTTCCAGATAAGAAAGAGATCAGAGACCAAATCTCCTGCAATTTTTTCCCAGAGACCTAAAAAAAATACATTGCAAAAGTGGTTATTTTTAAAGTGATAATTTTGCTTCTTTGTTTGGTGGTCATATCTCATCTTCAGCACCTAGAAATCCTCTGCTCGTGACAGTGCCTCCATGAAACGCTGCCACTGACGTAACAGTTACCTGCTCACCCCGGCGCTTTCCAGTTATGACTTAATGTTGAGAAAGCTGTGGGCTAAGTGAGTGAAATAACTTTAGTACCTTCAAAGGATGTGGTTAGAACAGTCTGTAGGGGTGGGAAGAGACTTTTTCCCTTGCAGTTGTTGGAGAGGCAACAGTGCTGTGGCTTTTCATTCGCTTCTGCATTGCAGCTCAAGGCTTTTAGCCCCTCTCTGCTGCACCCACACACGGTCTGGCATTTTCATTTAAAAAGCATATAGCAACCTTGCAGCTCAAGGAGTCCTTTCAAAGCAAGCTTCAGTCACCCAGGGGGCCTACAATCTGCAGAGGCTGCTTTATCTATCACTGAGATACGGTATTGCATTGCATATGGCTCTGCTGCACTGGGACCACCCGATGCCCATGGAGGAGAAATAGGATTTGCTTTTCATTAATTCTGTTACTATAAAAAATTCCTGTAGGATATTCTGTAGCTAGAGCACTGAATCATTTCTGAAACTTCCTATTCAAATATTTATTTTATATGGCAATGGTATTAGTAATGTGCAAGTTTTATGCACTGCTATTTCCTCCCACACCCACTGAAAACTAACAAGAGCCAGCCTGTCAAAATAAGCATGTGAATTATAGATCAGCTATAACATGCTTCAAATAGCCAGTGTTCCTGCCTAGGTGATACCATATAACTCTGCTTTCCCTGTGCTTGTAAAATTGCACAGCCTGCAATTCACTAAACGAGCCTACAAACCAAAGTCTGGATTTATCCCACCTCATGGTAGGCACCTAAATCAGGCAACTAAAAATAGAGAATTTTCTCCTGTGGTAGATGGAAAGAGACAGAAAATTCATGTTAGCCCACCATGGATTTTTGTCCTTAAAGAAATGCTTTCCTTTTCTATTGATTACTGATGGAGCCAGGAAAGAGAAAAAGGAACCGAGGGTGTATCTGAAGGTCAAAAAAGCCTACAAGAAGGCGGCATTCTTTCTTCCAGCATAGTTTCTTTTTTGCAGACTTCATCTCTACAGTGTCAAAAAAAGTTGAATTACACTGAAGTGCCAGCTGCTGCCCATACTGAATACCTAGCAAATATATTGTCCTGTAGAGTACTTCCATAATGATCAGGAAATGGGAGCAAAAAATGGTTTTGCAGGGGATGTTTGTGTGGTGTAATAAAAATGAATACGGACTTGGAAGTGTTGCAGAGAGACCTTATGCTGCAGAATGACTGGATGATAAAACGGTAGAGGAAATTCAGTGCTGATAAATGCAAAGCCGTTCACATGGGAGAAAAAATAACCTTAACTACATAACCCAGCCAAGGGCTCTGGTCTGGTCATAATCACTCAGGGGACCAATCTTGGAGTTATGACGGACAGCCATAGCCACAGACTGTAACAAACAGCTGAGCAATTAGTAATGGTCAGAAAAGCAAATCACAGAATCACAGAATGGTTAAGGCTGGAAGGGACCTCTAGAGATCATCTAGTCCAACCCCCCTGCTCCAGCAGGGGCACAGGGTGGCATCCAGGCAGGTCTGGAAGATCTCCAATATCAACAACTATTAGAAAGATATAGAGAATAAGTAAATGCCAACACTATGTCACCATGCACATCCATGCTGCTGCTGTATCCTGAAGATGGCATGAGATTCCGGTTTCCCATCCCAAAGGATATAGTAGAAGTAGAAAAGGAACAGTAAAATGAGATATTCTATAAAAGGAATTGCTAAATAGACTGAGATTCTTCAGCTGGGAAAACAGATGGGATTTAATACAGGGTCTATAAAATAATGAATGACATGGAGAAAGTAAGTACAGAATTACTGTTTTCTGTCTTCCCTAATGCGGTAATAAGGGGTTATCAAATGAAAATTCAAGGAGGCTTGAATGACACAGGTCCAAACAAAGAGTTGTTTTTTCATAAATAGAATTAAATTATGGAATGCTTGACCACAGGATGCTGTGGTTGCTAAAAGTGTATGAAAGCTAAAAGAAAAATCAGAAAAAATCACGGAAGAAAAAATCCACTGATGAACATCAAATACAACGGCCTTGCCACTGGCTCAATAGGTGCCTGGGCTGCAGATCACCAGGAGGGGGGACTGACAGACTTCTACGAGGGAGGACCATTACATGTTTGTACAGTTCTGATATTCTTCCATGGACATTTGCTATTTCACCATGTCAGAGAGAGATCCTGGCCTAGATGGACTTTTGGTCTGACTTTGTATGGTTGTTTTTACATCTTAGCATGCCTAGAAAAACTCTCCTTAAAGATGATGAAACACCATTTTAAGGTCCTGTATCTTTCTGTCTGGTTACTATCACCACTTAAGCAAGTAAGTGGAAGGTAAAAAAAATGCTCACAGAAACCCGAAGAGGAAACACTTTATAAACAAACAGACACATATCTGTGCTTGCGGAGCTACTCTTTATGCTCTGTATGACCTGAAGATCTCTGCTACCTGCAACTAGAGCACAAATGCCACGGGGCAATGAAATGATCTTTTTTGTTTGTTTGTTTGCCTGTTTTGATCTTATTTGTTCATTTTTTGTTGTTGTTTGTTTGTTTGTTTGTTTTCAAAATGATGGCAGATGTTGTGCTCATCATCTGAAAGCTAGGGCATACCCAGGCAGTGCACAGCACTGAAGGAGAACCACAACAGACAGAAACCTTCTCTTGGCCATACCTGCTGATGAAATCCAGGCCAGCACGCAAGGAAAACTCCCTTTTTTAATGCTTTCATGGACTTCAGTCTTCAATGTCAGCAGCTTGGTAAGCACTGAGAGTACAACACGGAGCAAGACAATGTTCCAGCCAAGACAGAATTGGTTCCCTTAGCCAGCCCTACCTCTGGGTGTAGTGTGACCTTCCAGATTAGCCTTTTAAAAGCCTTTCACTATATATGGCACTTTCAGTCTTGGCAAGATAAATTTGAAGGGAAAGCAAAGGGATGTCTCATGATGCAAGTACTAAAGCATTCTTGGATTTTCAAGAAAAAATACACAAAACAACTTCCTGACTCAAAAAGAGCTGTATCTGGCATGGGAAACTTCTGCATTAGACCTCATCCTGACAGAGAAATATTAATCACAAAATTTAAAGTTTGTTTAGGTGGAAGTGATAATGACTTGGTTTTATATTTTATGTGTTTTTTTTAAATGTGTTACTTGTTTTACACGTAAGCAGGACAAAGCCCCAACCAGTAAAATTTATTCTTAATGCTTTTAAGGATCCAATTCCATAAAGCTGAAAACAATTAAGAAATGCATTGGCCAGCCTGGAAAAGAAAATTTAAACCAACAAGAATATGGAAGATATTTTAGAACAACTGAGAAAAATTTCACTAGATCTTCAAAAAGCCACAATTGAGAAAGAAGCCCACACTGGTTAAAAACAATCACTCTTGCTGAGAAAGGGCTGGAAGAAAGCTAATATTTTGCCAATACTTCAACAGACAAAGTGGGACAACCAAGTAATTATAGGCTTGTCAGTTTGATGTCTCTTCCAGGCAAGTGATGGAGTTGCTGATAGGAAAGTCAATTAATAAAGAATTAAAACAGTGTTATTTAATTAATGACAATCAGCACAGATTAATGGAAGAAAGATCTTATCAAATTAATGCGCTATTTTTATGGCACTACAAATTCAGTGGATAAAAGAAATTGTCGTATATTGTATATTTTGACTTTAGACGCATTTGACATACAATATTACAAGAGATTCAGACAGAAATCAGACCTAGTTTGATGTGTATTCGTGACCAACTCAATTGTTTTAAAGATGGTTAATGTATAGGTCTAACAGGTTAATGTAACAGGGGCATTATAAGAGACTATGTTCTGCGGGGACTTCTTATCACTCTTGAGCTGTTTAATAGTGTTATTGGAAATGCTAGAGAAAGCTGTGCCATTGCTAATATTTCCCAATGATCCAAATATTTTAAATGGGCAGTTTTTGGTCGAAGCATTTCAGGTGTTGCTTGAGGGGAAGACACAAAAGAAACGACAGCCATTTCATGTGTAACCTAAATGTTTAGGAACAAAGATATCAGGCATTACCTGCAGGAGAAGGGCTCTCTTGGGAAAGCTGAGATTGAAAAATAAGCTGGGGGTCCTGGCAGAGAACTAGTTGGACCTCAGCATCCTCTGAAATGGGTTTGCCTAAAGGGCTAATGCAATCCTTTCGCATGCACTGCGAATAGCATCAAGGGAGAGTGAAGAGGCTGCACTACTTCAGTGTTTGGTGCAGAATAATGTGAGTTCTGATGTCAGCAGCTCTATAAGGATGCTGGCAAATTGCAGGTAGTTCAGAGAAGAACCACAAGAATATGAAGGAAAAAAAGAAGCTGTAAAATGGAGTGATTTCACAGGGTCAGTCTATCTAGATTGAGTTTATCAAAGAAAAGGTTGAGGAATAACTTGATTATGGTCTGTAAGTGCTTTCATGTAGAACAGACACTGTATATTAGGAGACTTTTCACTCTGATAGACAAATATGCAAGGCAATCAGTGGAAGGCTGAAGGCAAATAATTTTACTTACTTTAAGGATAAGCAACGACTGGAACCTTTTACCAAGCATTGCAAGAAATATATAACTTGGATGTCTTTTAGAAAAGACCTGCTCTAGTTCAAACAGGAATTAATTCAAGGTAATCTAATGGCCTGTGCTGAAGAGTCAAAAATAGACGCAAGATGGCTTATGCAATGTGTAAATGCAACAGTGCAAACTAGATCAACTTATATTTTTAAATAAATAAAAAAGATGTTTCTGAGTAAAGTAAAGAAGACAGATTTAGCTAATGATAGTTTCTTGTGCATGTTAAAGTGCTCTGTGATCAGTGTGGGGGGTGGTGGGAACTGCCATTCTAGCTGTGTTTTGGGAACCTGCTCATTTTTCAGTGCTACATAAGAAGCAACAATAAAAGATTATGACGAGGTTTTGGAGACATCTTATATCCACTTCCAACAGCTTTATGTTGGTGGGTGGAACTGAGGTAGCAAAACCTGGCCTAAGAGAAACCTGGCGTAGGCTGTACAGCTGCCTGGAAAATAACAACCCAAGGGGACCTATTCCCAAAATGCAAAAGGGCTAGTCGCAGCACGCTAAAGGAAAAGAGGTCTTAATGGCAACTGGGAGTTTATTAGAGTCTGTCTGATCCAAAAGGGTTAGGAATTTCTACTGATAATATTTCCTTATATTTGCATATAAAGAAGGTTTCTGTGGAATGTGCTAACACAGCATTTCTCATCTTACACGCCGGGGTGTGCTGCACTCGCTCGGCCAGTTACAGAAGAAATAATCCCCATTGTTTTTATTCTTGTACCAATAATAGTACGATTTAAAAGGAAGCAAAGATAAAAGGCACACCACTGTTACATCTGACCAGGGAGGGAGCTCTTTTCCTGCAGGTAATTTCATACAGCTAAAAGAGGAGGCTGGAAACCCTGCAGAAAGCAGAGGCCATTCAGAATGGAAGTCCATCCGATAGGATTGACTTCAGCTAGGAGGAGATAACACTGATATGCATATACATAACACAACCTCTTTTTTTTTTTTCCTTCTGGGAATGGTGCCATGTGCCAATAATCAGAGCTAGCGGTAACATAAATGCAAGGGCTGGCTGGCGTAGGCAGCAGCCCGCAGCCTTGAGGGTCTGATTTGGAGGCCTTGACCTGGAAGGTTGATTTACTTGTGCTAAGGCTACTTGGGACCCACGAGCAATGGATCCAGCACAGAGGAGATTTCTAAACTACTAGAAATGGGGACTTACTGTACTCATAGCCACAGCTAAAATGTGAGCATATAACGGTGTTACTTTGAAGTCTACTACTTTACCTGGATAAGGAACCAAAGATCATCTACTTTTGAGCCAAGGACTGCATCTGCCATTCACACTGAGCAAGATGCAGACAACTAAGATACTTCTTACATCCCATATGGATAAACACATGAAGACAAACCTCATGACACTTTAGCAAACAGCTTTTCTTCTTTACAATTTCTGTACAACATAAAAGAAGCAGCTTGCAGAAAAGTTGGACCTATTTCTCTCTACCTCATTTAACTGGCTTCAGAATATAAAACAGTTTGTGGATTCTTTTTTTTTAAAAAAAAAAAACTGTAGCCAGTTTGCACTGATTTATTCATAACACTTTTTTAAAATTATTATTCTTTTAGAGAAGAATGGAGTTAAGGTTTTGATTCTGACTACAGATACACTGCGTAGGTATTTATCCTTACACTGCATATCATTATTACATATGCCTGTAACCCCCTCACACACAGTCCACACAGATGGGCACATCAGGTTACCTCTTTACAGTAGCTCATTTGATCAAAAATGGACTCACATACCAAAAGTCAAAATTATATGTCCTTTTAAGGAACAGATGCTTGTATGCTGCATCTTTAAATTATCCAAGAAAGACCGATCCCTTTACCTTCCCATGACTTAACATTTTGCATATACTTTTGTAACATACTAGTTCTAGTGTAAATAATTACACCAAAAAAAAAAAAGGATTACAAAAAATAAAAAGAATATCCAAGCTGGCTTGAGGATCCAGCCTTGACAACTGGTGGGGAGGTACCTGCAATCATATTTTGAACTAGCTACTTTGATTAATTTTGCTAGAATGAAACCGTCTTCTCAGTATGACAGTTCTCAACACTTAATAGTTGTTTTAATGTTCCCAATAGGCTCAGCACTGCACTTTGTAAATCAGCAAAAAGTAAAATGAAGATCTTTATTTTACCACTTCAAAAATTATTATCCTTTTTGTTCTGGCTTGTGTTTGCATGATGATAATATATTCTCTGTAACGGGACAAGGAGCAGACTGACCTGGAAAAGGAAGATTTTTTTATGTAGCACTGTCTTTGATCACTCACAAGACTTGTGCTCTGATCTCAGCTCATTGACATCAATGAAAGAAAGACGGCGTTTGGGAGGAGAAGGTTGGCTCATGTCCACACAGAGTAAATATACGCAAAAGCAGATGCTAAAAGATAAAACATATTAAAAGACAGAGTTACTGAAAAGATACTCTCCTTGCCTTTCCACAAGCTTAGCCTTATAATGCAATCAGATATCTTTTTTTGTTGTTATTGTTACTATTTTCTATTGTCCCTGGAACAGGAAATTCCATTTTCTACATCTATTGTAGCTGTTTACCTAGAGATAAACCTCGCATACAGAAAAAAAAAAAAGAGAGAGCTTGGTGATTGTTTTCTCTCATATGAAAATGGAACAGCTCCTGCGTAGATGCTCCTGGACTGCTGAAGAATAGGAAAAGGGAAAACATGGCTCTAGGGAAGCCTTCTCGTCTGGATTTCCTGCAGGAAGAGTTATTCCAAAGAGGGAAGCTCAGCACTTTCATGATGTCATCAAAGAAATGAATAACAGCAGAGTCCTCCAGAAAGATAAAGAAATTTCTAATGAGACTCTCACTGAGTGACAGTTTCCAGACAAGGTAGATCAGCACAATGAAACTCATAGATGCAAAGTCAGTGAAAAGACCTAAAAGGCGTCCTCCCCAGCTCACTGGAGGGCAAGAAGGACAATCCTCATCCTGACTTACTGAGAGCACATTATCTTCAGGGGTCGGTCATGATAGTTTCATCACAGGCCATAAAACTGGTTAGTTCTTTGGCACTATTGTTTCCAAAGCTGTGTTTTATATTCAATATTCAGAACATTTCTGTCACTGAGTTGAATGAGAATATATAATGAAGTAATACTAGACACTGACAAGACAGTTCCTTTAAGACAAGAGTCTACAAGAGCTGCGAGTCTGACATTTGAGCTCAGAGTAGCCCACTGTGCCTTTTTAACATGGATACTCTGGCCAGTGCCATTCCCCTCCAGCTAGCCAAGCATCTCTTCCCACCTGGTTATGCCTCTTACGTAACCACTACAGCAATGCAAAGCAGGCAGCACTTCAGGAAAACTTTACTGATGGTCTTCAGACTTTGATCAGACTATTAGAACTCAGTTCCTCCTGATATCTCAGATGTTATATTCTGACCTTTCTCTACAATTTCAGCTGACTGACACAGACTTGCACCAGTAGAAGGATTATCTATACCTCATGTCTTAATGTGACATATAAAAATTTGTTAATTCAGAGCTTGTTCTTTTAACATTGGACTGAAATGGTAGTTTTTTTCATTGAGAGTAGAAGCAATGTTTATGAAATGTTAGGTTTGGGTAAAGATGCCATAGAAACCCATTAAGTACCATTATTGGTAGCATTAATACTATTATTAAAATATCCTGGAAAAGCCAAACTCCCCCCTTAGATAGGTACATGTGCTGTGCCTAGTCACATTAGCTAGATCCCTCCATACCTTTGAGGTAGGATTAAGCCCAGAAACTGAAATTATCTTCATCATTTTTCCTTCCAAAATCAAATATTTGTCATTCTAGCAACATCTGGATGTAAACTTAGAGTATATCCCATTCCACATTGAATTTCTTCTTCAGATTCTACTAAAAATCAGGAATTTCCAGATAAAGGCTTAGAGGAAAGTAGATTTTTCACCCCTTTCTCCTTCTGAGTTGTACTTGGAGGCCCTTTATAGCCTTTTCAGGGTTTCTAGGTACTGTGGCTCCAGCTAATCCTGGTGACTCAGTAAGTTAAACAGAACACACTGGTCCAGAGAGCAGAGGCTGGTGCAAGAGCCTGGGTCTCTCATGCTTTGTCATAGTCAGAAGGAGTATGCAGGAGGAGAGGGAGGGAGAAATTGTGTAAAAAGCCATCTACTAAGAAAAGAATGTTTGATTTGGATCACAGGATGTGAGACTGGAGAATGTATTGCATAACTTTATGGCTTGTCCTTATTTGCAATGATTCAGTATCCGGCAGTGCTCATCCCTTTTCTAAAAATGGTATTGAAGTAATACAGAGTGTTCAGAGGTGATGGGAATGGCTGGGGAATGGGAGGAAGGCACCTTTCCATTTCATGTCTAAGAGTAAAAGCTGGGTCTGCTGGCCACCCTACAGGTTGCTGCAGACCTTTGGTTCATCCTTCCCCACTACCTAAGGAATATTTACTGAGCTCAAATTCCAGTAACTCCCAGATGCTCCATGCTAAGCTTAACCAAAGGCCAAGAGGATCCTTTCTTAGCGGCATTTTCTTAAAACTGCATTCTGGGCATGTACAGCTCCTGGCACGGGGGAGGAGCACGGAGGTGGGTGCAATGATGGTAGGGGGGAGCCAGAGCCCTTGCACTGCCAGCTCTGAGGATGCCCCGGCTGAGACCAACCCTGACGAAGGCAGCACTGCAGCGTCTTTGATCTTCTCTATCAGGTTCATGTCGTTAGCAGGTTAAGGACTTCTTTTGCTCCATCCCTGAAAAATAAACTTCATCCAAATCCACCCTCAAAAAATTTCTGCATCCCCAAAATGACCCATGTCCCCTTCCTGTTCCTCCCCTTTCCTGAACCGGGAAAAGGGGAAGCAGGATGCGGCCAGGCCCTTGGCATTGCCCTGTCCCAGCAGTCTGCCTCTCTGTGTGACATCTGTGCCTTTTCTTTTTTGCTTTACAACTGACACCTAAAACAGCAGCAAAACTCAAGGGAGCAAATGCCAAGTCAAGGAAACTGCTCATTAACAGATCCATCCTAATTCCTGTTATTAAAAGAAAAGGTGTGTGTTTGTGTGCACTTTTTTTTTATTTTTATTTATTATTTTTTAAACAGCCCCCAATGCTGGCCAAGGGTCTGCAGGGCTCATTCATGGCTTTCTGTGCCCTTTTTCTCCCAGGCCCATTTAAGTTTGGGACAGATTGAGGCAGACCTGGAGAGGGGAGATCTCCTCCCACCTGCCTGCCCTGGAAGACAGTGCTGCTGCCGCTGTAAATTACCCATGGAGGGGGTGCCTCCCCACACCGTGCTTGGAAAAGACTTATTTCCTCACTGAGGAAGGAGAAGAAGAAAGAAAAAGAAAAAAAAAGAAGAAAAGAAAAGAAGAAAAAAAAAGAAGAAAAAAAAAGAAAAAAAAAAAAAAGAGAGGAAAGAAAGAGAGAGAAAGAAAAAGAAAAAAAAGAAAAAGGAAAAAAAAAAAAAGAGAGAGAAATAAAATGCACAGCCTCCCGGCACTGTCATGCTACCGCATACAGCCCCCGTGTCCCGGCTGGGCTCCCGGTTTAGGCGATCTTAACTGAGACCTGCTAAAAATTATCCGCCGGCCCCACGGCGCGGCTCCCCGCAGCGCGGCGCGGCCGGGGGTCCCGTCCCGCTCCGCCGCGTTCACCCCGCGCGGTGGCT
>VWPW01026055.1:407898-487408 GCA_013389825.1 Crypturellus undulatus | reverse complement strand
CCGGTGCCGCCTCCGCGGGGCTCCCTCGGGCCGCGCTCGCTGCGCGCCGCGGGGCTCCCGCGCCCTCTGCAGGCGGCCGCGGGAGGGAGGGAAGGAGGGAGGCGGGAGGCAGGGAGGAGGGAAGGAGGGAGGACAGTGCCCTCCTGCGCGCAGCGGCGCCGAGCCCTTTGTTCGCGCTCCGCGCTCCGCGGAAGGAGCCGCCGCTCAGCGCTCTCTCCCTGTGCCCAGGACGCGGCGCTGAGGCCGCTCCCGCCGCTCCGCCCGCGCCGCCGCCGCCGCCGCACAAAGGCAGCCGCAGCTGGACGGCTCTGAGCGCAGGGGCTTCGGCGCGCCGTTCCCGTTGGGCTTCTCCAGACTCATGAACATACAAAGGTCAACCCCTATCGCGATAGCACGATATGGGAGACCGCGGAATAAAACCCAGGATTTTGAAGAGCTCTCCTCCATACGCTCCATCGAGCCGAGCCAGAGTTTTAGCCCGAATCTAGGCTCCCCGAGCCCGCCGGAGACCCCGAACTTGTCGCATTGCGTTTCTTGCATCGGGAAGTACTTATTGTTGGAGCCTCTCGAGGGAGACCACGTTTTCCGAGCCGTACATCTGCACAGCGGCGAGGAGCTCGTCTGCAAGGTAAAGCTCGTGTTCTTATTAAATCCTGTGTAGCGTGCTGCAGCCTATGGATTTCCCGAGTCTTACAGCGGGGCTGGCTGCAACCGCGAATGTAGTTCGATTATTAAGCAGTTTAAAAGACAAAAGGCAGCGGGAAATGCAAAGGTGCATCCTGTAACTTTTCCCTCTCTCCAGACAATGGCCGCGTTATAGCGGGGGCCGGAGCCGGCGCTGCCGCTCGCCCCGGGGATGTTGTACTGGAAAGAGCCGTCCTTTAAGAGGGTCTTAACGCGAGTTTAGATCCCGAGGAATCCTCATCTTGCCCACTCTCACTTTTCAAAATGGAGTAGGGAATCCCCGGGTAATTTTAAGGTGTTGGAACCCGCTGGCTTCCTGTATTGTCGCGCCTTCTTCTTTGTGAGTTGGGGTAGGGAAGGGGGTGACGGGGAAGGGGGAGGCTGCCATCAGCTTTGTCCTCGAAGTGATTAAAAAATCCGCAAAGAACTAAGCAGCTGGAGCTCCCTCGCCGTGGAGGTTGTTTGCAAACAGCATCCTCCCCCATTGCACAATTGAGCAAGACTCAAACCTGCACACCTACGTTTTTCGGAAGAGCAGACAAAATAGCTAATCCCGCTCTTTGTAGCCTGCCTGCTTCCCAGTGCCTCCTCCCTATTTGCTGCTGCTGCTCAAAGGTGAGCTGTGGGAAAAAGAAACCCACGTGCGTGCCCCTCTGTCGAGGGCTGTTTTTCCCTTTTTGGGCTGAGGCAATATTTTTCCTTTGTTCCTAAATTGCAGTTCTCATTGTCTGTACTGAGCTGGACTTTGCCCAGCAAACCAAAGCAGTTCCCAGTAGTAGTTTTTAGAACTACGTAGCACATTGCAACATTGCAGCACACGCTTCAGTGTCTATATTGTTCCCTCAGAAATGGAATCATGCCATTCCACTATGCTGGGCAAAATTCTGGTGTTGAACTTACTGCCTGTAAGTGGAAAAGTAGACAAAATATTCACGTTCCAGGGATTAATGAGAGCATTGCTGACTATTTCATACTTCTGTACTTAATTCATAAGAAGTTATGAACTAATGTGTAGCTGGGAAAGTTAAAATGAATTTGGCTATTTATAAATAGCCAGTTCAGAGGATGATTTAAATATACTCTCTGATTGAGTTATAAAACCTGATGTTAAGCCAGCCTTGGACTTTAAGTGATTATTTAGAGGAGAAAAAAGGGCTCCTGACTTTGCAGAGGACCAATATTGCATGCTGAAGTGAACGCTTTGTTACCAAACTGACACAGAACATGAGAATTTCTAGAATGAAAGCCCTGCTCATTGCAGTAGTACCGTGCTGCACTCTAGGACATTGGCATCTTTTCATGAAACAAGCGGCTCCCACAAAGCTGCTGCTCTGCGTGAAATTAAAGGTAAACTTGCACAGCAAGTAGAAACTTGGGGGCTATGCTGTTCTTTGTTTCCTCTTGGATTTGCAGGAGTACTGTTCTAATAACAGTATGAATGCAGTTCCCAAAAGTGGACTTTTATTTTTTTTCCCTCCTTTAAGCGGTATGTGTTTAAACTGATCCTGATGTTTGAATTATATCAGATTTTCCATATACACATGAGGCACTGCTTCTAGCTGAGCTTCAAAAATACAATCCTAGCCTGGATTGTTGGTTTGTGAGCACACAGTTGTCAGTCCTAAACTCATCTTAATTTAATGCACACTTTAAAATGCCTGCGGTATCCTGACTACTATTTGTCAGGTAGCCTTCTGGCTAAGAGACCTGCTATCTGGTATCTCACAGAAGATGCTTTTAGAGATTGCTTGCACAAACACTGGTTTGGATAACAGACGCATGCTGACGAGTCTCAAGATCCATTTGGCTGCACCCACTGCCTGTACAGATGCTGTTATATGCTTCAAGGCTCTGTGGCATCCAAACAATGGTAACATCTCACTTCCAATTCCTAGCAAGAACTAAATCAAGCTGCAGCTTATTGGACATTTACTGAATTCAGGCCAGGGACCTCAAACACTGGGACACAAAGAAACCCTTTTTAAAAGGTATTTGAGACTGTAGCAATATGATAGTGCTTCCCGTCTCCCCCCTTTTAAACCCAGTTGCTGATACATATCAGACCTACTTGCTACACAGACCTACACAGTCTGAAAAACAGGGAGCCTAACTAATTTGTATCAAAATAGTCTAGTTAAAATTCTGGATTCTTTTTTTTGGATGAGGGTTTGAGCTATGTGGATGCTCTTTCTGAAATTTTATTTTATAGCAGCCGCTTTGTCGAGGAGCCATTCACTTACAGTGCAGTAGTTACGAGTTCTCAGATCCAAACGTGAATGAATTTTCCCCTGGAATGAATCACACAGCAGGGATCGCAGCAGCACCCCCTCCCACCCCGACACTGCCTCCGAGGTTCACCGTGTCACCAGAATGTGCCTCCCTGCTAGTCTGCTCCTTGCAAAATGCATTGGCTCGGGCTGGCAACCTGCCTTTAAGGTTGCTTTTGCCAGAGCTGGAGTACAGCAGCACAGGTAGGAGGGGTGTGAGAGGGAGGGGGAAAGTGGATGCTGCGGTCTCTTATTTTTTGTATCCTTCTCTGAGGAGGGCCTTTGTTAGGATTATGCTCTGAAGCATTAAATGACTCACATTTTGGAGCTTCAGGTAAATTCTGATTGAACCATCTCATGCACTTTCAGTTTTGGAAGCATTTGAAAGCTTCAGAGAAAGCAACAAAGATTGCTTCTTGGAGAGGTTACAAATGCTAGAATAGGAAATGTGAGAAAGAAAAAAAAAAAAAAGGGAAAAAAAAACAGAACAAAGAAACAAAGAAAAAAAAAAGCAATTGCAGTTTAAACCATCTGGTTTAAGAGCTATACCTGTTCTTTGTTTTTATGTCCAGTGTTTTCTAGACTAAGGCATGGCTACCTTAAATTCTTTTTACCAAAGTAACAATGCACCCAAGAGTATGTTACATATTAATAGAGTTCTTATACTGGTGGAAATGTTAATCCATCGCTTTGGTGTACAGCTGGAGCAGGTATAATTGAAGTAAAAATCACTCCTATCAATACTGGGCTTATATTCCCTTCCAGCACACTGACTTCAGTTATTCTCAATGAAGCCTTTCTTCTTCAAATGTGGGCATTTCTCAATTGACTCAAACACCGATTCATTCGTCATCACTAGATTATAGTAACTTTTTATATTTGAGTTTCCCAGCAGCCTTTTTAATTCTTACAGCTCATTCATAAGGTTGGTGATAGCATGCTTGCTATTAAAGGGACACTTGGCTTTTAGTGGAGCGCCCGACTGAGACGCTGCGAGTTCGGAGGGAGGGGGGTTGTCTGCCCTTTTGGAGGCTGTGGAGGGCAGAGAGACTTCCCGCTTGTCCTTCTGAGCTCATGAAGAGCCATTGTAAAGCCGGGCTCTGAAAGTGAAACCGGCTCTGCCCTCAGCCAGAGATGAGAGAAATGCAGGAAGTAAATATGAGCTGCGACAGAGGGCATTTTAAACCTGAAAGTACTTAAAGTTTTAATGAGTTAATAACAGAGGGCAGGAGAGATTTGTGGGCCAGGGTGGATTTAATTTGACCGCTTCTCTCAATAGAAAGCTGCTGGCTATATTCTCTGTGAATTTATTTCGGTTTCCTTAAAACAGCAGATGGGCAAGTTTCCTTCTGAGGACTGCTGTCTGCTTCTACGTGTCTGCCCCCGGTCTCTTGATATTAATTCAGATTGCATTCTAAATTTGATCAGCTATTAGCTACTGAAAATACAGCATAGTAAAGTATGCTTGGTAGAGTGTGCATAGCTACAGGTTTTGAACGCTGGCTTGGGTTACACGTATATTCTGTGTGGAGTTGTATTGTCTACATTGTCTTGTCCTTAGTGCTGTGAACTTAGGGCATCCTATTTGCATCATTGCAGCTTCAGCAACAGTGTAAGGCTGCTTAGAGAGGGTTGTGCTAACAGTTAGGTATATCATGATGGATGGATGTCCCTCATGTCGCTAACCTTGGCTTCACTGTTGTTGCTCCTGCAGGTGTTTGATATTGGCTGCTACCAGGAGTTACTAGCACCATGTTTTTGTCTGCCTGCGCATAAAAATATCAACCAAATTACTGAAATAATTCTTGGGGAGACAAAAGCGTATGTATTCTTTGAAAGGAGCTATGGGGACATGCATTCGTTTGTTCGTACCTGCAAGAAGCTCAAGGAGGAGGAGGCAGCCAAGCTCTTCTATCAAATAGCTTCTGCTGTTGCACACTGCCATGACGGTGGACTGGTACTGCGAGATCTCAAGCTGCGAAAGTTCATTTTCAAGGACGAAGAAAGGTAAGAGTCTCTCTTACTTTACAGGTGAGGGTATCAGATTCAGGGTTACAGCACACGGTGTCCTTCTGTGTGTCACCCTACTGCCCTTTGGTTGTTGTGGTGACCAAGGGTTTTTACTTGCCGTACTCTCCTCTACACCTGGATCATGGGGAAGATGTGCTGTTTTATCTTCTGACTTAGGCTTTGGAATAAAGTAAGTATAGAGCACAGTGTGTATCCATGCTAGAGGAGCACCTCGTCCCTCATAAGCCTGCATCTCCTGCAGCAGAGACCACCTCTGCATAGGTGTCTGGTACAAGAGCTAACATAAATACAGGTGCTAACGTAAATACAGGTGATGTTTAAAACAGAGGGAGCAGGAAGGGTTTGGAGGTTGCTTTTAATTGTTATATGTGGCCAATAATTATTATAAGGGTAGAATCTGCACTGCTATGTGGGCAGTGTGTTTTTAGTATTGCAGACTTGTTGTGGTACTAGGGAAACTCTTTTTTTTTTTTCTCTCTTTTTCCCATTTCCTCCCCAGACACGTACCTTTTTCAGTCATTGGTGGTAAATGAGGTGGGGAGGACAAGGAAGGGAGTAACACTTGGTGCTCTAAGCAAGCTACTGAGATGCTCTCCCTGATGCTGTTGAAGCTGTGGAAACTTCACATCTCTTTCCTTGTGGTTACCAGTTGTCATTAATTATCTTACACCATGTATTCACTTGCAACTTCTATGTACAGCACCGGAGTAATGAACACTGCCAGAATAGTGTCAGAAAAAAAAAAAAAACGAAATGGGGCATAGTCTGCCTTTTTGCCTATTCATAGCTTGGTAAAGGATGGGGAACTGTTTTTCCTTTTAGTTCAATCCTATAAATTGTCTGTTAGCTCGTTTAAACTGCTGCAGGGTGAAATTGATGTTCTGGAGAGCTTCGTTTAGAAATAACTGATGCATTTTAATTCCATTTTGGGGCTGTTTGGGAAAGCTATAAGCAACAGCAGAGGCACATCAGTTAGTTGTCTAGAGGCTCAGTAAGTCCATGAGAATATAGGAATTGTATTTGTATCCCCAAGAATATAGAAAGCTAACACACCATTCATTAAAGGGACACTTGTGACCTTATAATAAAAATGACAGCCATCTAGCCATTTGAAATATTGTGTGTTTAAATTTTGTTCAAAGTTCAAAATGAAATTCTGTCAATCTCCATTTCAATTCTTAGTTCAGACAATTATCTGCATGACAAATAGCTATTCCTTATTTTTCTACTGCAGACTCAAAATATAACAGTTTATTCCTCCTCTTCAAATAAAAGAGCCCAAAATGAAACTAGTTACATATCCATTCAGAGAAATGAAAAGCAGAAATATGTAAGCTGAACTTTCACAACTTTTACTCAGAGGTTAATAATTAAACACCATTATAACTTCTTTGGTGTGGGTGATGAGGGAACTTGTTGAGGAAGGGATTGTTTTGTTGTAGTTGATAAATGTCCTAATTGCTACATGTCGAGATGCATTTTTCATGGGAATGTATTTAAACCTTGGTGGTTTTATATGAAGGGCAGGACTTAAAAAAGCAATAGGGAAAGGGCAGGACTTGAAAAAGCACTAGGGATCACCCTGGCTTTCTGCTCTAAGCATGAGTTTAGAGCTGTTATGAGAAGAAATGTGGGCGTTTGAATTCCCACCCAGTGCATACGCAGAACTTGCGAGGCCAAGAGCCTTTAGCCACCCAAGAAGAGTTGTAGGCACCATAATAGCACTGTTTACTTCCATGGATGTTTTCAAGATGAACTGTGCTCTGCAAAATCACACAGTTACTTTTGGACAGTGCTTCTAATTATAAAATACTACACCTTAAAGGTCAAGTATGATTCGCTGGTTATTTTTAGGATGGTCATAATGTGGTTTTCTTCTGGGGGTGATGCTGATCAGTGCGTAGGAAGGTATTGTAGTCACTTTTTTGGTAAGGACATGGAAGAGCCAAGCAGCGACCATCTCTGTGGCTCTGCCCTTCAGACTGTGACCAATCATCCCTTCCAATCTACTGCTGTATTTATATTGCAGGCCCTTTCTGGTGCATCGGGCCTCGCAGAGGGGTCTCTGCGTAGCTGCACCCCTCCGAGCTCACTACACTCCCTAAACCAGAGCCTCACTGCACCCCACTTTGAAACATTCTCCTTTTGAAGCCTACCCCAGTTTTATCTTGCTAGCAGAAAAGACTGGAAGTCCAGCATGCAGGCAACACATTAGGAAAAGCTTTATTTTATTTTATTTTATTTTATTTTATTTTATTTTATTTTATTAATTTGTATGCCATTAGCTGGGAGCTGCACCACTGACTGCAGGAGCCAGAGAATATAAAAGATATACGGAAACATTTCCATTTTTTAATTTTTTGTTATTAAAAAAAACAGCTTATCTCAAATTCCTATATTTGAACCTAATAGAATCCTGTTAGCCTGTTATGAAGTTATGGCTCCTGGGATTTTACACACAGGTACACTTTTTACACACTCTGTGTTTTACAGACTCTTACACAATTTTACATACTCTGGGAGCTCTTTTTTACCTTATTCCGATTATCAATAACTATAGCTGTAATATATAAAGATCTGAGATTTTGATCTACCAGTATTATGAATGTTTTTTGCTCCTATTAATGTTGCTGCTAAGAATGCATGCTATATATCAGCATCTAAAATGAATGCATTTTAGATGTGGCAAATTGCAGTGCCTTCATCTGTAATGAACTAGGAAGCACAAAGGTGATTAAAAAAGTAATGTTGGAGGATGGTGATGCTGAACCTTTCATAGAGGTCCTAATCTTACTAATGACATTCTTTTCATATGATGAATCAAAGCTAAACTGCAGTGGTGTGTTGTATTTTACTATTGCCTGTATGTAAACATATCAGTGCTTAAAATTAAATCAGCCTCCAATCCTAAATTTCATAGTGTGGAAACAAGCACACGGAAAATCCATCTGACCTGTAAGGTACCTGAACTGCAGAAATTTTCTTGAAGATAGTCTAAACTGCACTTTGTGAAATAGACGTATGTTGCTGCCAAGTAGCTCAGGTTTTTAATAACCTTCTGTTTTATATAGAAGTTGGATTTGATTATTTTTACTGCGTTCATATCATATGGTATTTACAGTTTTCCTTGCACAGTGTGTCCTCATAATAGGCCCTTGGGCAGAGCAACTGTGCCCTTCTCCTAGCTGGTATCCCATAATGGTGTTGCAGAATGGGCAGGGTTTTTGGGCTGTGATAAAAATAGCAGTGCACGGTGTTACTAATAAAGCAATTCATCAGTCTGATATATAGCAGATGCTTTGAGAAGGAGCCACCTCCAAGATCTCAGAATTAAATCAAGCATTTCTGTGTTGCGTGTTGCAATGGCTTTCTTTAATACAAGTACATCTTTGCTGTCAGGGAATTATTAATTTCTTTAGTGCATTTTTAAGCCTTTAATTATATTAAAATATTAGCTGTCGTAGTATTTGAAGCTTAAAGACCTTGTACATTCATCATACTCGTTGAAGGGAAAATTAAAATAATTTTGGTATCTTAGATATTGTTGCTCTCGCTTATTCTTTGAGTAGATATGAGAAATAGAAGGCAGGTGGGAGTCAATAAAAATAAATATAATTTGACACTTTTTACTGTGCGCCAGGGGAATGCAGCCAGTGCAATCCACTAATTTAGAAAATCTGTGTTAGCATGACATATTTATTTGATGCTCTTGGAATCTATTTTTTTTATTCCTCTAGCTTTTCTCAGCTTTGAATGGATGATGCTTAAAAGTGACCTAGTTATGCTGTTTGGAATTGCAGTGATACAAACCTGATCCCACAGAAAAAAACACGGAATACATATACTGACCTGTTTCCAAGTAGACATTTTCTCTTTTAGTTAGTAGGTTTTCTCCCCTATGCATTTGTTAAATTATATAACAGTCAGCTGACTTTTCCCATGGTGTTAGAACTTGCTGCTTTACTTAAGATTCAGTAGAGAGCAGATAGATAAGTTAATGCTTTTCCTATTCCCCAAATTCTAGAAAGAGAGTCCTAAAAGTGAAAGGAAGTTAAATAAAACAGGATTGCTCTTAAAATACTGAAAGCTGAATAAAGCCAGTCATTTGATGTGTCATTCCCTGTGACACTGAATGGGGAGGAAAGATGACACAGTATCAAATAGTGTAAATTTAACAGTGGCCAGTCTAAGCATAAATTAGATTTCAACACAGGAATTATTATTATTTTGTGTTTTGGTAGAATATGAGGAGGAAGGGGAGTTTCTTTCCAGGCGGCAAACCTCTGATGTCAAACTTCAGATAGAAAATGAAACAGTTACGCAACTGTTTTCCGCAGAAAGGTTCGTGCTCCCTTTCGCCTTCATGTGGTTTGCTTGCTAAGACTGCTTTTGGATGGCAGTGTTCCAGGGAGCGATACCCCGCGTTCGTTACGGATGCGGTCCCCTTCCCAGTGGGGCCCGGGAGGCGAGCTGCAGATGTGGAGCATCACGCCATCTCTGTGATGAAGTGCTTAAATCCCCTCCTGAGGGCGAATGTAGTCATGGAGGTTAGCGAGCCAAAGGTTGTAAAAGAAAGCAGAAGCTGGGGGAAGAGGTTGGTGGGTGGTGAGCTGGCCCCGAGAGCTCCAAAGAGATCTGGAGTCGGGTCTAACTCTTTCAGGAAGATTGTGAGTGGGAAGAGCCCTTGCCCTAGCACCATTTAAGGGTGTCTGGAGTTTTCAAGAGGTTCTGCCTTGTACCCTTCTGTCTTTTGGCCAAAAGACATAGTTTGAGGCTTTACACTGACTACTGTAGCTGCGGTGCCCCGTTGGCCTCCCTGGGCCAGGCTGGCCTCCCTTGCAGCGTGCAGGGGTGGTTTGTGTAGGCAGGCGCCCAAACGAGCGCTACACTTCTGACGGCTGCTCAGCACTTTGTTTGCATTGGAGCCGGTCACGTTCTTACAGTCGCCAGCTTTCTGGCAGGCTCTTTTTGCGGCGGTTGTCACATTTTTCTCTCTGTGTTGACCGCATGCGCTCTTTCTGGGCTCTTACATGACTTGGAAGAGCGCCCCTGAATGCCGTGCGTTACGTGCAGGCCACGTGTGATTGGCATGTGCGGAGGCCCGTCATGGGATGTCCATCTTGGATTGATGGATACTCTGCAGTCTCTGGGTGCAGACGTCTCGCAAGGCACCTTGCAGTAGGAGCTCAACAACTAATCATTTTGAAGACTTAAAAATGTCCTGCTGTAGGGTTGGTGCAAAGATACAGCATGTTTACTTTTGAGCTGAGACTGAGTAACTCTGCTTAATTCTTAATTCTGAGCTGAGGGATCAGGACACGAGGAAGGCAAATCCAGCTAGCCTGAACAGCAGCTGCAAAGGATCTTCAGGGTGAGCTTTGCTCTCCCTCCGTTGCCTCTTCTTTTAATTGTCCTCATTATCACCCTGGGAGATTACTTCAGGCTTGGGAGGGAAAGGGAAGAAGGAGAGTCTGTAAACAGGAGCCAACCTGGGGCATACTTAGTCTTAAGCACCTGCTTTTTAGTAGATGTTTATTGCTTGGAGACAGACTATAGGCATCTAAACTAAGGTTTCTAAATTGTGTTGTGAAATAAGGGGCCTTCTTTATCTTAGAGGTGCCGAGCAGCTACCATAGGCTGCTTGTTCAGCAGTCATATCCAGCACCTGAGTCAGAAAGTGTAAGGTTTGGGGTTTTTCCTGGTGTATGCAGTTACATTAACAAAGCCAAACTTTAGCCTCCTTTCCCAGGGGAGCTTTACAATGCATCAAATGAAAAGATCTAGCGAGCGAGGTGAACAGTCTCTATAGAGCTATGGCTGATAGTAGCCTTTTGAAACTGTGACTTTTAATGTGATCTAGAAAGATAAAAGTGAGGGGAAGTAGCATCTGTGAGCCTGATGCTTATCAAATAATGGACTTTGCACAGCGTTGTAACCAAGACGTTCAGTGAAAGGGTCTTTAGGGATTTGATAGTTCTTGTCCTCCCCCCACACCGTGCACACTTCTTGGAACGTGCCATGTCCTTAAGCAATAAAGGCACGGAGGAAATTACGTAGTGTGCAGGATGGGCTGTTCCCGGCCATCCTGTTCAAGTGTTGTAAGGCTTTGGGTCTTTGTGTCCCAGCCCTACCTGGAGGTGTATGTAGTGGGCTGTTTTGTTTTGTTTCTTTGTGCATTTTTAGTGGAAGTCTGTAGAAACATGCCAGCTCAAAGCAAGTTCAAGGCCTGAAGCTCCTGCGTCATGCCAGGAGGAGGTAGCAGGGGAAGACATGGCAGGATTCTTTCTGAGGAAGGGTGGGAACATATAATTTTTACAGGCTTCCTCATTCCACGGAAGTAGCAGTGAGGGAATCTTCCCGTAGGAGCAAGGTTCATCCTGTGAACCTTTGCTGCCTGAAAGTCCCAGTTGCCTTTTGAAACATATCCTTGTGTTATGCAAGAGGCTGTTTGTCTGGCAGCCTTTGTGCGGGCTTCTTCTCTCGAGTTGCGTGGGCTGTTGTGCAGTGAACTTCCAGCCTGTGCGCTCTGGATCACTGGAAGGGATCCTACGGGGCTGGAATTGATGACACAACATTTCCCCTCTGATCTTCCACACCTCCCTGTCCCTGGAGGAGACAGGAGAGCCCTGAGTTCAGGATGATTCTCCTCACTAAGTTACGAGTCATCCGCGCGGGATTTTGTGAGCAGACTTCCCTGTTTCACTGTCTCTGTGAAGACAGCATACTTCTGCATTATTTACAAGAAATTCCCCTAGGTAAGATAATCAATGAGCAAAAGAGGATTGTCTCGGATGTTGAGCTTCACCTCCCTTCCTTTTCTTTTCCCCTCTTTCCCTCCTCCTAAGTCTGATGGCATAATTGCATTCGTGCTTGTCTTGCTTTTATGAAAGGTGCTAGCCACTGACCTTGATTAAATGACCTGCAAGTTATGAGCCACACAGGAGCAATCGCTAATGTCTTTGGTAGCAACAGTTCCTGCTGATGGCTTGAGTGCCTCCACCTGGGGAGAGGCTGTCATGTCCTCAGTCAGCAGGATGCTGAAACGTGAGATACGGAGGCTGCTTGGGTGCCTCCGTAGTGGTGCACGGGCTAACTCAGAGGGGAATCCTGCGAGGCACCTCTTCCCTTTAGAAGTTGCCATGTTATGTTTGCCTGCAGTCATGTCAATAAAAGGGCATTTTGGATGACAAAGTTTTTTTCTGGTCTTTGGAGATAGGGGGCCGCAATGTAAAATCTGCAAATCCAAATCATCCTGTTCAGATACCACCAGAGCAGCAAGTGAAGAGGGTACGTGGAGCAGGATGGCTCCTCTTGATTTTTCATGAAGCAATTGTGGTCACTGCTGCAGTCTGCAGCTGAAGCCTTCCCCAAACCATAACAACAGCTCTGCTGCAGTTCAGGTGTTATTTTTTGTACAGAAGGCTATGGGGACAGACCCAAACCAACTGCTTAAGTTCAAGCTGAGGCTCCTCTGTTTATTCAGAGCAATGGAGATGTTTTCCTCTGAAACATCCAAGCTTCAGTCAGTATTTCTGCTTTAAAAGTTCCATTTTATTCTCTTTCCCTTTCTTTCCCTGCCTCGTGGTAAGAATGAGCTTAGTGCCTTCTCAGTAATTCCACTGTTTCAGGTGTGGAAACTGTGTTTGCTTTTGGAGAGCAAGAGTGGTGCTGGGCTGTGAAGCGGGGGATACCAGGGGCTGCCTTCTGTGGCAAAAGGCAGCGCAGTGGTTTGCCAGGAACCCCTAAGCCCGGCAGGCAGGAATAACGTGAATCACTCCAAGAAAAAAAAAAGAATGTAGGATATGCACGAAAGGAACGTCTGCCAGGAAGGAGTGCTGCTAACGCAGGAGGTTACATTGAAGAATCTTCCAGAAGATGTTTAATTGATTGGGTTTTATTACATGACTGAAGAGCAAAGTCTGAATGCAGTCAAGTAATGAATGGCATATTGATAAGAAATTCAGAGTCGTATTGTTTTTCATGGGTTTCCCTGACGGTTTCTATGGGGACAAAGACGCATTTCCCGTCTGAGTGCTGCTGCTGCCCTCTGATTGCACTTCTGTGGTTTCATTCACCAGTAATGGGAAAGCATTCACAGGCAGAATAGCTTCCCCTTTTTAAATAGCCATGATTCAGGGTTGTGTCTTTTTTTTTCTCTGCATTAGACTAATACAGTGTTTTATCAATGATCTGATAGATGCATAATGCTCTTTTTCCAAGTGCTTATTCAGTGTCTGCATTAAAACTTGAAATTATGTACTGTAATTACGTAAGCCTCAACAAAAGCCTTTGTTGCGCTGCAGTTTGTGTACAAAGTGAGTCTCATCCGGCTTTGGCAGCCGCTTATATTTGAACTTTAGGGATTAATTTTGTTGCAACTATTTGAATGATAGAGCTGAAATGCTGATGCTTTTGGAAAGCTTTTCTCTTGTGGAGGTCCTTCAGTTGAGTGATGGGCATTCATTTGTGTAGAAATTCAGAGGATTTCAGAAATGTGACTTTTTAAAAAAAAAGATGGATTTTTTTTGTTTGTCCTCTTTCTTCTGCTTTGTGATGGGAAGCATTTCAAAGTCGATTGTGATTCCACGTTTCAGTGTTTGGTTTTGAGTCTGTCTTTGCCTGCCAAGTGTTGAATTTAGGGTTGTCTGTTTACTCTGCAGTTGGTCTCGCTTCCCACCCTTTGCTGCAGAGGTTCTGTATTTTCAGAAGTTACTTGCAATTTTGTAGGTCCGTTTGTTGTCTGTGGTTTTTGGGTGACTTTCTTTTCTTTTTTTTCTTCCCCAAGGCAATTAAACTTCAGTGCTCCCTGCAAGGGAGGGAATCTAGAGATTGCTTTACTTGCAGTGTGTCTTTGTGTATTTAGGCCTCCTTCTTTCCTCCTCCTCCTGCCCCTAAAAACAAAACAAACAACAAAAAAAGCAAAGTCTTCTCCAGACGTACTGAAAACAGAGCTCCTTTAAGCAATGCTTGAAATGCAGGGGGAAGGAAGGCTGGCGGGAGCAGGAGGCCAGGGATAGCAGGTCCTTGCAGTGATGAAGAGCTGTGCACAGGAATGTAGCAGCTCCTTAGCCAGGCTGCTCCTTCCAGGTTGCCTGTAAAAGCGCAAAAAGCGCATGCTTTATAATAAAATAATAATATAATATTAAAATAATAATAAATAGTAAAATAAAGACAGAGGTGTGCAGTTTAAAATGGCACACTGCACTGGAAACAGTGTTCAATATACAGATTGCAATCTATGTATAGGTGAGGTGTTTAAAGGCAGCTGTCACTTAGGGGAAGGTGGACTAGAATGAGTCTCCTCTGGCACTCCGGGCTTGGTCATGGATGGAGAAAGCCACAGGGAAGATTGAGCAAAGGCCTCTGTTTGCCGAAGCTGCACAACAGGGCTGCTCTCCTCGCTCCTTTCAACGCTGAAAATCTGTGCTGTTGCAAAGCAGCCCAGTGTTAAAAAAGCAAATTCGAACATCTGAGTTGCTAGTAGTGTGCAGAAAAAGTCCCAGCATCTGGGTGATGTACCTGGCAGGTGGGTGCTGAAGAGAGGGAAACGCATCTGTGTGTCACATCTGCACTGGGGCCTTTGCTCCTACCTACTGCTAAAACGTGTTGGGCTGGCAAGAAGGAGGGCTGAAGGTTGCGTCTTTCATATCTTTTGGGAGCTTTTGTTTCCTCAGCCCTGTCAGCAGGATGGAAAACCTGGTCGAGTGGTTGCTTCCTACGGAGCAGCGGGCGCTGCCACCAGCTGTTCTTGCATCTACTGGCTTAATCCCCCTTGTACATGCAGGGGGGCTGCAAGCTGCTGCATTTCTTGTGTGGGAGAAAAGGATGAGCACTGAGCATTTTTTGTTTTAGACAAGAACAGGCTTTTCAGTCCGCTCTTTTCAGTTTTGTAACCACAATGGGCATCTAAATAATTTTCTTTAAAATACAAGCTTTTTCCCTTAAAATTCTGCAGCAGCTGTTGGAAATGCAAAAGGAAAAATAAAAAAAGGGCAGATCCATAAACAGCATTTCCCTGCGCTGTTGACATGCGGATGGTAAGAGAGCATGTGCGGGGGTGAATTCCCTCCTGTAAGCTGTTTATAAATAGCATCCTCTTCCCCGTTCCCGGTGTGTGTGTTCCACTTCTCGCTAGCTTGAGGGAGTCGATGCCTTCCTGTCTGGCAGTTTAGTGACTTAGTGTGTGTTTGAGTAGCTGGCCTCGCTGGTTTATTGCTACATGTACTTTTGTATGGAAAAACTGAGGTGGGTGATGCAAATGGGACTGCAGCTCATGCCTCTGCCTTCCCTCTCGCTTCCACCTCGCTCTCCTGGGTGAGCACTTCTCCACGCAGTGCAGGCACAGGGAGCTGTCTGAGCTGAGCTGAGCAAAGGCTGTCCTGGGGCTGTCCCTCGATTCAACCTGCGATGCAGGCAGAAGGAAACTGCTGTGATCTCTGTCACTGCAGCGAGTTTCTCCTTGCAGCTGCTTTCCTGCATGAGGCATTGCTGCTGCAAAGTGCCACTCGAGTGCCCGTGGGCAGGAGAAGGGCCGTTATTCTGCCAATGGGTAGTTAATGAGGAAGCAGGTGTGCTGCACAAACCGCAGCGGCGGTCGCATGGGAGGAGAGAACACAGGGCTGTTTAATGAGCGAGCGAGCTGCCTGGACATGCAGTACGTGGAAGCCAGGTATCCCGAACCCTGCGTTTATGACTTCCTGTTTGGAGGCGAGTTGCCAAAGGGGCTTTCACCTCCGCTAGTAAATGTCTTGAGCTGCTGAAAAGGTCCAAGTGTCATTATGAGAGTTTATGGCACAGTTGCCTTTGGAGTACTCCACGGAGTAAAATGCTCTTCTGTTGGTTCAAAGAAGATAGTGCTGAGCTGGCCTGGAACCTTGGCTGAAGCCAGGGCTGGTCCAACTGTCTTTTGCGGCTCAAGCTCAAGCAATGTTGTCTTCAGTAAACATTTAAGAAACAGGGCTCTCCTTGTCTGTTTTCATGTCTGTTAAATGATGGGCTTTAGTTGAGAGCTGTGAGTTCTGCTTTCCATGTTGAAATTCAGTCCCTGGCTATGAAAGTCTGCGATTTCAGAATATGGCCGTGACATAGAGCTAAGAGGACCATGTAGCCCAATGAGGCTGTGGGACTAGAGCAGTAATGGCCAAAGTTATGATCCCCTGAGTTGCTGACCTCAAAAGGGAAGTGCAGTGCTGCTAGGTCATTCTTCATCCAGATGCACCGGACAAATTCCATTGCACCCTACAGATTCTGACCTTAAAGCCAACCATTCCTGGCAAATAGCCTAAAGAGTAGTTGGTCATCCTTTCAGATGCCTTTAGAAGGGTCAGATTTTTAAATACTAGTTACAGGTGCTTGCAGTCAGAATTAAAAGGAAAGAAAGATAACATTAATGCTGTGCTATGACAAGGAACTTTGCTTTCTTTGGTAATTTTGTTTGTTTGTTTGTTTTCTCTCTACTGAGTGAATTTGCAATCTAGATAAGACATTCCTGGCAGCACACTGCAAGCCTTTTTCTAGCCTTTCCGATCATTGCAACACAGAGTTATTGTGATTCCTCTAGATAGACAAACTTGTCTTTAATCTCACAGTGTGTCTCACATGATCTCCCTTACCCCAGAAGTCTGCTTAGGAAGATCTCTTAAACTTGCTCCTCCTGAATATACTAGGATAAAGAAAAAAGTTGGCAGATCACAGGGTTCATATTGGGTCAGAGTGATAATTTTATTCCTGTTGAACTCTGTGGAATTACAGGTGCAAATAAATGCTCACCAATATGAAGTTGTCAAAGTAGCTGCCTCTAGTTAGGCTAAGACTTGGATTTGGACATGAGACCTAAACACATACATAAGAGGTAATAATAATCTTGAGGTTTGTATCTTCTTTTGTAAGTCATGTCCACATGAACTTTACCAAACACATGAAAATTCCCCATTCGGAAGCTGCATGGCAGTAAAGAACTGTTTAGATTCTTTGACTGTTCAGGAGGGCCTGTACAGACTCCCAGTAAAATGATTATTTACCCCCTGCAGGCAAAATGCTGCCATAACCCACATAAAAGAAGTCCTGGTATCAAAATGAGAAGGATCAGCTTATTTCCTGTATATTTGTCAAAATGTATCTTAACTGGCAGGATTTATTATTTATTCCCACTCCCATGAGTGGGAATTTCCACTGAGGTAGTTCTGCAGTTGTTGAATTTAATAGGATTTTGTTACTATAATCATGTAACTGTATTAGCCTGAAATTTGTGTTGTAATGTTCACTTACCCTGTTATTACTTTCTTTTGACCACAGGACTAGAGTGAAATTGGAAAGCCTAGAAGACGCTTATATTTTAAGAGGAAGTGATGACTCTCTATCTGATAAGCATGGATGCCCAGCCTATGTGAGTCCAGAGATCTTGAACACAAATGGCAGCTACTCTGGCAAAGCAGCGGACGTATGGAGTCTAGGTGTCATGCTTTATACCATGCTCGTTGGACGCTATCCTTTCCATGACATTGAGCCTAGTTCCCTCTTCAGCAAGATCCGTCGTGGGCAATTTAACATTCCAGAAACTCTATCCCCCAAGGCAAAATGCCTCATACGTAGCATACTGCGTCGGGAGCCATCAGAAAGGCTGACTTCACAGGAAATTCTGGACCATCCATGGTTTTCTACAGATTTTAATGTATCAAATTCAGGATATGGTGCTAAGGAAGTATCAGATCAGCTGGTGCCTGATGTCAACATGGAAGAAGACTTGGACCCATTCTTTAACTGAGCACAAAGACTGGTGTTCAGAAGGTACACAATCTGGAGATGGACACATGAAGGAGCCCTTCCTGACCGTGTTAAATCACATCCTGCATCAGCCTAGCTTGGTAGCAAAAGACACTTGGAGATCCTTGGATTGAGAAGGAATCTCCACAAGGAGCTAATATAACAAATGTAGCATGGGGACAGATTTGGGGGGGAGGGAGGGGAGCTTGCTATCAGGTTAGATTGATCTGGAGGAAAAAAAGGCAGCATGGAGCAATTGTAGCTTCTCACCTTTTTGGAGCCAAGGAGACTGCACATGCCAATTCTGGTGCAGCTATATCACTCCTGTTTCTGTTCCATTAAAAATAGTTGTAATTCACAACAAATAGAAACTTCTTTGCCTCAACTCACATCTTGGCATCGCACTGTTAGATATTTAACTTCAGCCATTATTCAGGGAAAGTACAATTGGCTAACATTTTTTTAATCGGAGGTCTAATAATTAATGGGATTAATTTAAAAAAATTAGGTGCACAAAAACGGACATGAAAAGTGGGTGCTAAAAACAAAGAAAATTTCAGTTCATGTCTCTTGATAGCTATTTTCAACTCATTTCTTCTAAATAAACTACTTAATATTCTTGTCAGGAAATGACATTTTAATGCTTTGTTCCCTTAAGGGGAAGTAACTGTCATTTAACAAGCTGTTCTGTTTTGTGTCAAATGGTTTGTTGCAGGAAGCTATTATAACTCGAACTTCCAGATGCATTACTGCTATAATAGAAAAAAAGAAAAAAAATATATAATTTTTTTTAAGATATGAGATACTGGCTTCCATATCTGCCATGCTGCACGTATATGACTAGAGAGGGCAGAAAGCCCTTAATCATGTCTTTATCTGAGAACCGATCTCTTCTTTAACTGACTTGCCCACATGTAAATAGAGGGCTCTTTATTATTGAAGAAGAGTGTTGTATTTTTTTTTCTTTGAATTCCTCTCAACTTGGGAAAAGAATTGTTTGGATTTGATTTTTGTTTATGTCCAGAATAAGAAATAAGAGGGTATTAATAAGCTGAACATTTATATTACAGATATTCCTCTTGAAATATACACAGTAATATGCACCTTTTGTATTGTCAAGACTTATTCTATTTATTGAAGAAAATGTCACAGTAGTGATGTATTAAGCCAGTACTTCAATTACGGGTTGACTTGGGATGACATGTTACATGCTGTAGTTAACACACTTCTTTTCTGTTCAGGTATTTCTGTCCCTAAATAACTTTTTATTTAGCTTTTTTTTTTTTTTTTTTTTCTAGGTAGCTTTATTTGATTTAGACTGGCAAATGTTTTTATTACTGCTTTTATATTGCTGTATGATATTGAAATCTCTTGGCATAAATATTTGTGTTTCCAGTACCTCAGTTGTTCTGATATTACTGCCTGTATACGTTTTGTGAAGTGGTCATGTTTTTGGGTAGGTACACGTGGACTCTGTAGTATGTAAATGTTACTTGAATTTGTGCTTAATTATAGTATGTGGCATGTGCGTACAGCTACTTGGCATTTGACGTATGGATGCTATTTGCCTGCTCTGCAGGAAAGTTATGGTCCCACTCTCAAGAGGATGTTTCACAGTTCTTTATCAAGAGACAAAGCTAGCTGCAGCTGACCTGCCTTGGTTCTATTTTGGTAACTAAGAATAAAAAGGAGTAATGTTTTTACACTCTGAAGATGGTGCTGTGTCAAGAAGGACTTTTTTTTTTTTTTTTTTTTAAAGTACCTTATAGGAGGAAAGATTGGTGATGTGCATGGTGGGGTTTTACTGCCTCTGGTGCTTTGTCATGTATTTGGTTTAATGTTTTTGTCCTAATCTCTTCAATAAATAAAATTGTGCATATTTAACTAAATTTCAGTTGTGAACAATGTTCTTTTGAAGGTCTGAGGCACTGTAGGAGTTTTCTCCTTTAGGAACATTCATCTCTGTACTCTGGATCTATGAGCTAAGAAAGCTTGGGACTTGCATTTACAAGGTCACACTGTGAGTCCTTTCATGTAAAATTTTACAGTCTTGTACAAATGAAAAAAATGTTTTATTTCCTTTTGATGTGACGCTAGCAGGCCTATTTTCATTTTTATTGGAGTGTTGAGAACTATATCTTTCTGTTGATGGCAGGCTCTTCTGTTGATGTAAAGTGATACAAAAGCAGAGCAAGATGGTATTTTCCTTTTTTTCAAAGTACTAGAGAAGTATGAATTTTGCATTTATCCCTCCATTCCATAAAAGGTGGATCTGAAATAGCCGCTCCCAGTTAGATGTCTTGTTTAAGACTGGAGTTTGTTACTGCCATTTGCCTTGAATCATAATTAATAATTTGCCTCAAGTGAGATCACCTAGAAGAGAGTATGAAATAGCAAGGTGCTCTGTCAACATGAGTCAAGATTGATGGCCCTTTGTTGAGTTAAAAAGGACTCTTTGATTAAATGTGAACAAGGATGTAATTCACTTTTTTATCAGTTCTGTGGAACAAAAGAAGCCAATGAGCAACTCTAAACAAACACATACCCCAACTCCTCCACTTCAAAATAGCCAAATATTGTGCTAAAAATGCCAGCACTGGGTTTACTCCAAACTGGCAAATGTTGTATTACATGGTTTCATCCTAGGTTGATTCTTGGCATATGTTGAATATTTTCGTGGGTAAATTGAGAATTAAAATTCTTACAAGACCAACCAAAATTGTCATTAATATGTGGAAATGCTTCAAGATTAGTTTTTAAAGGATTTGTGTGCCTGCAGCCAAAGTTTAAATTACTTGAAACTCTTTCAAATCAAACTCCCACAATAAATGTGCTTTATAGAAGAAAGCAGATTGTAATCAGTCATAGAGAGATGGGGAGGGAGGAGAGCGGATAGGATTTCCCTCTCCCCCACTGAAACTTATGTGAGCGGCTTCTGTTCTGTTTGGGTTGAATAGTTAGACCTTATTTTACAGCAACCTGCACACTTGCTTTTTCACTGCCAGTAATTACATGAAAAATGTGGCTGACTAATGATTGCTCGTTTGCAGTGAATTTTATATATTGAAGGCAAAAACTTCCTTGGTGTGACTGTGAAGGAATCCTTGGCAGCTGAATTAAGCTGCTTTATGAAATGCTGAGGGGGCTTTCTGAGCCTCCTAGTCACTAAACTGAAGCTTGGAAAAGGAGAATGTGTGATTAAAGCAGCTTCTTTCTGGTTCTTTCTAATTACTCCTTCATGGGCACTGCCAGTGGAGTACTTGCAGGGGACCACATGCTGTGGAGATGCCTCAGCAGCTTCCTTAACACCCTCTCATTGGGTAGCAACTGCAGTCAGATTTGTGATCCTGCTAAGTGGAGATGGCCAGATGGGTCCAGTGGCCTCCAGGTTTTGTGGACTGAGCTGGTGATCTTAAAAAAATGAGGGTGAAAAGCTGTGTCCATAAATGAAACCCCTTGGTACACCATGCCTCCAGTTCTAAAGTCGAAATTACTCTCCTCAACCCTCTGTCTCTCCTATACCTCATCCACCTCCCAAAAAAAACCCACAGTATTTCATTATTTACAGTGAATTTTTTTTTCAGTGCAGTACTCATGATTTTGAGCTACAGGCTCTTCAGGAGTGTGCAGACAAGTGCCACTTCCTTGGGTACCATGACATTATATAACCTGATCCCTTACTGAGGTGTCAATGTTTTATGGAAATAAACAAGTCAATTAAAAGTACATCCTAGGCAAGAATAAAAAAACTTAGAAAACCTGTGTTTCTAAAAAAGAATTAAATAAATAAATAAATAAAAATTCAAAACACCAAACCACACTTTCCTGGCAGGCAGAAAGGAAGGGTATGAAATGCGATGCCAAAGAAAAATTACTGGGAAGGGGAAAAAAGTAGTACTCCTCATCCTGAAATGATTATGTTAAAATTTGGAAATGTATGAGTGAGTGCTGTGACTAATAGCATAATGAATACCAAAAGAATTACTAATGATCAGTTCTTTATTCTTTTACTTTTCTCTAAGGTTTTTATGAAAAACTTGCTAATTTAATAAGTGACAGTATAGCTAACAACTTAACTAACTTGTAGCTTTCCTATTCCTTCACAAGAAGCAAATGTTGAAAATTGGTAACATGATGAGATAAATTGAAATCAAAGAATCAAAGTGTAGGTAAAACAGGGTATAAATGAGCTGTAATGTGGTATAATTCCACTGGAACATGAAAAATGATACAGGAGAATTTAATTAAAAAAAAAAGGCTTAAGATGGGTTAATTCTGACTTTGACTTTCACCTTTCCCATAGCCCTTGTTAGTTACATTCTCCCTATCGGTTTCCACATCCCTGTTTCTGCTTTTTATGACTTCTGATTTGAGCTAATTTAGCCTATTTGCCTGAAATTTTAAGCCTCCTGAAAAAAGACTTTTTTTTTCTCCAATGACTTTTATAAGACTGTGAAACTTTAGGCCAAATTTGCCTTGTGAAGGTTATAAGTATATGGCTAGTGTATGTTTATGTGAGGAAAATTGCATTTAGTGTGATAGAGGTGTAAATCTGAAGAAATTCATTTGGCATTATTTGTGTTGATGTACATGAACTTGGAAATCGCTTCTTGAAGGCCTAAATAAACCTGACTTGTATGCTGAGAGATGCCTTTTATTCTAGTTATTGTTCAATTTAAATTCATTTAAACTCCTTGGTAAAAGTGGTTCAGCCCAGCTTTATATGGGAGTAGATCACATTGTTCTGGCTCTCCTGCCGCCTTAGCACAACATCCATAGCCTGCAGGGAAAAAATAAAATAATCTTGATGTGGCAGCTTGTGGAAAGTAATAGGTTAGTTGCTGCATTTATTTCTGCTCAAGAGATTAAAGTGCAATTGCAAAGCTGGTGCTGACATCATTCCAAGCACACAAATACAGCTGACGTCAGTTATACAGTGTATTGCAAGGTGTTTATCTCCATCTGATTAGGTTAGCAAAATGCATACTGCAAAGCCAGCACACAAAGAAGAAAATGGTGTATTTACCCATGCTTCTCATTTGTCCTCTGTCAGGGTAGTCAGTCCTAGAAAAGACAAAAACACTTTGTGCTTTGTAAGAGTCTTGTAGGGGTCTGTGTCTCCCATTGGACTTGACTTTTTCCCATGTTAACACTGCTGCTTTAACATCAGTGTTACGGTGTACATTTTGTTTGGCTTAGAAGCTCGGCAGCCCCTCCTTGCAGGGAAGTCCACACCTGACCTTCTGGTCCATCTGAAGTGATAAGCTAGAAAGGTACATCATAACATAACAGTGCAAACTGTTATTTTAAGAGTTGCTTGTTTATTTAAGGGCGTATTAAGTTTATTAGCTTGGTTATTTAAGTGTGTATAATAGGACAGCAAGGAAGCCAGGAGGGAGGCAGCCAACTGGCTGTTAGCAGAGAGTGGTGCTGCAGCCTCAGCACGTAGCTGGAGGAAGCGAGCCCTAATGGGTGCTGCCGAAGGGCTTGGAGTTACGATTCTTTGGTTTTCCCGATATGCAGGCCCTTACCTGAGATGTGGAAGACAGCAACAGCAAGTCAGGTGTTTCTTCTTTCCTGACAAGATACCACTGTGCCTTAGGGTACCCTCAAAAAGTCACTTCTGCCTGTAATAGTAAATATCTGCCCTAAGAAGACAGTGTGGATCATTCCTATTATAGAGTAAAGCTACAATTTTTCAAGGTACAGGGTAGTGCTGAACAAATGTCTGAGTGCTGCTCATACTGCCTCTAGGAAGCCAAGTCAATAACCACATCTTGCATGAGAATGGAAATAAATATATACTTATGTCTGAACAATTCCCTGTGAGCATGTGACTTGGATACCTCTGCTTCTAGAGGAGGAATCTCATTGCTGCATGTGGACCTCTAGATTTCTAGTACTGACTAGTTGAACGTTGCAATCCAGTGTTCATTTCAATCTTCTTTTTTTTTCTTTCAAGTTGGTTGCATCCATTTTTTTTCTCATAACAGCTTATGGTTAAAATTTGATCTAATTCTGGATATCAGGATGAAATTTAGGTATATATTTAATTCAGAATTGAAACATCATGAGCCTAAATGTTTAAGTTCCACTTTATACTTTAACCACTTCATTTTGGAAGTTCAGTATCAACCTGCTAGAAAGAATGGAATTCATGCACACTGGCCACCAAGGTGCTAATCGACCTGCTGTTACTTCATATTTTGTTGTAAGCTATTTCTTCCTATATGTAATCACTGTAATCACAGATGATCTGTACTTCCTAAGTGTTTATAAGTGCTGATTAAGAGTGTTAGCTTTCACATTAGAAAGAAATGTGTCTGAACCTTGTGGATAGTCTTTAGAATAGTAATAAGATTAAATGTCTTTATAGGCAAAAATTTCAGCTCTTTTGGGTACAGTTACTTATAGGGCTCCAACTGCATGAGGGTAGAATGGTTGTACAAACCTTTAATTAGATTATCTCTCAGTTAAAAAAATTACATAATATATCTGTTCTCTTTGGTAACTCTAGTCAAGGCAAATCAAATTAGCATACTCAAGATGAACAACTACATTCATATTTTACCAGGTATTACTTTTTACAAACTCTATAATTCAGCTGTCAAAGGAGCAGACCTTGGAAGAGCAATAGCATGATTACAACAGAGACTTTGTGGCTGAGAAGTAAAAAATATTTTTTTCTCTTTTCACAGTGATCAGCAATGTTGACAAATCCTTTTTCTTGGTCCTGTGTAGAATACCAAACCCTTGCTCTGAGTGCTCTGAGAAGTTGCTGACATGAATAACCAGTGATCTCACGTAACCTCAGGACAGCAGTGAGATTTGTCAGAAAGTTAGCAATGTGCTGTCTTTAATTTTAAAAAGTGCCATCAGACAGCATGAAATGCATGATTCAGAGACATCCATGGACATTTTGCTATTGACGGCGGTTAATGAAACTGGAGAAGTCAAAATCTTCCAGCTTGGTCTACTGATTGATCAGGCCATGGATATAATCAGAATTTGACTGCAGGATGAATTTTACTGGAATTAGCTGTGTGGAGGGAGCTTGCACAAAAGGTTGCACTTATGTCCCTCAGAGTATAGGAGATGAAGAGTGATGAAGTCTTTCCTCTCTCTCTTTTTTTCTTTTTTTTTTTTAACTTTCAAAAAGTTGTCTATAACCATAACTAAAGGTAAGGATATTATATCTTATAGAGGAGAAATGCTGCTAGGACATTCCCAAATGACTATGCATACTGACTTTGGCTGCAAAGAGCTAAATTGTATTTTGAGCTCTTGGTAGATGAGCAAGGGGAATTTTGAGCTTCATTTTTCTTCCATCAGTTAAGCTGGGACTGTGGGATTTTGCAAATTGCTCTGAAACCTACTGATAAAATACCCTATGATTTAACAAGCATATTGTTCAGCTCCTTATTCTGCAGTTCTCTTTCAACACCTTCATCAATCTTAAATAGTCGAAATACTTAGACCGGTAAGTTTTGGGATTTTAGTCAGTAATATCTACGTAATCCACAAAGACGATACAAGCAGCAATCAGATACATGATATTTTATGCAACCAATCAACAGCTTTTGATAATCTGTTTTCCTAAGACACAGAACAAAGAAAGCAAGCCCTTGCTCGTTATGCTTAAACAGTTTTATTTCTCAACTTTTTTTACCCTGCCAATACCCTTTGCTTTTGTTTAAGACAACAGCAATTTTAAGTGACGCTTGTTACCTTTGGGTTTATACTGCCAGGTCACTCAGAGTGCATTCAGAGGCCATGGTGAGCACACCATAAAAGTAGGGGAAAAAACATATATTAAGGAGAAAGAACAAGGGCTATCTCAAAAGCATGAGATATTTCAGAGGGGTAGAAGTCTTCTCATCTTCTTTCTAATCATGTGTGTAACTAAGAGACTCTGAATATTACTGTTTCCATTCACAAGTAATATTTCTAACATGGTAGCTGTTGGATGCCAATTGTTGAAAGCTGGAAAAATGTGTCTAGACCATATATTTTAATATTCCATTACAGCTTCTTGATACCACCAATTTACTGTGCGCTCCAGTCAACTGACTCAATAAGAGATATAACCCCCAGTGACCCAGGAAATAAATTCTCTAATGAAGTTAGTAGATAGGCTGTAGGCTTCACTGTCTGAGGTGAAATCGGCATGTTTTTGCTGCAGTACACGACAGAAGACTGATATTTTAGGGCAGTTTCAAAGCTTGCTCGAAGAGTGTTTTCCCAATAAAGATTACCCTGTCAGGACCCGGCAGGGGAGGCTGACCGCAGCTCCAGAGTCAGTGTAGACAAGCATGAGCTTTGTTCTGCCTCCCATCTCTTCTTCTATTTAAGAATCAGACTCCATGCAGTGGCAGAGCAACCCAACCCAACTGTATATACACAAAGAGGAAGAGCAAAAGATTCAGACCATCTAATTCTATTCAAGCTAGGAGTTATGGCTTACCCAAGTGGCATTCAGGGTTTTATTTAGACAATTTATCTGGCTAAGAGGTCCCAAATCACTTGCATACAGGCCCTTTTGAGATATTCCAGATATTCAATAACTCTACCCCAGTCTTGCAGAAAGAGGGACCCCCTTGTGAAGAGGCAACTGGATATCCAGTGAGGGGCCTTTGGGCATTGCAGATGACGTGAGGTGATATGGACACCTACCTACCCTGTATTCAATAGCCATGTCATAGCTCCTGGAAATCTAAAGCTCACTAAGCTATTCTGTCACTAGCTTGAGAGTTTCTTAGTTGTCAACCTCTGGATACGGGTAAATCTGTAAAATAACAATAACAGCAATGATCGCACATATAGTTTGAGTAGGAGCATGCTCTCCTCTCCCTTCAGAAATGGTCACTGTGAAACAAGATTGCAAACACTGTTGTCCCAGAACAGTTTCCGGCCAAAGGATGCCTAGTGCGGGTGTAATCTGAGCAGGCACTCAGATAAGCACTGGGGCTCATCATAAAGATTTTTATGCAAAGCCACTGGGAAAAAAAAAAAAAAAAAAAAAAAAAAGAAAAGCAGAAAGAAACCCCATAGTAGAGAGACCATATGTCATAGTAAAAAGCACTAATGATGAATGCTGAGGTACCAAAAGATATTGGGAAATTAAATAAAAGATGAACAGCAAGATAGCAAAATGCATTTATCTACTTTTTATAGCTTGTCATTACTTTAGTTTCCTCTTGTTACACCTCAGTGTAGTGTGTACACCTAGTGAAATTGAAAATTACTACCTGCTAAGTAGAGAAATTAAATACCTTAGAAGATCATTTCCCATTCCTCTCCTTTAGTGTCCGTCAGAGGATGTGTTCTCTGGCTGCAGAAGCTGCTGCTATAACTCAAACAGCCCTTAAAGGTATCCGTGATCCTTTCTGTTGTAGGCAGGGCGCTTCAACTTGTTTGCTCACAAACTTTCCCCCAACAACTGCAAAAACAAGTAACTTTTTATCTGAGAGAAAAATGTATGTGTTGTCGGAGAGGAGGATTCAGACTGGGCACGACACAATAAACATGCCTCTCTTCAGTTTTAGGCAGCAGGAAAATAAGTTCCTAGCATTTGCTAATATTTCTCCAGACAAGTGTGTTAAACAATGTTAATATTTTTCTTTTCTTAAAAGCCAAGCTATGGTACGAGTCAGCCTTGCATTCAGCAGTTGCTCACTGAGTAAAAATCCTATGGCAACCAATAAGCCAAAAAATGTTGCAATATTATTTTAGAGGACTCATCTGCTTATTTTTACAGTTAGCCTTGCATAACCTTCTGTATTTTTGGACTCAGTTGCCTTATGTAGAATATTTCTTAAAGTTTCCATTTATTTCAGTTGTGCACTGCACATTAGGAACACTCACAAATGACTCACAAATACTTTCCCTTTATGATACTATTCTGCCCTTCTATAACCCATTTATGTACTGTCTTTACATAGTGTTTATTTGGTGTTATAGTTTTGCTGAAGATCTAACACCAGTTTTTCAGTCTGCAAAGCAAAGATGAAAATAGTAGTTCTAGGGTATCTTGCAATGCATCTGCCTCCTGGGATTTAAACAAGTGGACACAAAAAGCGCAAAGTGGGTCTCAGATGACAATCAGAGCTAGGTTTGTTGCTTGAAACATCCTGTATTTATCACAAATGGGTGCAGACATCTGTGTTGGGTCTCTTTTTACTTTCATTGCTGTTAGAAGAAACACGTTTGTAAAGCAGCAAAGTCAAGTCTAATGACAGATTTAAAATGGCACATAAAAATTCCATTTCACACCAGCACAGCTCAGGTGTTTGACATACACCCATCTCTGTATTGCACAGACACTATTAGTTTTTGTCTTCATCAGAGTATCAGAAGTTACATCTGTGGAATGCGGTCTCGATACTGACATGTGTCTGAGCAATGACATATTTTGTTCTCTCACCCCATGAAAGAAAAAACAAAATTCTGACAGTCTGTTCATTCTCAGCCAGCAGTATTGCAGTACATGAACTGCTTCAAGCCAGTTCTCTATAGATTGGCTGTTCCATATTTGATGTTGCAATCCCATCACCCATGACGAATTATACATGTAACTATTGCAAAACAGTATTCTGAATAAATAAAAGGCCCAGGATTTCTTTCTCTTTCTTTCTTTCTTCAGCAAACAGGATGTTACATAAAGCTGGGGATGGATGAATTTGCACGCCTGCATGTGTGCTCCGATGTGTGAGTGCACATGGGCACATGCATAAATGAACAAACCTGAATTAACGAGGGAGTGGGAACAGCACAGCTTTACTTAGCACCTATCTCTGCACCCAGCTGTGTCAGAGACTGCAGATGGAAATAGTGACGTATTCCTCAGTTGCTTCAGGATATTACAGCTTAATTCTTAAAAAGGAAGTGGCATTAAGACCTGGGGAAAGGTCTGGCCCCTTTGAAGCCATGACTGTTTTTTGTGAAGGGAATTGCTGAGATGTGCCAAGACCCTTTCCTTTTCCATTTCAGTATATCTTTCTTTGAGCAAATATACAACTTCTCTTATTAAAAGCCTGTGATACCTTGTGCAACCTGTGTTACCTGTGTGTAACCCAGTACAGGGACCCTATCAGCTCAGTCTCTTGATTCCATGAATACCTTGGATGGGATTCATCACCCTTAGCTTTAGGTTGCTGCAAGAAAGGTGTCTTGGTTCCTGTTAGAGCTGGTGGACACCAGTCAGTACAACCTGTGGCGTCTGTAGAGTGAATAATCTCATCCTAAAGTAGAAACAGATACTCAAGTACCGTAGATCCACTGACTAGGAACTCACTTTTTATTTTTTAACAAGAGCCTAGACATCTTGCTCAATTATAGTTACAGCGTAGACATCTGGAATTGGGCGAGCTGTATCCACTTGTAGCCTGACACAGACTCTAGAAAAATTGATATAATAATTTCCATTCCTGCCAGGTTATATGGGACTTAAATGAGGACCTTAACACAAGAAATGTGGTAAATATAGAGAGACATTATACATATATTTGTATTTTCATACAATAGTTATAAAGTATACATTTTCATACAATAATTCTATGAAAGTCAGTGCTTAGATTGAAAGTTCTTTGGGACTGGGACATGAATTTTGCTCTATTTTTGCTTATATCAGCATAATGAAATCTGGACGCACTTAGGACGAGGTATCCTTCTGACTATTGAAGCAAAACTGAGATATGAGAATGGTTGAATAGTTTTAGGATCAGCTGTAATATGTCCCATCTGATGACATCGGTAGTCCATCTATTTTTTTTCAAAAATGCACCTGCTCTGTTCTTATAATTGATTTTTTTTAAGTTTGTGCACAGGGAATAAATTTTATTGTGAAATTTAGCTGCAGTTGACTTAATATTGCAAAACCCATTTCTCACAAAACCTAAGCAGGTTTTAACCCAGCTTTTGAAAGGAAAACAAAATATAATAATCTACTTCAGCAACTGTATTCAGAAAATAATCTATTAGGGTAAATGAAAACAATAGAATAATTTTGTTTTTATGGTCTTTCTCTGAGAAAAGGTCATATAAAAATCCCATAAACTGAGATCTTGTTTGTCATTTTAGATGTTCCTGGTATGCCTTAAAATATCAATGCAAAAGATAGCACACAATATATTTCTTGAAGGTCTTTTAAAGCAATAGCTTTGTAATATTTTTAATAGCGTATACAATGTTGTATTGAATATTTTATTACTATATTGATAAGCAAATAATCATCTTCAGACATATCAGAAAAGAAACAGAAATAACCAAATATTTTTAAGAAGTTACTATTTTAATAAATATAGTTCATAGATTTAGAAAACTGAGCAAGGTGTCACAGCTTCAATGTATGCTTTCAGATGCTTTTTTTCTAAATGCTTTTGGATACAACTTGATGTTTTGTGAAGTTCTGTTATGCTTCCTGCTGCATTTTTGTTGTTATGTCATCATTTAACCTAATTTCTGGCTGCTGGTGGAAATAGTGCCAGGAACAATGTTTTTGTCATAATGGTCATGGTCATGAATGGATTCCAGAGCTTTGCACAGCTTGGCTGCAACAGGGCTTGCTGGTTCTCTCTTAAAGATCTGCCCATGTAGATTGACTTCTGAGGTGTCGATCCACCTGTGTGTCCTGCTGGCTACCGTGGCCTGCACAGCTTCTGCAGGTGCTCTCAAAGAATCTTTTCAGCTGTAACCAGAGCTGGCAGAGCCAGGTGAACCTTCAGTGGAGCTGCATGGAGGGCCCCATAGCTGCTCTGAGACTGTGACTGAGCATCCTTGTGCTCAGTTTAGGAGGGCCCTGAACAGCAGTGCTGCAGTGCAGCTTCATATGGCGGCATGCTCAATTCAACCTTTACATAGGTCTATGTGAACAAAATTTGCAGAGGCCATACTTAAAGTTTTCTAGGAAATGTATGCCACTTTCCCATTGATAAACCAGTATGATGTTTCTTGTAAAAGGAAATGATATTGTAGAGGATTTTTATTCCCTGCATTTAGCGCTTTCTGGTAGTTAATGTAATACAGATTTCCTGATATACTAATTACGGTAGACTGATCATTCTGTGTAGATATCTATAGAAGCTGCTTGGGCTTCTGAGGTTTCCTTCACATTGCTGTTAGGAATAAGTTCGTGTCATGAATAAGTTCGTGATAATTATGGTAGAAATAGTAGAGGTAGCTTTTTAAAAAACACATTTTTTATTTTAAAATAAAATGTGAAATTAGAGGATAGAATTCTCTAATCTCTCCTCCTCTCTCACAGCTGCCTATATGCCACTGTTCCAGCTTTTGCAGTTACAGTGTCACTTCTCCCACCTCTCAAAGCAATGTACAACTGTGGTGAATGCTTGCAAGAGTTTCATAGATACATTCATGACATTTATCCAGCTTGTATTGCAGTGCTATCCCATCTTTTATCAAAAGCTTTATATATATATATATATTTCTTTCTGGATTTTTCTGCATTTTTTTGTTGTTCTTGTTGTTTTTGTCTCAGGAGTAAATTTATATTCTGTGTCTGTATTCTGTAAATTTATATTCTGTGATTCTAAAGGAAGCTAAAATGACAGAAAAAGATCATCATGTGTTTGATTTTCAAAAACTCCAGCAAGATCCTTTAATGTGGGAGAAATGCAAGCAGAATGTGTTTAACTTTTTAAAAATGTACAGTGTTCAAACAACATGTATGTGTTTGGAGTACTCTCATCTCCTCACCTGCACCCTAAAGGTGGTGCATACACCACCATCTCCTATTTCCTCCTGCCCACCTCTCTCCCCGCTTCAAAAAAAAAGGTTTGAGGATTCACATAGAAACTGAAGACTTTTTTTTTTGTAACTAACTGCCTCAAATCACTAATGGTCTTCTGCTATCCCACAACCAGTAGGCCCATTTTTTATTATAATCCCTCAAACTTGAAGTATATAATATATACTTCATAAGTATATATAAGTTCATAAGATATATAAGTTCTGCTCAAGCAGAACTTCCTTTAAGTTTTGTAAGATTTGGTCTTTTCAAATCAGCATAAATTACAATGTTCCAGTCAACAGCTTGTCCAGCAGACAGCAAGTCTCTTGATTTCACTTTAGTATGTCTCAATCTGTGAAACAATAAGGCTTTTCTTTTCTAAAGTAGTACTGGTGTGCATGAAGTAAGAATAAGCTCATTCTAACAGTCTTGCTTTGTTTTGCTTTGTTTCATTTGTTTTGTATAGCAAGTGATAGTTTGCAAATAAAAAGTATTAAACATGTGAACCAGGCAGCTAGAAGAGTTGACCCAAACAACTCAACCTAAATCTAATAAGACCAAAAATTACAGGAAATGTTGAGGTTTTTGTTTTCCAGTGTATTGTTTCATTGCTGCTTGTTACTAAGAAAGATTGAAAATGGGAAAAATGCTGTTTGAAAGAGAATTCTTATGATATTTTACCATCTGAGAATATGCCAGAAAGCTTTCAAGACTATTTGTGTCTTTCCTGGCCAATATGTATATTGAAAACCTGGTTAAATACAAACTTTTTAATGTGGTCATCTAATCATTTTTTTGCTAATTAAAAATCACTATCAGGAAATGAGTTAAACACGAAGATGTACATACCCAAGATAAGTTTCAGCTGACATTATCTATTTATATTATTTCTTTCTTAAACCAAGATCTAGATATCTCAATTATTCCAGATTAAAATCAGGCCAAATGCTCTATTTTTAGAAGTATTCTCTGTGACTTTACTCTTTTGTATGTATTGCATACAGTAATATGATACTTAAGGAAAAACAACTTGCTAATATAAGCCATATGTAGATGGTCTTCCTCTTATCCTTATTTAATTCTAACAGGTTAGATATTTTCTGAAAACTAAACACTTTTTTGTTTCAATATTGTAAGTGCAAAAATGCAACAGAATCTGTCTTCTAGACTTTACAGGGACTTCTGAAAATTTCTCCTTGGGCTTCCTGAAATGAATAAGAGTCTGCTTGTTGTTACTGGGACCAGAATTTCATGTTGGATGCTCTGTGTTTAAGGAATGAACTGATTGATATTTTTGTATTTTTCAATAGCAAAATAAAAGGAAGGTAAAAACTTTTAGACTCTTTGTTCTTCATTAAAAGGAATGACCATCTGCGCTCTCAGAACTTAGGTTCCCATTGATCAAAGTGATTGCATTGAATCTTTTGAGCTTTTTCAAGGAATATAAAATACAAGAGGGTAGTAATAATTAGCTTATTGTCTTTCTAAGTGGCTTGCCATATCTTTTCCCCTTTGAATATACTTGTATGTGCAGGTTTGTGTTTTAGTTCTTAAGATGTCATTCTTTCTAGTGTTTGTGGATCCTGGGAAGAGATACTCAGTATAAGTTATTCAGTATAAGATTTGCTTTCATTTACTGTTTCCTCACACTCTTAATCATACCCATTTGGCATAAACTGAATCTTTGCAAACCAAGTCCTCTAGTTTGGAGTTTTTGTTGTTTGTTTGTTTTTGTAAGAGGAGGATCAATGGAAGAATGGTCCTGTTCTCTTATTTGTCAATTCTGAAGAAAATTAGATAGTAGCAATGGTGCTACATTATATCCTTCCTTTCTGTCTTGCCTTTTTATTCATCTTTTTCTTGTTCCTGTCATACTTAGTTCCTGTACTCTCAGTACAATAAATATTATTATTCATTAGGAGAATGAGTTGTCAAGTCATCAACAATCAGCTGGGCAATTGCCTGAAGCCGTTTTCTATTTTCTTCATGGACATAACTGCAATACTTATTCATATGAATAATTCTTAGACACCTAAGTAGACCTGTTGACAGCAGTGGTGAATTGAGTGGAAAAAAAACAATATTGCATGTCAATGTCTTGCAAACCTAGGACTGAAATTCTAGTTATCAGAAACGTTTAGCTAACAGTATGCATTCATTTCACCCCCATATGCCCTCTTTTCTTTTTAATAAGGGGCATAGAAGAAATCAATTTGAGAAGTGGAAAATTGTTATGCAAGTAATTTCAAAGCAAGGAATAATGTGGTTAGGGCAGCATCAGGTAGAAGCACTTAAAACATTTTAGAACTGTTATTAAAAATGTAAAAGTGGATCTGTCTAAAGCTATTAGCCTCTCAGTGAGTGTTGATCTCTTTTGGAAGCATATACTAGTAAAGAGAAATTTTTCTCCCACTTGATACAGCAAACCCCAGGCCAGAGTCTATAAAGGACAGACATGAAAAAAATGACAATGTTCACATTGTCTAAAGATGAGGAAGAAAGCTAAAAAGTAAAAGCTAGTAATTAAAAAACAATACAATGAAAGGCAATATTATACTTCTTGTGTAGCAGGAAAAAGTATTATTATTCATGTGCTCAATAACAACACTAGAAACATTAGCAATAAATTTTGTTTACAATGTTTTTTTAAGCAAAATATTCTAGATGTCTCAAAATCAAACTGAAGAGCAGGTAAAAACACTTTGAAATTGCTTGAAGTTGAACTTTTAGGCAATAATTACATCTTTTGTAATGCAACAAGATCACAGCAGGGGAATTATCAGCATCAAGCACCTGGTATCTGGGAAGTTTCATGGGCTGACTGCAGAATATACTTTTGTGAAGGTTTGTCTGTCTCTTGGCACACAGCCTTACATAATTGTCATTGCACAGGCTGCCTCCTCATCTTCTCTGACATGATATGTTCCCCTTCTCCTGCTGCCTCTGGGCTACAGGGACTTATTTTGGAGACATCCAGCAACAATCTCACCCAGGGTGATATTCAGTTGCCTAAACGTAGGTGTCGGGTGCTGTATGGAACAACTTGGGCTATCTTGCCTTGCCTCCAGCTGCTGGTTGAGAAAATGCAGGTGTTCTGTAAGGTCAGTACTGTGTCTGTCACACCTGTACATCTCAAATAACATAGGACTATATATTTAGGAGACTGAATTAAGCCTTGGGTTTACACAGTGTAGGTGTCAACATATGAGCATATAGGCTATTATTGCATTTATCAGAGTCTGAAGAGCTGTTCATCTCATCCTGGACACCTCCATGAGGTCAGATGAATTGCACCTTAAACATCACCTGCTTCTTTATCTTTCTTGACTACCTTGGGACAGCACAGACCTGCTGGAAAGCAGTTCGCAGAAAGGGATTCCCTGGTTGACAACAAGTTAACCATGAGTCAGCAGTGTGTCCTCATGGTCAAGACGGCCAATGGGATCCTGGCTGCATCAGGAGGAGCGTTGCCAGTAGGTCGAAGAAGGGGATCCTGCCCCTCTGCTCATCTCCGGAGAGACCACACCTGGAGTACTGTGTGCAATTCCGGGCTCCCCAGCACAAGAGGGACATGAAACTTCTAGAGAGGGTCTGGCGTAGAGCGATAAAGATGATTAAGGGACCAGAGCATCTATCTTATGAGGAAAGACTAAGAAGTGAGCTGGGCCTGTTTAGCCTAGAGAAAAGAAGACTGAGAGGAGGTCTGATCGATATGTATAAATACCTGAGGGGATAATGTAGGATGGGTGGGGCCAGGCTGTTCTCTGTGGTGGCCAGTGACAGGACAAGGGGTAATGGTTTGAAATACAGGAGGTTCCATCTCCATATGAGGAAGAACTTCTTTCCTGTGAGGGTGACAGAGCCCTGGCACAGGCTGCCCAGAGAGGCTGTGGAGTCTCCTTCTCTGGAGATCTTCCAAACCCACCTGGATGCCACCCTGTGCCATGTGCTCTAGGTGTCCCTGCTGGAGCAGGAGGGTTGGACTAGATGATCTCTAGAGGTCCCTTCCAATCTTACCCTTCTGTGATTCTGTGACCCTATGCCATGTGCTCTGGGTGTCCCTGCTTGATCAATGAGGTTGGACTAGATGATACCTAAAAGTCCCTTCCAAGCTAAACCATTCTGTGCAATTCTGTGATTCTGTGGGAGCTTGGGTACCTAGTTCCCCTGTAGATGTATTGTAGGCACCAAAAGTCAGTGAGCTGATTCCCAGTTCCATTCCCCCATGCTCTCCCTGCCTTTTTGATGTAAAGTCAGAACCTCTCATCTGCTTTTTGTGACTCATTTTCATTAGGGATACTTTAAGAGGTTTGTAGGATAACTAAAACTATATGAACTAAGAGAATATGTTTCCCTTAAGTTATCTCAACATTTCCTCATCTTGTTGTTTAGCTTTGATGTGTTCTCAGGAAGATATTTCTTCTTCTAGCAACTGGAAATGGTAGTTACTTCTCAGAGATGATATCCTTTTTCCCTTTATGTCCTCTTTCAAGATGACTTTTAATAACATCTAATGTGATAAGAACAATTATTTCTTCATGATAGATATGAACAATATGATATCAATAACTAATTTCATTTAACTTTTAAAATTAAAATTGGGAACAAATACTCTCACAAAAGACTTTTTCTTTTTTTTCCATAGTGGAAACTGTGAATTATTTATACTCGTAGTTTGATTATGTTAAAAAGCACAATCCAGGGTCTGCAGTACATTACTGGCTCCATTCCTTGCCTAAAAACAGGCATGTTTATATTTTTCCTCGGTAAATATGTGATAATTAAATGCAAATAGACCATATTTTTCAAACGAATTCCCAACCCTGGAAACTTGGATGATGATAATCTTGCCTAATAAATGCACAACAGCAAGTGAAATCAAAGTTTACTGAAGCAGAACATTCTTAGCAGTCAGTAGCAGTCTCCATTTAGTAAAAAAAAATCTGGATTCATACAGACACCTCACTGAAAAATGGGTAGCCCCAAGCTATTTTATAATCATGGTATATACCTAAGTATTAATTGAAACCACTATGCACTCTTTATGGAATGTTCTCTGCTAATCCATTCCTGTAAATTATTAGTGTATATTGAAGACATGCCTAAGGCTGTCATCAGTTCTCTTGCATGTTCCCATTGTGTGTGTTATTCCTGTTTCCAGGTCAGCTCTTCAGCCTTCTCCCTTCCGCTTGTGAAAACAAGCAGTCTCTTTTCTGTATATTTTCTTTCAGAAGAAAGATTCTCCTCCTCTAATATTTCTTGGCTGTCAATACCTGTTCTCTTACAACCTCAGGTCCTAGGTTGTTTATCCATGAAGGGTAATGGGTGGCCTTCACTTGCCTTGACTCCCTGTATCCCAGTGAGTGGCTCAGCTTTCTGATGGATGGATGGTCCTCTCCTCCTTCTCCATTTTCTGAGGTAGAAGAAGTGGGACTAGACACTCCCTGACAGAGAATATTTAAGAGGGAAACATCTTCAGTCCAGGTTGCTGTGAGAAACTGAAACCTCCTCTCCATGGTCCCCATCCTCTCCTCCTTTATCCCATCTTCCTTCTCCCAGCATGCACCTCAACTAGCTGTTTTCTACTCTCTGGGAATAAATACACTTATCACATGTCCTTAAGAAGGGCCTGAAAGTACAGAATCACTTTTGTTACAATTCTGGGATACTGGCATGAATCCAAGCATTGTCTCTGTGTACCTGGCTGGCTGCCCTCCCTGTCCTAATAACTCACTCAACTTTCCTTGCTTTATTCCTATGGCCACACCCCCAAGACCATATTCCTGAGATGTTTGGAGAGAGGACTCAAAATATCTTTCCTTCCTTACCCATGACTTCCTACAAAAAGTTTTTTTTTTAACCTCCTTTCGCTTTGCGGGTTAGAGGAAGAGGCTGCATTTCACTCTTGAAGACCTTATGAATGGAGAATAATATCATAAGGCCAAGAGGAAGCACATATTTAAGGTCTGATGTCTATTCCTTGCGCAGTTCTTGCCTTTTTATGTTGATGTTTTCTTGCTTGAAGCTGGAGAAAGAGAGCAATTGAGGGGGAGGAAAAGGCAGTTTCCTGGAAGAAGTAGATGACAGGATGCTGCTTTTGTTGGACAAGATCCGTCCTGTTGACAACGGGGAGGACCAAATAAGACGGAGAGTTAGCTACCAACCAAGCAGTATGCTGCCAATCAGAGCTAGGAGGCCAAACTTTCATTTTTCCTGCCAAGAAAAGGCATTTAAATAGGGACTGAAGTATGATTCCAATTTCATTCCAGTTTAATGCAGACAGCAGAAAAACACAGTGACTCACAACACATTTTTTTGCCCCTACAGTAAATGAAATTTCCTCTCAGAAGTCTGCAGTCTTGCTTCAGTACAGAGGTAATCACAGGACTTGGTCCTATGAGGTACACAACGCACCAACTGGGTTTTCATTCTATGAAAGGCCCCCAAAATAAACATGTTGGAAGCCTAAGAGAAGGGCTGCAACTCAGATGAATATTCTTTATTCTTTATTTATTTATTTTTCCTTCAAAGGCATGGAAATAAGTGCTTCTTATCAAGATATTAAAGGGCAAGAGCTAATCCTGTTTGCACAGCTATAAATCTTAAAGCAAACAGCATCCTGTTTCTACCCCTGGATCTCATTTCTCCAGGGTATGTAGTGAGGAGAGAAAGTTAAGGGGAACACCTGAATGAAGGACTATCATCACAAGCAAGTTTGTAAAAGTGAAGTTCCCATGTAAACTGCAAGTTTACTTCGAAGTTATTGTTACAATGATAGGTAGGGGATATTTTTCCTTTTTCTGTCCTCCCAGGCTTATGACCTTAATGTCTGCTTAGCTTCTCACTCAGATATCTAGATCTGGATGACCCCCAAAATGCTGGCCAATATTTTGGCCAGTGGCACGGTTCGTTCTTTTTCTGCCTCAGAAGGTGACCAGTAGATATGACTGACAGCTTAATTTGGGGTTGGAGATGCAAGCCTGAGGTTTTCACTTTATGTAATGCTTTCTGAAATGTCCTGAAAAGAACCGAAGAGTTAGGCTGAAGTCCAGGGAAGGAAATGAATGACAGAAATGATACAAAATCTCCCCTGACATCCTGTTAATATGGTCTTGTGCTTAGCCTATGAGCTCTGCCTCGCATGGCTGGCAGGGCCAACAACCTTCTGCTGACATGTCCTGGCCCTGTCCCGACTGCCTTGGCCACCTCCCGTGATCTCAGGTCCTACGCTGAGGTCAGGCTGGAGATCCATGCCCAGCACCTCGTGTCCCCTTCACTAGCACTGACTTTCTCTCCGCTTTGGCACTCAGTGGCCTGGGCTGGCACAGATTCAGGTAATATTGGCTCATCCTTTTTCTCAGGCATTTAGAGCTTCATTCAAAGTCTGCTAAATGCAAAGGAAAGATTTTAACTGACGTCAGGAAGTTTTGATCAAGCCCTTGGGGGAAGAGCTGGGCTGAAGGACGTGAAGTACAATTTAATGTTTTTTTTTTCAAATTATTATTTATTTATGAATATATTTATTGACTCCTTTGATGTTCTAATCATTGTGGAAGCACCCCTAGCAACTTGATAGATCCCTATTAACATACATTTAAATAAAAAAAGGGTAGTTTATTTTTCAGCAGTTTACGCACCTGCAATTCACATTAACTGCAGCTGGAATTCTGTGTGCTCAGCAAATTAAACCTTCAGTAAACAACCTTATAACAGCATCAACTTTAAGATGAAATCATAAATGCATGAACACAAAATGAAGCCTATAGCTATATGCAGCTATATTCAATCTCTTATGCCTCTTGGCCCTGAAATACAAGGTTGGAAAAGATCTCAGCTGCAGTGAGTTAGCTCTGCTCCACAGCAGTACCACCTGAGAAGATAAGAGCTAGGACTATGCTTATATTAAAACCAACCTAAATTGTGATGTCAAAGGAGTATTAAGATTTTTATTACAATACTCGACCAAATTCAACTCAGAGCTGAATCAGTCTGATTTTGTGAGTCCTGTAGGCCACTGCTCACTGATATGTGAAGACTACTGCTTCTCCCTTTCTGACAGGGAGAATCCAGAGGGCATGAATTTATGCGACCTCAGTGAATGTTACTTCTCATTTCCCAGAGATTCCTATTGGTGGTCTTTGCCATCCAACTTCCATGCATTTGTAAAAAAATCAGTCTGGAAATAAGAGCAAATATTATTAAAAACCAACCAACCAAACACCAACAACAACAACAAAAAAAACTTTAAGCAAAGTGCCTTGCACACAGTGAGTAATTTGGTACATTTTTGAACAAGTTGTTGATCAAGAGAGACTCAAAGATGACTCTGTCCCTGTTTCCAGGTCAGTACCAGAGCACAGTAACCTGCTTTGGAAATGCTGGAAGCTATGGCACATCACCAAGGAATACACAAACTAAGGGTGACCAGAGAGCTTAGAATGTGCCAGAGGGGAAACAAAGAGAGTTTTCTATGTGCTGGGATAAGATATTATTGATTCATGGCATTATACAGTCCAGGAACAGAATTTTAAAGCCTTCTCTAGGAAATTCCCCCAGATAGGAAAAGGCTACATCCTTTCTTGGAATTGTAAAAAACTGTGAAAAAAAATCCCATTGTGATGCTTATATTGTACACAAAATAATCATCAGAACTACTGCAGTGTACTGACTGAGATCTCTGTTCTTTTAGACGAGTTATGGAAGTGTAGGATAAGAGATAAAGGCAGAAAGAAACACATTTGAAACCCTCCACTGTATTGTTTCCTACACAAACACACCAGCAATTGACTTTGGGGAAAAGAGGAAATGAAAATGCCTGGATCTGCCAAGGTATCAAGTCTGGTAAATCTGGACAGCCTTAAAGTGCAATGCAGAAGGATAGGGAAGTTGTTTAGAAATGGGGACAATGATGGGATAAAATATTACCTCACCTGTGACAGGCCAGCTTGGTCAGGCTTAAGGTGAAGCCCTGAACTTTCTCCTCTCTACTAGGACCTGGTGGGCATTTACACTCCTCCCTGAATTAAAGGCAATTCCCCCTACATTGGAAGCAATCTGTTTGTTTACTCAGTGCTGAGAGCACTTGTTATCAAATCTCTTTCAAAGAGAATTTTTCTGACTCATGAAAATTTAGGAAAGTGCTAAATGAAACTATTTACTATTTATTATGGGTGCCTCCCTTAGAGCACTTTGCTGCAGAGTAGGAGCTCATTTCTCTTTTGCAATCTCTTTTCTAATGCTTCTTTCAATAAACAACAGCTGACCATCATAACAGTGTAGAGCTGCCTGACCCCAGGCCCTCTCATTTATAACAGGGTAAGCTGTGCTGTTGTACAGACTTTCTGGGGGTAGGGGGAGAGCATGCTGTACTCTGGGGCAGAGAACTGGCAATTCTGCTTGTGTTTCTCCCCTGTTAAAGGGTCTTGCTGGAGTTTTTGAGGAACCAGAGAGACAAAGGGATGGGCTGTGTTTTGTACCCAGAAAACAACAGAGAACAAAAACTGCAGAATGATAACTGCTTGCAATTCACCTCTGCTTCATAGGAAATAGTATTTGTGAGACCTTGGACTCTTTAGCTTGGCTGTCTTCACTGCAGAGCTTGAGGTGATTATCTGCTTGGCACAGGGAAAAGTGGCTGTTGCAGAGACTGCCTGATCTTCCACCAAAGAAAGGAAGACAGTGACCACACATGACGCTGGATAAATTAGACACTGATGTGTCATTAGATAATTCCCTGGCTTCAGAGTTACAATGATGTGTTTATTATTTACAAGTTCTGTTATTTGCACAATGCTTGCCCAAGGCCTTTGAGGCCAGGTTTTCATCCTTTCTATTTTTTTTTAATTCCTCCTACTGAGAAGTGGTTTATTTTGTTACAACTCATTTACATACTTCATGTGAAACGGATGTCAATTTTTGGTTGTTTGTCTTTATCTGATATTTGCATAGGGTTCATAAGCCTGTACACAAACCCTGCAGATCAAATTCTGTTGCCCAGAATGGGGACTCCTTAGAAAAAAGATGTTGATAGAAGATCTATGGTATGAAACTTCTAGCATAGATCCTTAGGTAGGATCTTTTCTAAATTGTATGTTTTCTAGGGATCATTGTATTACTGAACTGTTATTTTGAATATTAGTGTGCAATTGGATTTTTATATGCACTCTTCCTATCATATAAAGCTTGCTGAAATGTAGGTGATTCCTGGAACCCTGCTACTGCCCTGGCCCAGGTCTGGCATTCAGATGTGACAACGTTGACTTCTCTGTCAAGAGCCCATTGACTTCTCTGTGGTTTCAAAGGAAACTCACTGGTCAGAGCTGCTGGGAGTGCTACAGGACTGGGTTCTCAATTAAATATACCCTTCAGCATATCGCTTAATTCTGTGTCTGAGCCAATAATGTTAGAAGTTAAAAAAATGTGTTCAGTATCTTTTGGTATGTGCAAGATGACCAAGAATGTATTAACTAGGCACAAGGAAGATGTGAGTAAGCTCTAAATGTGAATGCATATATGCATTTATTTCTTTATATATGACTTTAATGTTGCTAACACATTTTAAAAATTACTCCTAGATATACCTTATTTTGCAGGCAAAAACTAAGCCTCTTTTGCTTTCATTTCTTAGTTTTTATCTATTTTCTTTTTTTCTTTTAAACAGTCTCAAATAATTTGGTACTGGGAAAAAATCAGTAAGTTCTCAAAAAGTATTAAGATGTTGAGTGATGCTTCATCCTTCGGTAGGTCTGTATGGAAAGATATCCCTGAATATGGAGAGTAATTGCAGCTTTAATGTGGTTGTATATTGGATTACATTTTGGTATATGTTTTTATCTGTCAGTGTCTGTGACAAAGGGATTTATACCAGCATGAACAGAGTACATGAGCAGAAGGCTAAAGTGATACAGCTCCACAGACATGCACACAAAACAGGTTAAATATTTTGTCCTTCATTTTTAGGTCCTATAAACATTAGATCATTTTGAGAAGATGCTCTCTTTCACTAGGCTTTTTTCCCCATCCAGACCATGTCCTAAATTGGCTTGTCAGAAGTGATATGATAAACTTTCACAGGAGGTTGATATGCTAGATCTGATATGTTGCAGGAATATCTTCATCCTTGCTATTGAGGGTCCTCTAGTTTCTACCAAATATGTAGCACATGCAGGACCAGTTACAGGCTCTCTGTTAAGACCTTTTAATCATAATTTGAGGGAACACACCATGAATTAGAAGATATTAAAATCTCCATATTTAATAGTCCCATCTACTTAGAACCTGATAAGGATCATGCCAGTGACTGAGGACTGCCTGTGTCTGAATTAAAGATGCTGGAGTCTAATGCATATACAGGACTTTTAGTGAGTGCTGATTATTGACAAATGAAATTCCCGTAGTATAAAAACATGTCGTCTAGGAGTGATGTTGGATCAAGATGACTCATGAGAATAATCTGGGCCACTTCACAGATAGCTTAGCCAAGACTTTTCAGCTCAATTTGAAGTCAAGATCAGAAACACAAACACAGTTAGCCAGCTCGTTTTTTACACAATCCACATGGAAAACACTACAGTACTCTTACGTAAATCAGTAGTGTCCTCATCTGCAATTAATACTCAGAGAATATTACTGCTTTTTGAATAAAATATTTTGAGTAGCTAGAGAATTCAAAGTATACTGACTGTTCAAGAAACATGGAGACATGAAAAAGGTGTGTAAAATAACAGATAACATAGAGGTAGGAGGAAATACTTTTCCACCCAGCCTGTAGTCAGTCTGTGGAAGTCGTTGCTATAGAAAGTTAAGGGCAAGAATATGATTAGTTTCAGAAAGGAATGGGAAGCATACATTGATATGATCAATTAAAATTCTGAGTATATTTCATGAAGTTTTGTTGCAGGGATACTGGAATTTGTTCTTCCCCCTGGAGAGATGACATTTTTGAGGAAGGTCAAGAACTCCTGGGCAGGAAACGGCTCTTAGGTACCTGCAATGCACAAGCAACACTCCTGAGGCAGAAACAAATGTGCCATTATAGCAATACGCCACACAGTCCCTAAGGTGCTGGGTGGTCTGGATATATGGAAGACTGATACAATAATGACTTAGACTAATACTCAAACATAGTCATGAGGGCCAGATGGTTACCAGCTGGGAGACAAGTCTCTTCATTTCTGAATGGTATATCCCTCATAACTTTATCAGCCTCTGTAAACTTTATTTTAACAATCTGCTGTGTTGGCTGAATTTAACAGTATTCTAAGCATGGCGATTATTGATACTGAGGTAAATCTATCTAAGACACAACTGGAAAGTTTTTCAAGGACAACCATTGTAATTTGTTTACTTAAACTAAGAGGCTACTGTGTATGCAAAGACCACATGCAGAAAAGCTTTCTGATATTCAACATTCAGAGATATGATGCAAGTCTAGGCAGCATTCTGGAGTTGATAATGTTTTTATCAGGGGTTACTCTGTCCTTTCTTATCATAGCAGAAAACAGCTAATATTTCCCTGACTGCTTAAATGTACAGATTAGTAGCTAACACATTAGGAAAAACAAAGTAATCAGGAGATGGGTGGTGCAATCCCCAAAGTAAAATAAAGGCTACAGTGGAATATTAATAAGCCATGTGACGGATATACTAAAGGTTAAAAATTCTGTTGCAAATGAGGGAAAATAACTTAGTGCAACTTTCAGAGCTGGCAGAAGAGAGCTGTTGTGGGAGGTGAGGAAGAGCCAGATGACACCACCTTGCCAGCTTACTTGTTGCTGTTAGCTACATTCAAGTCCAGCAGAGATGGGTTCAATTTGCTCTGTCCCAGGATAATTTTGGCTCAGAGGTCCTCATGTAAAGATATAAAAGGTACTGAATAAAAGAATGTGAGGCTGTGTCTGAGGTCATAGACAAGGACCCAGACATTTCTATTTATCAACCATCCCACTCAGCCAATGAAGTGGTAGCTACAGAGAAGTCAGCTCTCCTCTCCAGTTAGAAACTGTTTGTAGCAGTTGTTATGAAGGGAGGTTAGAGAGGAAGGCAGTGGAAATAGGGGAGCAATGAATCTCTGTTCAGAGATCTGCCTAAGTAGTGAACTCTCTCTAAATGTATTAGTCTCTGCAAGAGGAAAGTTCAGCTGCTGTCACTCTTTTTCTCCTCCTTTTAGCTCTGTGAAACAAAAGTGTCGTTCTTCCTTCAGCCTTGTACTCAGATGCCCAAGGTTTATGACTTCGAGGAAAGCTCTGTGACCAATGTGACCTAGTTAAGTTTGTTCTGGTAACATGCTAAGAACAATGATGGCCCAAAGAATGAAATACTTCTCCATCCCTGGAGGTCTTTCACAAGGATGATCCCATGACTACTTCTGGTGGGCTTGCTGAAAAATAGGGATACTTTAACATGTTTGCTGGTTATTTTGGGGTGAAATTTCAACCTTGCCATAGTAAGATGTTTTTATTACTATTTATTTTGTCAGAGAATGTGGAAAGTATTATTTGGTAATGTCTGTATAAAATAATTCTGCCTCCTTATTGGTATTTTCCACATACAGTAGAACAGTTATAATTCATAAATGAGGTATTTGAATAGAGACTTTCTGTACTGGCTTAATACATTGAAATTTAGATTAAGTTGTGAATGAATCAAGTTTGACTGCAGTTTTTTGTCCATATTGCGGTATAGTCCCAGTTCATAAAAAGATTGTTAGTAGAATAGAATTATTGTATAGTAACACAAAAATATATTGGGAAAACTGTGTAAAGAACCTAATATCTGCTTTCACTAGCAGTATAGCCTTGAACTACATTTGTTATCAGGAAGCCAGAAAGCTTTGTGTCTCAGGGGTAAAATGTATGTATTAACAAAGCACAGATAGACAAAATGTTTTGGTCTCATCTTGTCTTTGGAATAATTACTTTTCCTCAATGACCACCAAATGAATACTAAACTAGAGTGTTTTTTACCCACTATGGATCTGAGTTACAGCCTCCAGCTTCTTGCCTTTAAGGATCCACTGCAAAAGAGAGTCATGCATGAACATGGACTTCTATAGTTTGGGTTCTTTGTGTAAAGGAGAGCAGTTTTCTTCTATGCAAGACTGCCTTGCTTTTTAGTCTGTTTCTTACTCTCAAACCAATCCCACCCCCTCCTTCCCCCCCGCAAAAAAAACCCCAAAACTGAACTATCCTTAAAAAGAAAAAATGGATTAAGGAAAATTTAGGTTCTTTCCAAAGCAGTTGTTTTCTGAACTTCCTTTCCACGCCCTTCCTGTATCTGTAGAGAATTCAGTATGTGTTTTTTCATCTCTTTGTTTACAGAAAAATATTATTTTTGACAGGAAGTTCAACATCTAGCATTTTGATTCTGTCATAGATTGGCATACACAACATAGAGGATGTTTGTCAGAGCACCTGTTTTATCAAAATCAAACTGATATGATTTCTTTCTTCAACAGTGGCCTGAGCTTTTGCAATACTGATTCCTAATTAACACCAGTTGTAGTGGCCAGTGGCCAGTGAATCACTAAATTGCATCCTCATTTATTCTAAACTCGATTGTAGAGGGATCTGCTTCCTCCTCCCACACTATCTCGGGCCCCAAGTGGACTTTCAGTTAATTTGACATAATAGGAAAAAAATGTTGAACTGCTAAATGTGTCTTTTGCTCACCACTTTTCTCTTTTTTCCTCCCACTCACAGGGTGAAAATTTTAGGGATATGTAGAGTTGAAGGAATATAAAATTTTATTCAAGTTAGTTAGCCATCCTGGTTCTGATGACAAGCACGAAATTCCACTAGCAGCACTGGATAAGTTCAGGCCTCCTGTTATAGCCTGTGCAGTTCAAGCAAAATACAGCTAATGCTTAAATCTTCCCTGAGTGATGAGATGTCTTCCTCTGTGCATGCTGCTCTGGGAGAGATATGCACATCTCCTGTGTTTGACCTAGCAACAATTAAAGGGGTGACATGTAAGTTCATTGATTTCTGGGCTGCCCAATCTCAAATGTATTAGGAGAATTTTGTAATTCTATTGCTAAGCTGTAGGCCAGAGCACCTGGGATCCAGACATTATCACTGAGGAAAGCAACTTGCTAATGACATCATGGTGAGAATCCCACACTCACTGAAAGCCACGAACTACTTACCAGACCAAGGAAACCAGAAAGCATCTCTTAATCTTTCTGGCACAGCCTTGACTCAGGATGCTAAAGAATAGTCAAAATAGTTTTGCAACTTGTGCTTCCAAGTTGTTTCTTTCTTTGCAAAACAAATTAAAAAGCATATGCTTGACAGATGTTGCACTGAATCTGATAAGTGTGCATATGGTATTGATGATCTGTAGATATCAGAAAATTCTTGGATTTATGTAAGTAGATATGTCCAAGTAAAGTCTCTGAATATTAAGGAAGTGTAATTCAGAACTGATGTAGCATATGTGACTGGAATATTAATATTCTGCTTTAGGGTTCAAATATGTAGGCTATCAAGAAAAAATAATTGTCTGTATCTTTTAAGACAGCTCATTAGGATGCATCAACTAAGCTCATTTTGAGCAACATTTCAACAACAAATTCAATACTTCTAAAAATATCTGCTTTTTTCAGAATTTCTTTTTAATTGCTGTGTTAAAATAATTTATATTGTTTTGGATTGTAGCTTGCAGGATTTGGGTCTGGGGAGTTGGAGAGCTCAACAGACATTTTTTTTTCTATTAGATGTATATGAGTCCCAATATCAACAAGAAGATGTGTATTCTTATGGTTTTCTAGAGGACAGAACAGCCACAATTCCATCTCTAAATACAAAGAAACAATTGCCTATAGGAATTATTTCAGTGTGCTTATCAGAGATCCCTCACGTTACAGTGTCTTGCAGTCTGAACAGCATGCAAAAATACAATGTGGGAGTATGGGAATTAGTTCATGTATGGATTTGATTACCTTCTTCCATTGAGTTTGTAGGAATTTTACTATAATGTTCCCCCCATTTTTATTACAAAAATGTGTAAGAGTTAACACATCTAGGTTTGCTTTAAAGACATCCCACACCCTTGTGGTTATGTTAAAGCTGAAAAAATGCCTTGCTCTTAATAACTACTAGAATTTCCCCCCACCAATAACTTATGGTGAACAAAAGCTGAAGTACAGTCTGTGCGCAGACTCATCTTATACAGGGAGATGGGAAACCTGTCAAGTGCTGGGGATCAAACATCTACCAGATGCTTGGGACCTGTGTGCTTCTGGAAGCTTAACCTAAGAAACTTGCCCAAGATCTGTAGAATGTTTGGAGAAGTATATATTTAATTAAGGGTCTGGATGTACCCAGCTGGTCCTCCGCAGTCTTGAAGTTCTCCCTGGGCTAAAATCTCACCTGCATCCAGGATTGGAAGACGAGGAGCTGAACTGCGGCGCTGGTCACTCTTCAAGGATATGAAGCAGCTCTGTAATGTGCTGACGGCTGCAGACGGTCCAGCTGTGGCTATAGGAATTTGCTGTGCTACAGCAGTGCCTGGAGCCCTGAGACTCATCCAGTCCTTGAGCTGCATACCCAGAGTTGCTGACTGCTGCACATAGGCTGGCTGTGTATGTGTGAGAAGCACCCCGTTTCATTTTAACAAAGGCAAAAATTGCTCCTTAAAACATGTAGCTCAATGCTCTTTAAAGTGTTTTCCTTGACTTTGACCCATATCGAGAAATTTCTAAGGCCACTTTTATTTTCCTATTGTGGTTTCACACCTCTACCCAGCAGTAAAATTAAAAACAATTAAAACAGAAACGTGGAGGGGGCAAATATTCACAATGAAAAATGGACCTGGCAAAATTAGTCTCTATCTCCACAGAAAGTCTAGGCTGGTTGTAATCCCAAACTTTTGTTTATAACTTTGGTTTGCCTGATATTCTTATGAGAGTTTATTTTTATATTATAGGAGGTATCACAAAGTATTTGCTTCAAGTACTTGAGCTGAAATTATGAATTGTGTTGGTTAATTGAGGATGGATCCTATATGGTTATATAGTTACAAGAGATGGCAAGAGCAGTAGTCTCTGTAAGCAGAAAAAAAGATTGCCCTGGGATGAATTCTTTCTGAGAGGTGCTGCTGAAGGGTGTACATGGGATTATTTTAAATTTTCTAAAATCTGCTCTGTGTGAAATGTAGGCTTTTCCTATTGTATAATGAGGAAAGCACTAAACCATTGTGAAACCTACTGACTACATACACACATACATAAATGCAATTTTCTGTAGTTATATTTCCATGAAATCTATTTATATGGGAAGTTTTATTTTCCCTAATGGATATTTTTGTAGGATACTGAGTTTAACTGCTTTTAAGACAGGGATATGATAAGATGCTTTGGGGACTCCTCCCTGTTGTCTCAGGTGTAAGTGCATCTAAGGAAAATTAATTTTTACATTTATGCAAATCCCTGTCAAACACGTTTGGGAGTATTTGCTTAGCTTCTCTGTTTTTCTTACAGGAGGAACACTTGCTTCATGTGTTACTGCCACTGATTCCTCTTTGAGGCCAAATTATTTTTAGTGGAAATAAATCTTTTATGGAACTAAATTTTTTATTAGTCTAAATACAAAATATTTATGTTCCATTACATATTTACAATCCTATTCATGAAAAAATAATGGTCATCCTAAAGCAATATTTCTGTGGGAATTATTAAAAAAGACTATTGCAGGGCAACTTTCTTCCTTACAGAGAATGAAACTTGTGTATAAGAATCTCTGCAGGGCAGATATAGTGAGTGGAGATACATTCCTGTCACCTTTGAGTCCTGCTTTGAAAATCACTTTAGGTCAGATATGATTATAATGATGAACTTGGATACAGACTTTTTCCTAGAGTCTTTCGTCAGACCTTTTTTTTTTAAAAAAAAAATATAGTTATCACTTACTATTTTGTGTCTATTGTTTCTGTGAAACTGGAACTAAATTCTGTACTACACCAGTCTTCAAATAGCTGCAACATTGTGTTAGTGTTTGAGCCAAGTTCATTTCTAGCGAAATTCTGGCCCATGAATCAAGCAAAGCACATAAGCAAGTGTTCAAGCAGTGGGGGTAATCCTGGGAATTCAGCAGGACTATTTACATGCTGCAAGTTAAGTATGTGCTTACTCTGCTGAACAGGGCCATAGCATACCTCAATATGTAGCATCTAAGGGCCTGAGCCAAAAGACAGTTAAAGTTGACAGAAGCAAAGTATCTGACTTTAAGAGGTTTTTAAACCAGTCTATGAAAGATCTTTCTGTGTATGGATATCTCAGTGTCTAGTGGACCACGGCAAAAGACTTGATTGGATCATGATTTGTGTCTAAAATCTGCAAATTGCCTTTTTGTATCTGTTCTGCCTTTCATCACTGGACAGTGCTTCTTACCCATGACTGCTGCTCTCAGATCACTCCACTCATTTTGAAGAACCGACCTATCCCTCAGACTGAGTTTGGTAGTCTCAGTTTGGTTTTCCATGTGGTGCATGTTTCCACGTACAACACAAAATGGATGTACAGACTGCTGGAAGTTTCTGAGCATGACTGTTTCTTTCTGATTTCAGTAGGAAGTGTGTAGGGTGAATCTTTTATTTGCCATAGCTGTTTGCATTCTTTCAAAAAACTACTTCCTCAAAGAAGTACTTCTTGACCAGAACCGATAAAAAATCTTTTTTTCTTTTTTTTTTTTATATAACACATCCATGGAATCCTTTGTCAAGCAATTTCTTCCTGCTTTAAATTAGAGATTCAGACCAGAAAAAAAAAAAACAACATAAAAACAAATAAATAAAAAAGAGAGATTTGCATAGGGTGCTGGAGCAGGGAGAAGAGAGGTTGAGATGATTTCTGAATCAGAACTGGCAAACATTTCTTTTAATCTCATGTCAGGTCTTGAGTTCTGTTTCTCCTTTGCATACAATTGAGATATAGCATAAAACCATTGCACTAGTAGTGTAAGGGGACTATGTAAATGCATGCATAAGGATGTAGTCAATACTTCCTGGCAACATGATTTCAGAACATTTGCCTCAACTGGAATTTGGAGTGTACGATTTCCTGAAAATTCACCTAATCACATTGGACCTGGAACCATATACATACCATTCACCTGAGAGATTTGCAATACACTTACAATCCTTTCTCTCTAACTAGAGAAATGACTCCAAGATGCTTTCGTTCTGGACCTCCTTCAAGCACAGGAAGTTGAATCATTATTATTTGGAACTGCAGGATGATAGGTCACGTCCTTATGTTCTCAGTGGTATCCATATGAGTCTGATATATTTTTTTCCATGGTGTCCAAATGAGAACAGAAAGGGGTGAGTCCTTTTGTGATATGTCTGTTCTTTTTTTTTCCCTCCCCACCACTGAGGTACATACATGTAGCCTCTCTATTTGATTTAAGCCATGAGAGGTTCTTCATCTTTTGGATTTCCTAGAAAATCTTGCCTTCCACATGTCTGTGCTTTCCCTTGGGACACCACAGCTAAACACTTCTTTCCTTGTGTAGCAGATTGATTTGCTCTCATAAAGGAATAGCATAGACCAGAGTTCTCTTTGAAGAAGCAACAAACAAAATTGAGGAGGACATAAGGGGAAGACAGGTGATAATTGATTTATTTAACAAGATAAAACAACCCCCAAAACCTATTTTTAAGATGTCACTCTTGTAGAAAGTCTGTTTGATTTTTTTTTTTAGACATACTCCCTACATTACAAACCTCAGGTCATGAGATTATAGGGAACAGGAGGCAATTAGAGATGCTGGGATCTAGAAGGCTGTTCAACAAAACAAACAAACAAGGGATCACCAGCACTTGGGAAGAACAATGTGATCATAAACAGGGTTCACTTCAGTTATTGGAACAGTTCTACAGAAAGTGAGAGGAGAGGGACAGGATTCAGGAATTGCTTGGAAATGGGGAACCTGAATGGGTTCAGTTTAATGTAATGAGCAGAAGATTACCTTCATGTAACAGAGTAGTTGTAACAAAATAGGTGTGAAAATCTCATAAGGACACAATCCCATGGTCTCTACCAACCAGACCTGCTAACCATTTTCAATCTTCCATTCCCACAGTTTCTCCCCCATCATGTTTCTCTCCCACTTAGATGATAAGCTTATAACTTTAGGGGCCAAGACCTCTTTGCTGGTCTGTGGTCATCTATGGTGGTCCTCACAGCTAGTCAACTTGATCTGTGAGGTCTCACGGCCACCTCAGCATATACAGTCATGGGGTGTGAAGCTATGGCTCAAACTGTTCTCATGAAAAGGCAGCCTGTACCTCTTCCTCATTAAATGACTCAACTTTGTCATTCCTTTGCTATATGACTCACCAAGCCAGATGCATCTGCCTGTTATGTGGTCTGAACCAGTACCTCCCTACTCATCAAGAAACAGGTTACCTGAGAAGAGTCCCCATGGCAGAACCTGTATTGCACTGTGAAAGATGTTGTTCTGGAATGAAGTTTCCTATGGAGATTTTCTGTTATTCCTTCAGGTTCTCCTAGAACCTTGTACTGTGTCTTATAGAATGTCCTTTCTTGAGATTTGAACTTATTAAAATGTGGCCTGAGATGCTGAGATGCCAGTTACTGGATCAGTCTTTGCTTCTGTCTTGTCCCTACTGAGGGTTTGAGCAGTATATTTTATTTATTTATTTATTTTTACTTCTATCCATGAGCTATTCTCTTTACCCTCAACCCTTTTTGGAGCACATCCCTGGGCTTTCCACCTGTAGTTAGTCCATAGCTTAGTTTTGTATTCTCGTCAGAAAGGAGCAGTGTGATTAAGTTTCTAGTCTCTTTGCTGTTTCTTCTGGGCCCTGATTCCTTAAGGGTGTGAGTGTGGAAGGGGGGAATCTGTGTCGTAGAGCAGGGAGGTAGCCATCCCTGAGCTCCCTTTTCCCTAAAATAGACACATCACCTGTTCCACCCTCACATCATGGAATAAGTAAAGATCAGAATAAGGAGCTCAGTGCTCTCTCATCATTGTCTTGTAGTCTTGCTTTCTGTATTTTTTGCAAAAAATGAAGGCAGCCCTTACTATAGTAAGGGTGTGATTCTAGAGAGACATGGCAAAATAATACAAGGAGACAGGAAAAACAGCTATACAAATATATATTACTAGGCAGTATACCTTGAAAAGATTTTGGGATTACAGTGTGCCAAACAAACGCAAATCAAGATTTTCAGAGCTCTTACTAAAGAAAAGGAGAGGTTTTCATTATGTGATAGGGAATGTATACACCACATCCAGTAGCACTTATGGGAGGTTGTTTTCCTCCTTAATGTCTTGATAAATCTAAGTAAGTGCCATACCCTCATTGGAGGGAACAAGAGATAGAGGAGCTGCGAAGTGTTTAGATTTCTTTCCATTGTCTATGAAGCAAAGCTGTACTGCCGGATCTCCTGCCTCATTCAGGTGTCTGAATGTTGAAATTTGTCCAGGCCAGGAGGGAGCAAGGGGAGAGAAGCACTAGAGCATGAACTTCTTCTCCACTTTCTCCTAGTCCCTGATTTGTCCTCGGGGATTCAAACTTATATCTCTCACACTGTCTGTTAACCTGATTCGTGGCTGGGAAGCAACTGTCATATGAGAAAGTTTAGAACGTTTCAGGGCCATTAGGTCCCTTTTCAGAAAGAATAAGTCCTTTCACCTTCAATATTTGGTCTGTGGGTTTTCATGCTTAGGTATGTGACTCCCAAGCTGAAAATCCACATAACACAGAGACCTTGGCAATATTGTAAAAGAATTATGTTATGTGCTCTTAACTAAAGGAGAACGATCTTACTGAAAGAAACAATTCATTTTCTCCAGCTGGCAACAGAAGTTAAGAAGAGGGCTGCCTTCTGATTCGGAACAGATGATATGTGGGCTCTGGGAATGCAAGTGATATGGCTTGGACTCACTATATGTGTGTATTTCTGCATTTGGAAGGTGTGTGTTTGTATTTATTGTCAGTTAGCTTCACATAGGAAAGGTGCTAGAAAGGTCCTGGCTTTTTCTTTGACTAGGCCTTCTATCTATATTTACTTTGAGAACTGACAAATTGCTGTGCATAGAAGGTCACTGCATTGTAAGGGTGGAGACTTGGCACTCAACTATACCTTTAAGCTGAAGTAAATGTAGTGAGTTAATACTTCTGTCGGTTCAGGAAGATCTTAGCAATGACCAAGAATGCCATAGTAAAAAAATAGTCCCAGTTCTCTATGGGGACTGTGGCAGGTTTGTGCAGTGACAAATGATGCCAGAGGTTCTGGGCTTTTTTTTTTTCCCCTCCCTAAATAGTGAAAATACTTTGTTGTCTCCAATAAACTTAAAGGATTTTTTTTTCAGTTTTGATTTCTTCAGAGTTTACTTCTGCAAATGCTTCCTTGCATTCTTATCCTTACCTTAATTACTGCGTGTTTTGGAGCAAGTCAGTGAGAATGTGTTTCTTCTCTAATCTGGAATTTTACACAAATACTTATCCATGTGCATTTTTTCAGAGCCAGAGTTGTTCTGAAAAGATGAGTGGGCCTGTATGGTAGATAGAGATGGGGCCTTTGCAAGGCCAGAGTAGTCATATAAAATCATTAAGGCTGGAAGAGACCTCTAGAGATCATCTAGTCCAACCCCCCTGCACATGCAGGGCAACCTAGAGCACGTGGCACAGGACTGTGTCCAAGCAGGTTTTGAAGCTCTCCAGAGAAGGAGACTCCACAACCTCTCTGGGCAGCCTGTTCCAGTGCTCTGTCACCCTCACTGTTAAGAAATGGTTCCTTAAGTTCCTGTGGAACTTTAGGTGCTTCAGTTTGCGGCTACTTCCTCTAGTCCTATCGGTGGCCACCAGTGAAAAGAGGCCAGCCCCATCCTCCTCACTGCCTCCCTTGAGGCACTTATAGACACTGATCAGGTCCCCTCTCAGCCTTCTCTTCTCCAGGTTGAACAGGCCCAGCTCCCTCAGCCTCTCCTCATAGGGCAGATGTTCCAGGCCCCTGATCATCCTCATGGTCCTGTGCTGGACTCTCTCCAGCAGCTCCACATCCCTCTTGTACTGGGGGGCCCAGAATGGACACAGTGCTCCAGATGTGGCCTCACCGGGGCTGAGTAGAGGGGCAGGATCACCTCCCTCGATCTGCTGGAGATGCTCCCCTTAATGCACCCCAGAATCCCAAATACCAAGAGTCAACATGAGCTGGTATGCTAGTTCTACTGCATTTCCATGGAATGACTGCTGCCTTCCATGCTGGCTTCATGCTGGAGTGAAGTACCTGATCCGTCAGGCCTACATTGGGAAAGATTTTTGTCAAAGGCTAAATTCAGCCCTTAAAGGCAGTACAGGTGCAAGTAGCATGGGTCGTGCATTGATCCTCAGGCTCACTGTCAGGCCTCATTAAGAGAAATGGCATAGAAAGAGCTCTTAAATCCTATGCTGTTTGAGGAAAGGATGTTAGGGTTGGCTATCATACCCTTTTCCCCAGGAACACCTGTGAGCCTCGGAGCCAGTATAAGGAGCAGAATGAATATAGAAATCTGCGCCTTTGAAACACCACTGTAAACAGAACTAGTTTAAAACAAAGTGTTTTAATCCTTTAGTTGTAAAACAACTAAAGAGAGTGGGCAAGAATATGAAAATTAAAAGCAATGTTGTCTAGTTGAAAACATCAGTTAATCTAATCTTTTTGGATAAAGCAGATAAATCCTAGTACTTTGGTTATCATATTGGTTATGTAATTATTGGCATCAGGTTGTTGCACAATTAGATTAGGTCTTTGCGTCTTGCATTTTCCAGAATATTTGGTAATGAATCCAAAGGCAATTCACCTGGGACTGCCTCCCCTTATAAGGAAGCCATACAAATCAGCTGTTTGACTTACATTGTGATTGAATGGTTAGGTGAGAAAAGGAGGAAGATAGATACTTGCTTATACACATTCCCTTACTTCTTGCATCTTGGTTTATTTCATTAACACAAGCATATTTAAAGTACCATGAATTTCCATCTGGTGTTTCATAGCTGCAGTAAACCACTAACCCAATAGCGGGTTGCCATTGTTCTGGCCCCTATGGGTAACAGCCTTTTTTGCATCTACTCTCAATATATCCACGTTCTTTGTAAATCTGTTCAGTTAAGCATCTTTCTGGCCTGAGGTGAGGGTGAGGAAGAGAAGTTAATTTTGAGTCAGCACAGCAAAACCTCAGCAGCCCCTGTGGTCGCAGCTTGTCAATGCACTGGTGGCCCTGGGTGTGTGTGATTCACTGGGGACAGCTACTGCCTGGAGGGTGTCAGAGCAAACTCAGAGCAGCACAGAGGTTCCCTTTCCTTTCCATTCTGTCCCCAGAATTGCATATTAGAGGTTGGAGAATGTCATGCAACATAGCACTGCTACTAAATTCCTTGTAGAGCTGCCTTTAGGCTTAGCTTTATTTGGCAGCTTTATTTCTTTGCTGCTGCTGCCTTGCCACCATCTGCTGTGTTTGCATTCAGCTGTCAACGGGGATGTGTGCATGTGCACACTGCAGTCCTGGTTTGGCGCAGCAGCTTGCGTGCTAACGTAGGTGCAACAGCACTGCAATTCATAAAATCCCTCTTTATTGTCCCAGTGGGTGGCACCTCATTGTTTGAATTGTAACTGAAGTCAAATCCTGGTGTGGAACAAAGCAGTGTTTGCTCAGTCTTTGTGTATATGCTGTAGATATTTGTTTCTTATTGTAAGTAATGGTAATCTGTTTAAGAAGGAAATAGGACACTGAGACATCTCAGCTATGATTAGTAAGGCCCGGAGAAACCCTCCGCTCCTGTTTGCAGGATGACCTGTGTCAAATTGAGCTGACCTTTTCACAGTTTAAAGTTTTCTATCCAAAAAATAGTGAAACCTAGTCCTCTTTTCAACTCTAAGGTGTTAAAGTGTTTTATATGAGCTTGATGCTATTAAAATTATGAACTATCTTTTGTGAAAATCCACTCAGCAATAGAGCAGCTCCTCACCCCCAAAAGGCGTTAAGACACCTTGGGGACAAAAGGGAGTGAGAAGGAACCTGAGGCAGCAGTAAAAAGCTTTAGGAAGGGAGAAGAAAGAGGAGTTAGCTGGATCCTGAAAGAAAGAAATAAGCTATAGAACTTTTACTTATTCTGACCTCTGCTTGGGCAGAGAGAGCTCTGTCTTTAACATTAAAAGGGGGAAAAATGGTTATCCAGTATGTGATCTGATAGTAACAAGTGTGTTGATGTCTGAAGAGCAAAAGGAGACGGCTGTGCGAGGCAATGGCAAGGACACGGACAGTGGGTGCCCTCTGCACACACTGAGCAGCTTGTGACAACCAGTCACCTAGAAAAGATCTGCAATCACTGTTGGGTTCTGCAAAACTCAGATGATCTCAGGACCCTTTCTTTGCCATTATGTGCACCTTTTGCAAAGAATGATATGATTTTTCCTTCTCAGGATGAGGAATAGTGCCTCTAAGTCCTACTACAATATAAATAGTTCTTGGTAATAGCAGTGGTGATGCAAATTCTCACTTAAGTAGTCAAAAAAATCATAATCCCAATTTCAGCATATTTAGCTCCAGAATGTGAGCTTGAATTTTTCTCTATTTATTGTTCTCTGGAGTCACTCACATCAGTATTTTTCTAACAGAAGGAGGTAGGAATAAGAACTGTTTAAATGGTCTTTTAGCACTGCAAGAGCCCTGACTTTCTCGCAGAGCAATTTAGAGCTTCCTCCCAATCTTCAAGGCTTGCTTGCTGATGACATGCTGGTTAATTTAGTGGGCAGTTTGCTAATGTCAGGACATAAAACTACTGCCTACAAATACTTTATGAATATTTCCACTTCTAATAGCCTTTACCAGATACACTGGGTGCAAAGTTTATAATGCAGTAGCTGCAAGTATGATGGTCTGATACATCTATTACTTCTACATCCATATGTTTTGCCATAGATGTTTACCAATAGCTCAAGCAGAGAAGCCAAAGAGTAGCAATTAAAATGATCCATCCTTGTAATTTAAAGCTTCCTGAGTAAGGAAGTGGAGGAGCGTTATTGTCTCCGGATTTAAGCCTGTTGAAGACTTTCAGATTGTGAATTCAGGAACCTGAGGGAGGGTAGAAAATTTGAGTAAGCACATTACCACTTCCTCTGGAGGAGCTGGTTGCTGTTCCAGTGGTAGTGCAACCACCAAATGTCACATTGATCTCTTTGGTCCAGCTCAGCACCCCTCTGCAAGCTTTTTTTTTTTTTTTTTTTTTTGTACAGTCACTGACTCAGCTTTATGAGTAGCCGGTGTACCTTTTTTGAGTTCGGTAGGAAACTCAGCTATATATTTAGAGTTTTTATAAATAACTTTCCGCCTTCGACACAACTGACACAAAAGGAGATTTTAATTTCAGTAATGATTTACAGATGTTTCATTTGCCTTATATATATATAGATATATTTCGATTTTTTATGTATATCTGTTTATATATAAGCAGAGAAGGATTATTTTTGAGAGTCATTTGCAAAATCACTATTTTATGGAAAAAAATCATTTCATGCAGATATACCAAAGAGTCTCTTGCTGTCATAATTAAGCAGACCAATTCTCATTTTTCATTTCTCTCTCTCTCTTTGTATGTATATATTTATATGCATTTATTTATCTCGGCGTGAGGATACATCTATGACAATTTTTGAACTGGAAAGCAATTTTTTAATGGCTGATTTAGGGCCTGTGAAGGGCTGTTTATTGTGAAAAATGTTTTATTATATTTTTAGACAAAAAGGTAAGATTATAATGTGATAGGAATAGTTTTCTGATTTGAGTTCAGATTAGCACAATCCTTGGCAACATGGTTGGCCAATGCTGTGGGGTTTTTTTGCTTCAGCATCATCAAATAATCCAGATTTGTTCTTTGTCTCAACAAAGATGGGAAGCAAAAGGTGGATGAAAAGGCAAGAATCACAGATGAAATTCTAACCCATTGGAACCAGGGCTGTATTGCAGTTCTGCTGTGAGAACTACAAGTCACTCTGCCCCTGCCTCAGTTTCTCAGTCAGTAAATTGGGAAATATAACTTGTTTTTCAATGAGCTGCTTTGAGATTTACATCTGAAAAGAGCAAAGCATGATTAATATCCAAGTACGTGATGTCTGACATGCAAAAATACTATGTTATTTAATCACTAGCGCCTTATGGCTTTACTTTGACATAAAGACAGCAGCTGGGTCTCTTCAAAACAATCCTAAAAAACTCTAATCGCTAATGATTTATTTGATATTCACAAGAGGTGTTTTAAGTAAGTAATTATATGGGGACTAGGAATTTGAACAGAGAAGCCATCAAGATTCATGTGCATGATTGCAAACACTTTTAAGTTATTATAACAAATATTTGTTATTTTAATAAAAAATTGAATTAAAGCCTCCAGTTTAAGATTATGGTATTTTTTAAATGTCTGGTGAGAATTAAAGGAAGTGTGGAGGTGTGGAATACTGAGCACTGATGAAGGCGATCAGTTCAGTGGGTGCAATCTCTTTGATTAAATTTTCTCCTCTGCCTTGGATGGCTCCTTTCCCTTTAAAGGACTGACTCTCTTTGCTGACCTTGATCATATTTTAAGTCCTAACCTTTCTTGTTCATGCATTTTTCTCTTTTAGTATCCACACCTATCTATGTGGGCTGAACAGAAAGGAAGATATTACATGACACTATGCTGTATTCTAGGCCTGCTAGTCACTTTGATAAAATAATTAAAAACTATTGTGCACAGCTAAATAGGAAGTTTGGTCTTGGTAATGTAGAATGATGCTGCTCAGGAAAGGATGTATAGAGTTTAAAGCATATGTATAGCCTCACAGATGAAGTCAATACCTGTAATCCTCTCTTTGCCTTCAGTGGTGCTATTTACCTACTTAAACTTCTGCACACGTGTATGCTAGTGATACTGATATTCTTTGTGACAGGATTAGAGTAGGTGCTTGTTTTCTTGTTTTTATTTCTTTATTTATTTTAATTTTTGCTGCCAGCTGCTCCAATTTCTCTTCTAAAACATTAGCATTCCCCACGTTTCTTTGCCTCTCGCTTCATCCTCTTCGCCAGTCCCCGTGCGGTCCCTGAGCGCGGAGCACCTCCTTTCAACCTGGCTTCCGTTTCAACTCAGCAGGCACCGCAATCTTGTTCTTGGCTCCCAGTATCTCATCTAATCAGACACCAGGCTTTTATGCTGGCTCCCTGCATCTGCGCTAGGTATTTTGCTAGACTACCAGGCAGAACTAAAAGCTTCCAGCTTTCCTACCTCCTTGCCTGCCAGACTGGAGAAAAGGGAGGAGAGAAGGGAGCTGAGAGAGACAGTGAGAGCCCTTTAGTGTGAGTCATCTGTAACTTCAGTCCTTTCCCTACTCCTGGGGAAGTGTTACTGGTATCTTTAGTGTGCCTGAAGATTCAACACTTTGCCCTGCATAGCAAGAATTCCCAGACTGATAATATCCTATTCTTATATAGCAGATATACCTTAATGATGGACTGCAAGTGGTTTAAAAAAAGAAAAGGAGGAAGGGAGAAAAACAAAACAAAACCAAATAGTCTTACCAGGTTGGGTGCATGTAGCTCCTGTAGCTAATATAAAAACAATAGGGGAAACATCATCTCTAATACAACATTCTATTTTAGAAAGTGTATTTAGTAAGGGTATCTGATGGTTTAGTAATATGTGGAAAGGATCATAAATTTCTATTGTATTTATGTTTCACTTTTCACTACTGTATATTTAGTTTCAGTTACTGCATACTGGAACAGCAAAGAGTTCCTACATTACTCTGGTAGCTCTGGAACTTAGAAACATTCCATGAGGGTCCTGGCCAGTGGGTAGCTGCAGAGTATAGAGTGATTAGGGACCATATTTCAATACAGAGAGGTGAAGATGGCAGGTGATGGTGTGATACTAAGGTAGAGGTAGGACTGAGACCAGAACGTGGGTTCAGTTCTAACTGCTGAGTCCCCAAAATAACATAGCAAAAGTACAGAAACTAAATGGTGAATGGTGAAAAAAAAAAAACATTGTGTCCAAGCTTGATCTAATGGAGAGAATTAGCAGACTTGCCGTACATTTTGTTTCAGCCATTGCTCTCTTCTCTCCCTGCCCTTCATGTGAACTCTCCTGTGCAGCCTGCTCTTGTGTGAGTGGCACACACCAGGGAGGTGCTGCTGAACCAGCCTCCCTTTCTCCTTGTGCTTTCACGGCTTTCTGTGCTTGCACACAGAGAGGGGAAATGGGCGTTTATGGGGAACAGTTACAGCTTGGAGCAACCATAACGTGAAATCACACCACGTGAAACACTCCAAAGCCACAAGAGGCTGTTTTCTGCTATGTGCTGGCATCTCAAATTCTTTACCTCACAGTTGCAATTACACAGAGTTAAAATAGGCCACTGATCAGCTCATAAAAACATGCTGAAATATTTAACATGCTTTGGGGTGCTGTACATCACCCCACTGATTTGCTTAGGATAGCGTAGGTCAGCAACATGGGTTTAAGATTTATCTGTTTTGGAGTTGCATTTAAAAAAGTATTTTAAAGAAGGTAAAAAGCATTCCTTAGTCTGAGTATTTCAGAATTCATGGTGAAATGAACACTGCAAGTTACATAATTCCCTGACCCTTTGCTATCTGCTAGCTATGGTTGAAGTGAATAAGTCAAACTCTAATGTGATTATGTGGTTGGATAATAATGCAGAGCCCTTCATCCAATTACACTGCTCTGCAAGGTGTGTAGTATCTGATAAGCCACAAATCATACAGCAAAGAAAAAAGGTCTTGTTTTCACTTTCCTTTTTTTTGTTCTCTGTCAGTTGACCTTTGTTTCCATTTTATGTCATGGGATTATGCTAAGCAGTTTACGCCCCTTGCTTATTTTTGCTGGGAAACCACCCCTTAATCCTCTATCCTTATTCTAAGTGCGTGTTTGCTACTGAATTAGACCTATGCACTTCCCCTGTATGCATCACAGTATTTCAGATCAGTTCTTCATTTTTTTTTTACATGGTGCCAAGCGCTGTGCTACTTCCCTGAGCAACCTGGTAAGCCTGATTTCTTCTTACCCGAGAGTAATCAGGAGTCTTTCAAGTACAGGCAGTGAACCTAAGCCAGCGCAGAACAATATAGGTATTGGTATGGAGGGATTATGGAAAGTATAAACATAAAATGTGGCCTTTGTCATCATATGGGAGCTATAAATGTGTCGTCACAATGAAGTCATTCTAAATGCCCAGGTTGTATTTGCTGCAGATTTCATGTGACCAGCAACCAACGGTCCTACTGCTTTCATAGTAATATATGGCATTTTCTTCATGCAAGAAGTCCAGCACTTGGCATAAGGCCATCAGTAATGCATTTAATTCGGATAGACTTTTGGCCTCTGAACTTGATGGTTGGCTATGAACAAATGACCGTTTTTGCAAAGTTCTCTTTTGTACAAATAAGATATGGCACATGCTGTAATTAAATATCTGAAGCTTTTAAAATTGACAGTTTCCTCAAACTTGAAATGATTGCTAGAGTAAGTGCAAATATCTTCATGTGAAAAGTTTTTAAAATGATGGGGGGGGGCTATCTTACAGCTTTCCTTCTAAGAATCTAAGAAATGGTGATTCCTTAAATTTTCCTCAAATTATGTTGCTTTAATACTAAGCCAATTAAGAGACAGAGGAAAGTGCTGATGTTTTTGAAGACAGTGACAGAGCTCTTATAGAAAAAAGCACATCAGGAAATAAATCCATTGTTAGATACTTTTATATTCCTATTTAAAACATTAATAACAATCTTGCAGAAGAACCAACAAATGGTAAATCATGAGGAGAGTATACCATTGTACTGAGTAATGTGAGTTACCTCCATAGATGTTTGCAGGCTGTCAGCCAAATGTGATTCAACTGGGAAAACAGACTGGAGATTATATTAGCAAATTATATCTATTGATGGATATAGATGATATTGATGTACTTTACATCCTTTTTTTTCCCCTTCTTTCCTCAGAATATGTAAAGGAGAATGAGACCTTCATGAATAACTACTACTGATTTCTTTGTTAAAGGTTTGTCATGAAGGAGAATAGTTTATGAACATATAGACATGAAATAATAAGTAAAAGGAAACTGATCTTGTCTCTGTATGTAGGAGAAGGGGAGCACAGAAAAATACTGGTGCTCAATCTGCGTGTGGTACTGAGCTCTGTGCTTGACAATGGTAAAATTAGATTTGCATTAAGTATTAGATGGGACTTTTTTTTTTACTTTTAAATCACTGCTTTGTCTTTTTACTGTTTTCTCTTCTTTCACAGTAATATTTCACATCCGAGGCTTCTCTGCTGCTGCTCTACTCTTGAGCAACCCCGTGGAAATCACTGGGTCTCATTTAAGGGACAGGAGGTTAAGAATTGCCTTAGGAATGCCCACAGCACTTGCAACTCTAAAAAAAGATATGGTTATAATCAAATCTTATGCTTCAGGGCTTCTTATGGCTGCCTGTAGGAACGGAGAAGGATTTTTTTCTTCTCTTTTCCTTCTTCTCTCTCTCTCTTTTTTTTTTTTCCTTCTTTAAGCACAATTGACCATTTTTTTCACTTCTCTGTTGTGCTTGTCCCCTGAGGTCCCTACAAGGCCAGGTGAGGTTGGCCGCTTGCTGAGTACAAAAGTGGTACAAGAACAGGCAAAAGCTGTGGGGGACCCAGGTCTGGAGCTGATGTCTTGGTGAGATTTCTCCACATGCTTGAAGTCCAGTCAGACAGTTCTGGGAAAAAATCAAAACAAAAACAAAAGCAAAAACACAGATTTTTCACGTGGGGAAGACAGCTGCTACAATGGTGTTGGTTTTGTGTCCCGCCAGTGGTTTGAGTTGGTATCAACCCTATGCTTAAGTCTCACAGCGCAGTTATTGATAGAGCTCATGAAGATTTTCCTGCAATGAGCTATTGCAGTGGTTTAGCTGGGCCTGAAAAGGTAAAGTAAGCCTTAAAAGAGGAGGAACTGAGTGAAATGTAATAACCTCTGTTCAGGCTATTCCTTCCTCTCAGGAAGTCAAAATAAATGATACAAAGGTCTCTTTAAGCTCCATGAATTCAGGAAATGGCGCGTCATCCCTCATTTTTTACCACAGTTTCCAAATATGCCTAATTTTGTCTTTATCCCTGAAGCGGCTGATCTATGAATTCTTTTTCAATCTTGCATTTTGTGCGGTGGGCTCTTCCGTTTCCATCCTGTTCCTTTTACTAACTGCACATCCGTATTCGGCTTTCATGGCTCATTTGCTGTGGCGGCGGTACGGAGATGCCGAGGGTTTAGCTAGCTCGTTTGCTCATTCTGCTGCACTGCGGGTTTTCGGAGCCTTCTCTCCACACCGATTCCTTACTTGTTTCCTTTGTTTCGCTGCAGTGCCACATATGTTGTCCTGACTGAACAAGAACCTTTCAGATCCTTGTGAGCTTCCCATTTAGCATTTGTATGGTAGCTACAGCATAGTTTATAAATGAATATATGTGGTGGGGAGGGAGAAGCGGACCGTTCCCCCCCACCCCCGCCATTTCTTTCCAATCAGAAGACATAGCTGTTAAGGATCAGCATTAGGATCACCAGTCTTTACCAGAAAGGCTATCAAGCACAGGCATAGGGTGTTTCCTGTGTCTGGTGATGGCAGGGGATCTCCAAACACATCCCTGAGGGTCCCTTTGCCGCCAATGCAGAGCTGGAAGCCACACGGGAATGTTCCCTGCCTGTGTCCCTCTCTTTCCCTTCACTGGTTTCATCTGGACACCCTGTTTTTAGAAAGTTACGGTGTGCCCCACCTCAGAGGACCAGGTCTGGTATCGGGGCCTAAAGCAACACTTTGGCTCAGCCCAGAGGCCAGGCCTTGCAAGTGCTTCAGGTTCATCTCCTTTATGGCTCCTTCTAAATTTCCATGCGGCTTATTACATCTCTCCCTCAGGGTTGTTTTGTTTCTTGAGCATATCTTCCTTTATAATCAGTTCAGCTCCGTCTTCTCCTCATGTAGAGCTAAGGAAGGGTTGGGGTGAGGAGTGCCTGGTGCACTTGGAGGCAGGGATGTTATCCCTATGCGGGGTGAACTCCAAAGGAGCAGTCTGGGACACCAGCACCCAGGGTCTGCTGGCTCCTGCCTCTCAGAGGGCCTGATTAGCTCAGTCAGAGCTTGCTTAGCCGCTCCAGGAGTCAACACCGTGGTGTAGAGAGAGACCTCTTGTCCCCCTCCCCATCCCTTCATATGCACATCTGATCCCAAACTTGAGTTTTCAGGTTGCGATATTTGGGAATTATGAGGAACATCTCCTGCCACTCAGGGATCTGTCATCCAAGGAGAGTTGCATTACATCAGCTCTAGGTTGGTCTTAATCTCGTTTTGGCAGCTGTTACAGATTTATAAATCCTGCCATTTCACACAATTTAAGAAACAAAACAAGCTACTGCTTGGTGCAAGTGAAGGGAGTGGGCATGTTTCAACATGCAAAATGAATCACCAGCCTCTATCAAGCAGTCAAGTATTACTGAGTATAAAAATCAAGGGTTTTTCTTAAGTCAGTTGCCTTTCAGGGAGATGGAAAAACCTTATACTTTGGAGAAGTCCAGATGTTTCATTTCCAGTAACTCTTAACTCCCTTTCCAGCATGTTTCTCTATTAAGATCTTTTAAAAATGAGAGTTAGCTCTGTTGTATGTGTGGGTGGAGAATCAACTCTTAGCTCAACAGAGGAAAAAAATAAAACAGATGCAAATCAGAGATCATTTTTTATTTTTAGGAAACTTGAGTGTGTGTATCGGGGAAGATGGGGAATATAAGACATGTATTTATAGTAAACTATTTTTTTAAGTGTACATGTTGGAATCAGAAGCATTAATATCCTTTTACTTACAAGTTATCCTTATTAACTTTAGGGTACTTATTCCAGATGGCAGCTAAAGACAAAAAGGAAAAAAAAAGAAAAAAAAAACAAACTAAAAAAATAAAATAGAGTTTATAGCAGTGTCTTCCAAAAATGTGAGTTTAATATTTTATTGCTTAATTAAAATTAAACTTTCCTTTCAATGAAGAAAGAAAACACTTGCTAATAGTAACAATTTAGCACTTGGAGAAAGTGATTATTTAATCTCAAAAGCTTGCATGTTGCTTATCTTTATTAGTTGGGGATGAATTATTAGCACTTTCAGAAGGGTGTAATACACTTTGCCTTCATAAAAATTCCCTGCTAAAATAATAGATAACCATATTTTGACTCAACTGGCAAACAATGTACTCCATTTAGTTGATTTCTAAGGTGATAATCATTTTGAATTATTTGTTTTTAAGTGGATACTTATTGAATTTCTTCCTCTGACATCATGCTGACCCTCAGTCCTTCCTGTCTCTGAGATATGAGTACAGAGAGTCTCCCATAGGGACAAAAGGTCTTCCATAGGTAAAAATGAATTGTTCTGTGCAGAACACTAGATACTAATGGTCTTCAGTGTCTTTGCTTCCCTGTGCTTTGCAGTGAGGAGTGGAAAACTTGTTGTTTCCTGCCCCAAATTGACTAAATTCACAGGGAAGATGTGCTGCATTTCCAGGCTACATCAGCCCCCTCTGTGGGTCCGATATAAACAGACCCACAAGCTTCAGCAGATCTGGGCTTGGTGGAGAAAGATTCAAGCCTACTGGTAAAGCAAGGGTGAGCTGAGCATCCCTGACATTCCCAGTGCTACATGAAACTTGGAGTCTGTGCAATGTGTCTGGAGTGCAGCTATGGAATTGTTTCTTGATGGAGATCCTACAACACCCTTCTGTCATCAGGAAAATCTGTTACCCTTGTAAAATATGTTATTCCAAGGGAGAGGATTATGAGGCCCTCTGCCTTTTTTTTTTTCTCATAAGCTTTCCCTGAGGCTGCTGGAAGACAAGTGTCAAGGTCGCAGCAGAAGTATAACATATACATATGCAATTTTTTATTTGGTTCAGAAGTTAAAAGCAGCTAGGCAGCATCACAGGATGTGGGGGTGACATGAAGCCTGCAGATTGCAAAACCCTATACTTGCTGCAAAAAGCTCTTTAAAAAGTGGAGTCTAATCTGGATGGGAAACCCAGGTAAGTTTTACTTGGACTTGTTGCAATTCCAAATATGAAATTGCTTCCACAGGTGCTTCCTCATATTTCTTGTTTTCTCTTTAGGGTTTCTGGACACACTGTATATCTGATCTGGCAAAGTGGAGAAAACTCATCCCTTTCTGCCAAGATGATCTTCGGAAAAGTCTCCACTGCAGACATTAACTAGTACCTGTGCTTGGTTCCTGGTACCTGGAATACAGCAGGATTTGCCCCAGGGGGGCAGAGCCAGCCCAGCTTCCCTGACCTATGTGGATATGTATTGCCCTCAGCTGGCACTATCCTGGAGACTTTGGGCCTTTCCATTTTTCCATGTAGTTGCAGTCAGAGGAGTCTTTCTGACAAAGAAAAGGGGCGGATCAGAAAGAGGGCAGAGGAAACACACGGTCATGGCAGGAATACAAGAGGAAATTCTGATCCCTGTTTTTATAGCAATTTTGATGGTCCTGTGACTTAATCTAATGTAAAATCGGTGTAATTGCAGTACCCTTAAGGGACTTACTGTTTGTACTGATGTGGAAAAGGGAACTTAAGCTGTGCATGCATAGTCAAAAAGGTTACTCTGACTCTGTGACTATTTTAATAGCAGATAGGTTGTCATCTGTGTCTTGCTTCTTCCTCCTTTCATTGCTTCTGGATCAAGGTGAGTCTGTCATTCTGTATCATCTCATGCTTCTTTCAAGATTACCTTGAGGATGGTGGAAGAAATATCTGTTAAGGAGATAGACTAGTAAGCCTTGATTTGCCATGGCTCCAGCCTGGATGGTCATGGTGACTGTTCCCTATTCAATTCTTTTTTGAATTGATAATAGAACTTATAAACTATAACTATTTTTATAAACTCTAAACGTATAGAACTCTAAAACGGAAGGGTTGGCTGGTTGGTCATTTTAGTTGACTGTTTTGAAATTCTGATTTGCACTGAAAGGCGAAGAAAAATGGAAATGTCAAAACTGAAAGCAAACAGTTTCATGTTATTGAAAAAATATGAATTGAACTGATTCAAGTTGTTTTCAGAGGAACAGCTTGCATGTTTGCAAATATATTTATATATATATATATTTGCTATGATCTGAAATAACTTCAAAAACCTAAATTCTTCTGTACCAGGAAAGCTCTTCCCCAATGTCTATACCACGGCCTCTTCCAGCAGTGCTCCAGAGCCAAGGATCTCAGCAGGCATCTGTTAAAGGGAGCTCAGGGAGGGCTGGAGCATGTTTAGTGTTTAAACACTGATAGTGCAAGCAGCAGAGCAGGGCCTGCCTTCTCCATCCTGGTTAGAACAGAGATGGATCACCCATCCATTCCTGCTCTGATCTGGAGCTCAGTTTTGTGGAAGAGGTCCCAAAATAAAAAGGATTCACAAAGGATGTACTTCTGTGCACAAACTAGTACTTCCCTCTCATTGGGATGGTAAATGCTGCTCCTCTGCATAAAAAGAAAGCCTCCTTTTGTTTGCTTTATACAGATTCAATTTGACTAGCTAAATTATACAGCCATGGTACTGAGGAAATTTTATGAGTGGTTCTTGGCTACCTTGGTATTTCTGGTTTGTGTATTCTTTGGCCTTTCTGAGGCCCCTGTGACTGGCTTACTATATGTGTTTTTGCAATCATTTTCTTCACTCTTATCTGATTGGGTTCATTTTGAGCTATTTGTAGACAGTACAAAAAGAGACCAGATTAAAATCAATGCAGACATTGTGTTCCCACACATGCCCTGTATTCCTAGGTATTAGAAATGGGAATGAGTCATCCAGCAATACAGTTAAGTACTGACAAATGGTTGTCTAAAGCTCTGATAAGTAAAATCTCTTTGACTTACTGCATATTTTTGTCTCCACATACTACTGGTATAAATCTCCAAGGACAGAACTTGCAGTCTTTGCTCAGGTATATTTTCCAACAAAATATGTAGGAGTTTTGGGACTAAATTTATGTCTTGGGATAGAGGAAAATAAAATAATCCTCCCGTACAGACAGCACTTGTCTGCATCAATGCAAATGCACATATGTCTCTGTTTGCAACCAGAGAGCAATGATACTGTTAAACCTCTCTCTCTGTTTGGCGATGCTGCATCTCCAACTCAAGGGATACCTCAATTTCTAAATCATTCTGAGAACACTGGGTTGTAGTTGTGTTGAAAAGTGAGCACTAAAATAGAGAAAAGTGACAATTCCAATAGAAAGGATAATAAAATATCACCTGAAGATAACTGAATGTTTTATATGTAGTGTTTATTTTAAGCCTGTTCCCTGAGAATGGGTATAGTTTAGCTGGAGGGCAATAGTTAAAGCCTTTTTACAATAGAGGAAGAACAATTTACTAGATATACTATTTATGTGAGGACTAGTATAGGAGTTAATTCTGAAGGTTGTGCTTAAGTGAGCAGCAGCAGGCATGCAAAGTGATTATTTCAGAAGATGAAATTAAAGAAAAACAGCAAAAATAATTATGTAGAAAAAACACATCTACTCAAAGGCAGAACTCATGGCTAAAACTGGGAGCAGGATGGAGCAGGCTTCTTCTAGCTTTTTGCAGGAGTCGCATAAAAACTCCCTCTTATTGACTGAATAAAGCGCCCCCCCCCCACCATATTAGTCCTACTTCTCCATTGTGCATTCAAAGCCCTCTTTAAGTTTAAATGGCAATTGCTTAATTCTCAACAGATACAGCTCTACCTCATATTTTCATCATCCGCAAGTGCCTGACAACTTTAATTTCTTTTGTTTCATTTTACTTTAAGTACTGGTGAAGGAGACGCTGGAGCACGTTAACGTTACCTTGAGCAGGACACCAGTAGCAGTGTGGGCAGTGTGAACATCCTCTTACCAGTCTAACACGTGCCTCACTGCTCTGCCCTTCTTGCTCTGGCTCTGGGCTATTCTGGAGCTGAAATTGCAGAGGATGATGGCTTGGATGCCAGGATATGATGCTCACATTTTCTATTTTATTTTTTATTATTCTATTCTATTCTATTCTATTCTAATTTTATTCTAATGCAGGCTCTTGATGCAAAAATAAAGACTAATCCTGTGCTCCCACTTCAGCCCACTCTATATGCTCTCCCCTTAACACATTCCCTTCATTTCCCCTTCCTACCCCTCCTGCCCTGCCTTCTTATTTACTTATTTCTGGGCAGAATTGTGCAGTCCTCCCTCTGCCAGAGGCAGCCCTGGGCTGTAGGATCCCGTGTACCCACCATTCTCAGCACAAGGTGTATTTCTTTGTCTTCGCTAACATAAACAAATAGCACATGCATTTAGATTTTATTAAAATAAATTCCAAAAGAAAACACTCTACTGAACACACATCTCCCTCCGAGGAGATAAGCCAGGAGCACAAACATTTGACAGATGCTAGTCACGTTGCTTAGTGCATGCTGGAAGGCACTTGACACTGGGGAAGCAGCACTGGAAATGGCATGCACAAGAACAGAATCAAGATTTGGCTGCATATTTAATCTACTATACCTTGATATATGCTCACCTCCCAGGTCTTGAAGGAATCTGTGGAAAAATATAGTAAGAATAAATTGTGATTTTTGCAACAGATTATATTCCTAAACATGCTGTAAATATTACTCTAGTTCAAGGCTATGCTCCTGTTTCAAGGCCTCCCTGCTTTGCATTTAAAGCTTTGATTAGGGGTTGTTTCACAAACTCCCTGCCTGCGTGGCATACCATCCCCTCTATGTAATGCGCTTTGCCTCCCAACCATTCATATTCAGAATTAAAAAATAGAAATGGTCAAATGGAATTGACCCTTGTGTACTAAAATAGCGTAAGTTGTAAGTTCAGCCTCAGGAAATCTGGTCTTTTGGAACAAATACTAAATGGATGCATTAAAGGCTTTATTTCTCTGCCCAAACAAAACTCTCTACAAAGGGTTTCACCCTTTCATATTCAGTTGCAGCTTCAGTTTTTCTTGAATTCTTCATTCTTTTATTTTATTTTTTTAGTATCATGTTATCTTTCTAAAATCCAAATATTTTGGCAAACCTTGATGCAAATTTGATTTGACAAATCTTCCCTTTATGAATAAATTCTGAGTTAAGAGAGAATAAAGGAAAATGGTCAGTTTGGGAAACTACTGGGTCACAGAAGCATAACTAAAGGTTTAATCACTTATTTACACTGAAGTTATGTTAGAAAAAGAAATCAGAAGCGCCAGCAACATGAATAAGCTAGTTCCCAAGTTGGAGTAGGTACTCAAAACAGGGCCTGCTACACTCCTGTTGTGCAGACCCCTTAACATGATTTAATTACTGATGACATCTGTGTTTTCCCCAATTATTTCCCCAGATTATTTTTGAAAGTATCCTGTTTTCCTGGATGTAGAGTGAAAATTCCACATTTTTGTGCTTTATGAAAACTTCACTACTGAAGTACTTGGAGCTTTATTCAGCATTACTGTGTTAGAAACCTAACTAACTGGTCCATGTCTTAACAACTGATCCATCCTAAACCAGGTCAGAGACCAATGTCAAGAATAAATAAGCCTGAAAATGGGACTCAAACATGTTACCATTCAGTGAAAAACAGAAAAATAGCAGTGCTGGAAAGGTGCTGGAAAAAAAACCAAAACAAAACAGAACTCAAAAACATGTTCTTCACCTGATCTGATTTTTTTTACAATGTGCTCAATCACTGTCATTCTGAGGCAGCCTGTCAGATTAGAGGAATTTTATTTATTTATTTATTTTTAGAAATCATAGCCTAGGAAAAAGGCCCAATTATCAGTGAGCAATGGTCCCACTACAGTTCTTGAGAAATGGCTCTTATTGCAGATTAAAACCAAGAAAAAAAGTCTTCTTGCTTCTTTTCCAGGATATACATAACTCAGACTAACTTCTAAGTTTTGTTCTTCCAAACAAGATATTACTCCATGTGTGAGGATTATTCCTAAGATTTGGAATGACAGTATATGACAGCATCCCTTGTTGACATCTGTTGCAACAGTATTCTGTTAGAATGAAGTAATGAATTTAGGAAAATATCAGACAGCAATTGCAAGGTATCTTGTGATGGTGAAGACACTACTCCTCTAGACTATTTTGTTGCTTGCCTTACAATTTAATAAAGATTTTAAGTCAAGACTGCTTGCAAATTTGTATTAGATTTGCTGCTTGACAAGCCTCTTTCTTCAGATTTTTTCAGCTTTTTTTTTCCCTAGAAAAAAAAGCCCATAATTTTGCAGATCATCCCAATAATGCATGAAGAGTCACTGCACAGGAGGCTGTGCTCACAGGGCCAATCTGAGATGACCAGTCTAGATGCCCCATCTAGATGCCCCATCTATTGTCAGACTCTTTGTTCTTATCAGAATTACCTTATTCCCGATCTGTCAACTACTTCTCTACTTTATATCCTGGGATTTTCAAAAAAAGGGAGCTGTTAATGAATGTTCTTGAAGACTGAGGAGAAAAACTCAGCTGTTAGGTCAGTTTGTCTGAAAAGAGTAGGTCTCCCAGGTTTACAACTTCTTAACCACAGTTACCACATCAGATTAGTGCTATATTTTATTGTCTTTCTGTAATGGACCCTACAAATTTTGAATGTCCATAAAAACAGTGAATAAATAAATGCAAATCCTGGCACGCCTATTGCTTTTGATTTACTACTTTTCCTCTCTGCATTCTGCCTGCTGAATCCCTCACAGTAGCATTTCACTTTGAATTGCACCAGAGGTACTGAAACTTCTAGCACATTTCTAAACTCTGCAGGATTTCTCTCTGGTCATTGCTGTAATGAAGGTAGGAGTCTTACCTGGGAGGGAGCATAGTCCAGGCATGTCCTGATCTGTGTGTTAATTCAGCTGGACAAGCTTCGCTGCTACAGATAAATTGCAGTCATTTACTGCTAGATTACATTTGCCCCCCTAAGACTTCATTTACTTTGGTGGATTTTGCATCAGACCCTGGGGAAAAACAATGCTGGGGAAAAAAACAATGCTGGGGAAAAACAATGAAGCTAAATCATCAGAGAATAAGAAGAGATAGACATCACACAACTCCTTCTTCTTGGAAAATATTTTTTTCTTTTTTTAATGAAGGAATTGTGAAGAAATGTCAATTTTGATCTTCTTACATTACTACAGGCTCTCTTGCTCTCTAGCCTGAGCTAAGGAATACGGCTTATGTCAGCCAGGCAGGCTGAAAGGTTTTTACCACTTAAAAAGCAGCTTGTAAAACATGCAAATTGTAGTGTTAGCATTGAGGAGAAGTTCAAATATTTTAACTACTCAAGACTATAGGAATTTTCTGAATTGAAAGAGAAATTTGGGGCTGAGCCCCTGGATAATACATGTGAGCTCTCATTACCTAATAGCTTTGTGTGGAAAGGAAGATTGACTGAAACATTCAGGTAGCATGTGAGAAAATGACAACTCCTATTTACATTTCCATAAATACACATCTTATCTATATTTTTTCTAACTATAGAAGCAAGGAGGGGTTTCATTTTCTGTTGTTACTGGCTCTTTGTTTGAGATGACAAAGCATCAGTTATGATGAGAGCAGTGTGGGCTGAAAATTAATATCTTTCTTATACAGCTTAGCTTCCTCATATGAATGTTACCTGTTTTGTTCCCAGCGGAGATGTGGCAGAACAAAAAGTCCCTGTCCATTGTATGTGACAAGGTTTTGTTTTATTAGGAGGAGGGCAGTTGCCCTTAGCCACCATGTGGCAATCTCAACAGCTGTTTGCAGCACAGCAGTATTGTATTGCATGCGGGAAAGGAATGTGGTGATAGTATAGTCCAGATCTTCAGCTGGTATAAATCTGCGGAGCTGTCTCAACTCAAAACAGATCTCTGTAGTTTTATGCATTCCGAGGACACATCAGCATTGCAAAATGAAATGTGTTGCAGAACTCACTGAAGCGGGGAGAGAACCTGTGTCTGTGTGACGGTGCAGTCCTTTGTGGAATGATCTGCTAAGGTTCATGATCAGGATAGTCCTGGTCTCACTAAATCTAGCTTAATTAATACGATTGACCCAGCTGTAGTATATTATGAATGTGGCTCTCAGACTTCAGTGCTGAGCTTGCCCTCAGGCAAGTGTTTTGGTACAACAGTCCTCAACATTTCTGGGTGCAAGGTTAGCACATGTAGAGTTTGGGCCTTGTTTTTGTCAGTTTGCATGGGATTTGATATGCCCTTACTGGCCAATACTGGTTTATGGGGTAAGATGTCTGCTATTAAAAATAGTATAGCCAAAATATTGTTTTTCCTTTTAAATGGTGAATGGTCCCTCAGGGGCCCATTTGTTAGGCTGTAAATTCTTCATAGCAGCCATTGCATATGAGATTTTACAGGTATCTTCTGGGTCCTTAATGATCCCCTGGCTACATAGTTAAAGATATAAGAGATAACCACAACCACTACCGAGGACCTTCTGAACATTTTTGCAAGCTGAAGCAATAGTGGAGTCCATGTTCTCACAATGCTGTTTTTTTTTTCTTATCTTATACCATATAATCCAGGTAGTTTTTGTGCTTAGTTTCTGGTAGTTAAGAATTGAGTGCTCTGGTCTTTCAGCTCTCCACCACAGCAGACTTCATCTCACCATCACTTAAGCCCTGCTCCTCATATGCTGTTTAACTCCTTCCTTTCTAAATGAAGGTGTCACATTTCTTTAGCGTTATATTTACCTTATTCCAGTAGTCTTTTGCTCTGTTCAGGCTTCTGTTTTGATCTTACGCCGACCTTTACACTAGACACTCACACACTTTTCCAAGATTTAGACTTTTCAAGTCAAATACTCAGACCAGATCCAGTTTTATTCCATCTGCCAGCTTGAAAATTGGTCTATGAGAAGACCTTGAGGACACATAATTTTGGCGGATGTTTCTGCAAATGCTGCCTCTGTGTAAGACCTGTGCAAGAAGGTCAGTCTTTACTTCTTTATTCTTACTTCTGCCCTTCTCTGTCTCATTTCCAGATATTTTGGACTCTCCTGTAAAGAGTCTGGATTCCAAATCCGCCTCTAGTAGTTCCTGGTAAGTGGAATTACTGCAGCTAAGTTTTGTCTGTGTGGCTGTCTCTGTCCTGAGCTGTGGAAGTTAAGGGTTGAGACATAGCCACAGAGAATATTGTTGCTCTGAATGATATGATTTTTTTTTTGTGGCCTTCGTGCCTGCTTTGACCAGGCTGTCCACGGGCAGCACATAGCCAAGAAGCACAGCCTCCACGGGATGATCTGCACATCTGCTCCTGGCAGCAGCCATCCAGCCACAAGGGTCTGCTGGGAGGCTCCTGCGACTAGTCTAGAGGTGATCAAGGTGCTTGGTACACTTTGTGTTTCATTATTATGTCAGAGTTTTTGGAACAGGTGGGATTTATTTTTGCAGGAAAATCATCAGCTAAGAGAAAACAGTTGTGCTCTGTCCTCCTGTATTTCTTGATGTTTTGCTGGCTCTCACTTGGCGCTGCTGTACTGACATCACTGCAGCAAGCCACGGCTTCCCGTGGCAGCTGCCAATTAGAAACAGAACGAATGCATCATTCCTCAAACGGAGGAAGTTAGCAACCGGCCTTTCTTATTATGGAATTAAGTTAAGGATCTGGTATTGATCTTCAAAACCTTCAAAGCTCAAATTATTTCTGGGACTGCATCTCCTTCCCCAGCCGGTGACCACTGCCGCCACTGCTTTCTGCAGGAAGCACGAAACAGTTTGCCTGCTTAACCTGTTTTTTCATAATATCAATAATTCAGCAGACTTGCAAGGCACAAAAAAATAGGAAATGAACCTAACATATATGAGATAGATACTTAAAAAGACACTAGACTAACATTTTCTCAGGCACAAGTGGCAAGTGAAAATTGAGGTAGGAATTCAGATGGTCTTTGCTCATAATATTTTATAACCGTGCTATTTGTGTGTTACCTTGGTCTTTCTATCTGATGCACAGGGAGATAAGTTGTGCTCTCATCTTCACATCTGAACATCCCCACTGGGACTGTGGTGGATGAGCAGCAGAATAGGCTGGTGCTCTGTTTACATTTTCTGTTGCTGAACTACGACTCCTTCATGGCACTTGGGCACAGAATCATCTTTTCTATTTTTAGGCTCTCTGATTTGCAGCCTATGAGGAGCAGCAATGCACTGGGCATGTTCAGTTTCATTTATTTATCTCTCATCACTTATTAATGGTGCATAACACATGTACATGTCATTTAGACTCCTGTATTTATCCTTCATATTTCTAAAGTTATGTAATGAAGTCTCAGCAGGCTTGAGATGATTCTGTTTATGCTTTTTCTTGTGCTGACTTGGTTGTGCTTTCTTTAAAAGTCAGGGGAAGGCTGCCACCGACTCCAGTGCAAATTGTAATGTTTCAGTGAAATTTGCACTCTGTGTTCCCGTCTTCATCCCAGTTTGCTATTGTGACAAATATGACAGGTATTTAAACATGACACTAGATTGAACTGCTGTCTGAAGTACCCACAGGAGCCTATGTAGTCTTTTTGTTTATATTATGAATGAAATATCTGAAAAAGAACCACAAAATGTGAAAAGGCATTTTCTTGATTTTAAGGACTTTAGAGGAAATAGGTAACTAAGTCTAAAATGATTTTTCTACATCTGTCTATATTACCCCAAATTCTACCCAATCTATATGATCATTTCCCACTTTAAAAACAATGACCCAAATCTCCTTTCCATTATGATCTTATAAGACCAAACCTTGGTTAAGAATTTTCAGCTCTATGTAGCCAAAATGATTCATATGAATGAAAAAATGAACACAAACAAGCTGGATTTCCAGTTATTGAACAGTAGTAATTCTCACTGACTTTGGTGAAAACAGTGGCTGCTTGGCACTTTTGAAAAATCAGGCCAACCTACTTTGGTTCTTTATATATATAGCAACGTAGTGACCTGATTTTCGAGACCGTTAAGTGCAAACACATTTCACTAAAGTCGGGGCCTCTGCAAGTGTTTCGGGAATTTAGATATTAAGCCGATACTTGCATAAAATTAGCCAATATTTGCCAAAGTCTCCAGTAGTCTCCAGGGAGAAAACAGAGTATTATTTTAGGTTCTTGGGTTCTTTCCATAACACTGGGCATGATTTATGCATGTAGATCCCAGAGTAATATTGTTAGGGTTTAACCACATCCTGAGCTTCCCTTTTAATCATTTTTCTCAATGAATGTTATAATGTGCAGTAACATTTTGGTACAGAATGCAATGACACATCCTGTACCAGAACAGATACAACACTGATAATAGAACAGAGAGGGATTTGTTCATCTGTTTTAAAACAACCAGCTACATTTGTAATCTCTTTCTTTAAAATAAAACAAAATAAAACAAAAAACTATTTTATGCTTCATACAGAGTCTATAAAGGAAATAACGTGGATTTGAGGTACAAACCCACATTTTTCACATGTTGCTCCAGAATCTGTGCTACTAATTCTTATGACATATATGAGGTTCAGCTCACATGCTCACCATACATAGTCCAACAAAATTATTCAGCAAACCAGATGAAGAGTTAATGAATATGGCGGTTAACCTCTGCCTCTCCCTCCTCCGCTCTAAATTTGAAGGATTTTCCTTCAAAAAAAAAAAAACTTATTCTGCAAAGTCCTACAAAAGAAATGTTCATTTCCACCCCTCTGTAAAGTCTTCATATGTTTTAATGTATCTAAAATAAGTTATTATGGGACTATAGAACTGCACTACGGGCAAAGTTTTTTCTAACTACCCTGGCCTCTTTCATTAACAATACCTTTTTTCTTTTAAGAAAAATATAAGTATCTCTATGGAGTCTGCCTTAAATCAAGGAAAATGAGCATGCTTCTGTCTTGATATTTTATTGCTCTGGCTTCTGGACTACAATCAATATTGTCATTTTGTCTGAAATCCACAGAGCTCAGAATTACTATTTTGCTTTCCTTAATATTTCATTCGATGCAATTTTGTTATTACTGTATTGGTCTTTGCTCTCCTATAGACTTTTTCTGTAGTAATCACAGTGATTTTGACAAAAACATCTAGCTTATTTGTCTACTAAAATCTTTAAAACCAATAGAAAACACTGCAAAGGGGGGTAGGGGAGTGTTTTTGTCACATTTTGTCTCTTCAAAAGCAACATTCTGATATTGATTTTTAAAATTTAATCCAGTAATTAACTTAATGTAGTGGCTCTAGCTGGTTATATTAGCCATTTCAAGGTTGTTTCCTGTAAGATTAAGAACATTCATTCTCTTTTATTTCCACCGCTGAAGTAGTATGCAGGTCACATATTATATCTAAGCTATTCAGATTTTCTGTCCTCTGCAAAATTCTGCTTTTTAGCCTGTCTCAATATTGCTCTGGGTGCTTTACTGGGGTATTAGTAAATGCATGGCTCTACCTATACCATTAGGGACTTTAAAAAGCATTTGTTCTTTACATTTCTTTTTTAAAAACATTTTTTTACCACTGTAAAACTATGTATAGCATATGTAACAGAAGATACCAGCTGAATTCCAAAATATGAAATTTAGACATTGACTGAGCTTTCAGCTGGACACTTGCTTAGAGGATAAAAGGAAAGCTGGGATAAATAGAATATTTATGGTAAAAGTGGGGAAGCTGTAGCATAATTTTTATCTTAGAGAAGTATTTTTTAAAATTTGCCCTAAAAGCTACCTTTTTAGCTAAAGGTTTAGCATCTTTCTGTGGATGAGAATTGGAATGAGAGTCAATGTTAGGCTGGTTTAGGGGAATAGAGTTATGCTGGCCTGGGTGACTTCATTTAGTCACTGGTATCCAGTAAGGATGTTAGATATTAAAATGGAAATGCTAGGAAGTGACTGCCATGCAAGACGTTCCTCTGGGTGGTTAGGCAGCTGCGTGCAGTCATCTACAGAGAGGAGAGGTCTTTGATGAGTTAGGGGGCACGTGATGGGATGAGCTAAGTTACTGAAGGAGTGTCCACTGAAACAATAAAGAGAGGCTCATGTTTTGTAGGAGATAGCAATGATGTGGACGAGAGCAGGATGTCAGCCCATTTAAAAGACTGACCCAAAGTCAGTTATTTTGAAGTGAACCTCTACATGACACTTTTTTATCTAGATTTAAATATAAACTCCAGTTTTGCCTTCCAGGGTGAGTACTTATATCCCAAGGCATGGTGCCATGCTGTGTCTTGATATCTTCTTCTGATCCCATGGATTTAATATTTCTGACTGCATAGCCACTCATCTTCCACGGGCGGGAGGGAAAGCTTGTAAATCTACAGGAAAAAAAAAAAGGCAATTCCCACAAATGTGGCAGGAACCCCTGGTGGAAGCTCAAGGGGTTTTCTGTTCTCCTCGGGTCTTCGAGCTGTGCTTGGCCTGAAGACTTGAGGCGAATGGAAAACCCACCCAGTCGGTCACAGCCACCCCAGCTGATTTCTGCAGGGAGTCATTTCTGAGAAAGGAGTATCTTAAAAGGACATATTTGGTTCCCAGATTCAGGATATAGAGTACACCAGCTACGCTATATATATTTAAGTCTGTCACAGATGGACATTTTCTCATGGGGAGGAGACACACCCTTCCTCTCCCTTCTGCTTCCTCATCCCTTTTTCTGCATGCCTGTAAAGATGCTTTTTTGCCATTACAAGTAGGTCAAAGGCTTTTGATTGACCTGACAGTGTAGGGATTAAGGACATGCCTGGACTTGTCTTGGCCTGAACGCTATATATATTTAAGTCTGTCACAGATGGACATTTTCTCATGGGGAGGAGACACACCCTTCCTCTCCCTTCTGCTTCCTCATCCCTTTTTCTGCATGCCTGTAAAGATGCTTTTTTGCCATTACAAGTAGGTCAAAGGCTTTTGATTGACCTGACAGTGTAGGGATTAAGGACATGCCTGGACTTGTCTTGGCCTGAGCTGTTTTTAGCTTTTCTTTTTTTTTTTTTTTTTTTT